>CM019064.1:356302274-356693948 GCA_009667805.1 Leptobrachium leishanense | reverse complement strand
CGGAACAAACTCACCTGTCTGGTCAGGTTGCTGGTTTGCGATATCAAGTCGAACTTCTGACACGCTCTGTGGAGATGCTTGAAACGAGACACAGACACCGAAACATCAGGGTCAGGGGTGTCCCGGACTCTATTACCCCCGACGCTCTGCCGTCCTACGTGACTCGTCTTGTGCTTCAGGTCACGGGGCTTCCCCCTGACACACCTGACATGCTTGGGTCGGTGTTTCGGGTCAGGAGACCTGCGACGAACCCACCTGGGGCTCCTCGAGACGTCGTAGTGGCCTTCCGTGAAGTGGCTTTCAAGGTCAAGGTTATGTCTGCTCCGGGCGCGAGGGATCCCGTACGCTTTGAGGGCTCCACTCTGGCCCTGTATCATGATCTCCCATTCCAGACCCTGATGGCTCGCAGGCGTTTTCGTGAAGTGACATCAGTTCTTCGCCGACAGGGTGTCCGATATCGCTGGGGTCTGGCAGGAGCTTTGGTGGTGACCCACGCAAATGTCCCCTATACCATCACGGATCCCGCGGTGGCTTGGATTGACCTTGCGGCTGCGGGCCTCTCACCAGATCCTCCGGACCCTCGACCGGATTGAAGGCTGGTTTCTATGCCCTCTACCTCTCCAGGTCTGAGCTTTACTGAATTACACCCCCCCCCTGCATTTCTCTTATATGCTTACGTGTCCCTGGTCTCTAGCTTGGCCTAGTGCCTGGACTTTCAGGACGGTTCGTAATTTGTTTTGATCAGTCCCAGCCTGCATTGCATAGGGCTTTTGCTTTTTTGCCTGCACATGGTACTTTCTGCCTTTTTACTTATTTTTACCGCCCTGTCCTTCTTTGCGACGCATGTTTTTTGACCAGCTGACCGTAGTTACCTTGGCCGGCCTTAAGTGGCTGCATTTATATATGTTTGATTTCCCACCTTGATGAGACCCCCTGTCTAGGGGATGTTTTCTGCTAACATATTGCTATCCTTAGATTTTTTAGATTCGCTGTTTTTACGATGACACTTTTTTGGCCATGTGTGGTTTCCGTTGCTTGTTATGTCTTCTTGTTTGGCCCTGCGAGGTCATCCATTATTTTACAGTATGATGTAATGCTGACTTATTTCAAAATAAAAACTTTAAATTTAAAAAAAAAAAAATTATCAGCTTATGCAGACGATGTCTTATTATCGATCTCGCAGCCCCTATCATCTCTCCCTAAAGTTCTGCAGAAATTGTCTGATTTTGCTCGGTTATCTGGATATAAAATAAATATGGACAAGTCGGAAGCTATTCCGATTCACATAGCTGAGGGAGACATTTCTTTAATTCGCTCCTATTTTCCTGTAGTAGTCTCATTGACTTTGATTAAATACCTAGGCATTCACTTATCGACTGATCCCGGACAATTGTATGATGTGTTGTGGATAGTCAATGGAGCGCCAGCGAACTGGATGTACGGTCAATCATTACACATGTCCAATAAACGTCTTCTAATCCGTTCAGAAGAAACTCCTATTCCAGATAAGAAGAAATTGCTGCAAAGAAGAAGAGGAGGCAAGATAGCGCAGTATGTCGATTCACCATAAAAGGAAAGCAAAGCGGTTGTAGTCCTACTCACATTCTGTTGAGCCCAACCTTGGCTCTAGGATGGATAACGATTATGGGTCTTCAAAGGATATTCAGGTGCCCATATACCCGCAACAAGGTTCTTCAATCGCTTTCCCCTGCAGTGGATCAAAAAAATACCAACGCACTACCTAGTGCAATATCGTTTAAATGTAATGGTAAAGTTGGTACTTATATATGGTTACACTCACATGTTAATGAGCCGCATTGGCTCCAAGATGTCGCATGGGAATATTAAGGTAATTCCAAAACCTTCTCTAAATCACGTTACCTTACTTAGAGAAGGTTTTGGAATTACCTTAATATTCCCATGCGACATCTTGGAGCCAATGCGGCTCATTAACATGTGAGTGTAACCATATATAAGTACCAACTTTACCATTACATTTAAACGATATTGCACTAGGTAGTGCGTTGGTATTTTTTTGATCCACTGCAGGGGAAAGCGATTGAAGAACCTTGTTGCGGGTATATGGGCACCTGAATATCCTTTGAAGACATACTGCGCTATCTTGCCTCCTCTTCTTTGCAGCAATTTCTTCTTATCTGGAATAGGAGTTTCTTCTGAACGGATTAGAAGACGTTTATTGGACATGTGTAATGATTGACCGTACATCCAGTTCGCTGGCACTCCATTGACTATCCACAATATATGTTTCCAGGTTTTTAGGAGAACCCCCACATTCAATGTGTAGCGTGTACGTTTAATCCTTCTTCCTGAAGGCGCTTCACTGTTTCTTTCTTTCAATTGTATGATGTGAATTATGCTCCTTTGTTGTCCCAAATTAAAAGGGATTTAGAAAATTGGGATAAATATGCAATATCGTGGATGGGTAGAATATATTGTATAAAAAAGACTGTCCTGCCTCGGCTATTGTACTTTTTTCAGGCACTCCCGATAGCTATCCCTCCAGAGGATCTCCATCACCTTCAGTGGGCGATTGACAAATTCATATGGAGGGGCAAGCGGCACCGAATAGCAAGAGCAACGCTCTACCGACCTAAAGATGCAGGGGGCCTGGGTCTTCCTTGCCTCCTATCTTATTATTACATGGCCCAATTGGCCCAAATTGTTGCTTGGCACACACCGCCCGGACGACACCGTTGGGTAGACTTGGAACGTGCCCTTATGTTTCCGGATGACCCCAGCCTTTGGATTTGGCTCTCAAAAACCCACAGGACTTTGTTACGCACCAACTGCCCAGCTATAGTGAACTCCATCCGGCTTTGGGATAAATTGGCTGCAAAATGTGACTTCGGCGTCTTTTCTGTCACCTTTATCTCCGATCATACGAAACAAAGCTTTTCTCCCAGCCTATTCGGTGAAAGCGGGAAGAGGATTGATGGACTCTAATATCTCCCGTTTCTACCAACTGTATCCTGGAGGCTCTTTCCTGGCCCTTACGGAGTTCTCGATGTCTGGCACAACAGCCCTTGCTCATCCCCTACCATATATGCAACTAAAGGCTTTTGCCTCTCAGCCACATGTGAAAGCGGCGGCCTTATCACCTCTTACACCGTTTGAACGACTATGCAAAGCAAGCTCATACCCAAAAGGTTTGATTTCGACTCTATACCGCTCTTTAACTTCTTTGTTAGACTGGAGAGAATTGACATATATTAATGCCTGGGAGACGGATCTGGGGGAACAACTGGATAGGGAGGAATGGCTGGATATCTGGGACTCCCTGAGAATCATTTCAGTGTGCACCACCCACCAGGAACAACTTGTCAAAACCATATTCCGATGGTATGTAACTCCAGTACAACTTTCACGTATGTCCCCTCCGACTCCGAATACCTGTTGGAAGGGATGCGGCGAACGGGGCTGCTATATACACCTGTGGTTGACATGCCCTCAAATACAACATTATTGGACTGGAGTCCAGACTCTTCTTTCTACAGTCCTCGCGAGACATATTCCTATGGACCCCTGGGCTTTCTTACTCTCTCGCCCCAACCCGGATCTTTCCCGACAGGAACACAAACTCATGGCAAAAATCACTTTGGCGGCCTGCAGATTATTGGCCTTGGAATGGAACTGCCCTCAGGTCCCCTCATCGCACCGGATTTATGCCTTAATACAAGATGTACAAATTATGGATAAGCTGACGGCATTGGCCAGAGACTCTCTCCCTGAAAATTACAACACATGGGCCCCATGGATAGACCATATGGGTCACGCAATGGTGACATGAGTCGGAAGTCTAAGGCTAGGGTCAAACGAAAGCATTTTTACACGCGAACGTAAAAAAGTGCGTCCGAACGAATTGACGTATTTTTTCACAGAGTGCGCGAAAACGGTCATACGATGCGCATTTTTCGTGCGTGATTTTTTCAGATCGTCAATAAAACTCTTTTTGCGTCTGGACGTTATGTAGGCTGGACATTAGCAGTGTCTGACGTCTCCTAATCACGCACACATGCCGCTATGCCGCAGCTGCGCACTCTGTACGTCCGTACTAGCGGTTCGGCGTTCTCGAAAAAATGCGTTCGTTTTCCACTTGCGTTGCGCGGCCGGACTTTCGTGCGACCGTACATCGTATATTGGCCGTCATTGCCCGTCATCTGCTGCTAGTGCGGCCGTAATTATGTGCGCCAGAACGCACGTTAAAAGTGCGCTGGTCTGACCCCAGCCTCAGTGGTCTCCCTTCTCAATTTTTTTTGCATTACTGTTTTTTGCGTATAATGAACCGACTTTAGTTTTATTTGCTTTTTACATGACCTATATGTTCTTTTCTACTTTCATCTCTTCTATTTTCTTTTTCTCTCTCTATTTCACTTCTTGGGGATCTGGGCAATCCCCTCCCTCTCTCTCCCCCCCCTTCTTCTTTTTGAATATTCGGAAAATGTATATATTTTGAGAGTATTGCATCTTTCTACGTTGTGTTCCGCATTCTCTTTGACTGTATTGCCTTACTTTCTCCAATAAAACTATATTTACAAAAAAAAAGAAGGGTCTCCCTAACAGAGATGCTCCTAAAAGACCGTGTAAAACATTGAGCGCCTCTGTTAGTGAAACCCCCTCTAGGATCCATTACACTAGTCTATAATGGGGCCTGGAGGGGTCTCTTTCTCATAGAGACCAATTTTCTTCCTAGCACAGGACCCTCATACAATCCGAACGGTAACTGGTTAAAAAATCCAGGAGATTGTGCGTTTCAGCGCGAGGTTACTGTACTTTGCACTCGCTATGCTTAACATGGGGAGCGCAAAGAGTAATTAGCATTAGCATTACAAAGTCCTAATGCTAATTACACCCCATTGTGGCTACTTAAAAGTTACCTACAGCTAGACGCTGGTGCTAACTGATGCTTCCTCTGCAGAATCAGTCAGCACCAGCTGGAACCCCCCAAAAATCAGATACTTGCCTCTCATCCCACAGCGCAAAGGGTGGTCCGATCCACTGCTTCTGGTCGCGGGGAGCATCCAGGAGCTTAGCACTGCGCCACTGGTCGGAGACTGATTTTTAAAATTATGTGGGGGGGCACAATTTTCTGTTTTTGCCTCGGGTGCAAAAGGAGCTAGCTACGGCTCTGCTCCCCACCCCCACACCATGTCGTAAATAGCTGGCATATACAGCCCACACTCTGTAACTCTGCAACCTCTTTATTCACACAGCCCTGCCACAAGCTCACATCACCCTCTGCCGCTTGCATCTGGACTCTGCTGTCCCACCCACGTCTAAAATTTGTAGCTTACTTTCCAGCTGCTTCCACTTTGCAAATCGCCCTAATTAACCCAAGGTTCTAGCCCTTCCCATGATATGTTAATCTGTATATTTGTGTTTTGTTTCTAATATCTTGCATTTATTACTTTGTATTTCTGTAACAACTGTAACAATTCAATGTTCTTGAACCCAGGACATACTTGAAAACGAGAGAAATCTCAATGTATCCTTCCTGGTAAAATCCTTTGCAAATAAATAAATAAATTCCCAATGTACCCAAGCCCTGGAAACACCCTTAATTATAGACAGCTTTGAATTCGATTTAGAAATTAAGTTTCTCTTGCAATGATGGTGGAACTGCATGTCCAGGTGTTCCCATTCAAATTGACCCCTTTCTCTGTATCCCTTTAGAGCAGTGTTTCCCAAACCTGTCCTCGGGACCCTCAACCAGGTCAGATTTTGCAGATCAAATGGGGAAATACAGACTGAATCCTGTAATCACGGAGCAGCAAATCATATCACCTGTGCTGTGCTTCAGATATTTGGAAAACCTGGCGAGGCGGAGCGTCCTGAGGACAGGTTTGGTAAACACTGCTTTAGAGGGACACCTGCACAAGTAATCTAGATACATCTTATGTATTACAAATAGAACCATTTTATGAAACACATGCTGCTGGTTTTTTTTTGTTTGAAGTAATTGCATGTGTAGCGCTCACCCCCGGAGGAGCCGCTGAATAAACCCAGGATAGTCTCAACGCACTAAGAATCACTATACACCAGCACACTGTTGTGGGTTTTCTAAGTTATATACTTTACTGGAGCAATAAAGTGGCATTGAACACACATATACTTTGAGACGTAAATCAATTAAGCGGGAATAAATGACGTATTATTATTATTATTCTTTATTTATAAAGCGCCAGCATATTCCGCAGCGCTGTACAATAAGCACAGTATAGACAGGGTTACAATACATTGAACAACATTTGACAAACAGTACAGGAGGAGATGAGGGCCCTATTCCCGTAGGAAGTCACAATCTGGGAGGGTTGGGGTTGGAAACAGGAGGAGAGGACTGTAAGGTGAGAGACGTAATGCGCAACGCGAGAAAAACATGTGGTGGAAAAGAAACGGTTAATGCCCCCTCAGTTCGTGAGTTTAAGTCCCGCTCAAAAAGGCTCGTATATTGGTGTCTAGGGTACCCGGGTACTAGATTCAACTGGCCAGTGAATGAATAAAATAATGGGTAGAGTCCTCGCGCTTACGCCAAGTGTCCAGTGAGTAATACTTCAAGATAATCTAGAAAACATAATAGGAGACATACATTGCGCAGTACATCCTAATGACACCTGGTTTCCAGAGAGAAAGTATTCAACTCACTTTTTTCTGAGCCCCATAAAGTCGGCTCTGGACTATATAGGCATATATCTGTGGATATGATCTCACCAGCCCGTCCTACCAGCAACCATCCGTGGTGATAACCTGGTCCATAGATGAAATATTGGATCCCCGGGATATGTCACAGACGAAAAGTCAGCAGGATAAAATGAAGTAAAATTTATTGCAGCACTAACGCGTTTCGACCTAATTGGTCTTTATCAAAGTGCAAAAAAATATACATAATACAATGCAGTGTACAACGTTCATTTATACAAAAAAGATGAGGGAAATAGGCGGTGTCAAGCCACAACCTCATTAACTTAATTGGTACTAACACACCCTACTTCCAATCATTTAGAGGCGCAGCACCAGCAAACATTCAATATACAAACGGGCGCATAATGATTACGTCCATCTACCTCGACCCCGCCCCTCTGAGCCATCGATCGCCATTTTGGAAGAGGGAAAATGGTGTCCACAATATAGCTTGCCCTTGCAACATTGATGGGCATTTAAAACAAGCTTATTTCCGGACGTTTTGGGGTCCCGAACCAGCGGGCTCCCACTGTCCATGAGGTGATATCTTTCCCAGGTGCTCGTGGGCATAGCAGCGGCAGACATCCGGCATGTAGACAGGCGCATGGTGATTACATCACCATGTTCCAACTTCTGCCAGTCTGAACCGTCGAGCGCCATTTTTGAAGAGGGAAAGTGTTGTTGAAAGTACATCCTACCCTCACAATATCGCAGCTTATTAATTTCGACGGACGTTTAGCAATCTTGCTTGCGGCCGTTTTGAGTGCCAAGTCAGCAGGTCCCTACCGTCCGACAGACGCACGGGGACCATATCGACACGCATGCTCCCACATGACTTTCACTCTTCCGGACGATATATCAAAAAAGAAAAAAATATATTAAAAATAAAAAATAAAAAAAAAATAATAATAATAAAAAAAAAAAAATTACAGCATATATGCCGCAATGTCACAACTCGCCAGTTGATCAACATATAGCACGCAATAAGCATATAGCATACATATGTCACGTCACTGATCGAGTTGGGGAATAGTGCATATACTATTCCACATAACATATAGTAGTGTCATGTAGAGTGGATAATAAAATATGAAATATAAAATGTGAGTCATATAAAAAGCATAATGGTAATTGAATTATAATAGAGCATTAGTAATCTAGATACATCTTATGTATTACAAATAGAACCATTTTATGAAACACATGCTGCTGGTTTTTTTTTGTTTGAAGTAATTGCATGTGTAGCGCTCACCCCCGGAGGAGCCGCTGAATAAACCCAGGATAGTCTCAACGCACTAAGAATCACTATACACCAGCACACTGTTGTGGGTTTTCTAAGTTATATACTTTACTGGAGCAATAAAGTGGCATTGAACACACATATACTTTGAGACATAAATCAATTAAGCGGGAATAAATGACGTAATGCGCAACGCAAGAAAAACACGTGGTGGAAAAGAAACGGTTAATGCCCCCTCAGTTCGTGAGTTTAAGTCCCGCTCAAAAAGGCTCGTATATTGGTGTCTAGGGTACCCGGGTACTAGATTCAACTGGCCAGTGAATGAACAAAATTATCTTCGACTAGGCTTGTGCAGCGATTTTTTTTTTTCGGTTCGATTCGATTCTTCGGATTTTTAAACTTTTCGATTCGGCTCGTTTTGACCGATTTCTGTTTCGGTTCGGCTCGAGTCGTTTTACGTGTACATTTTTTTCTCGGAATTTCGACCATTTTTCGTATTTTCGTGTCACTTAGCTCGTTTTTTGTATCGACTTTTCGTATTTTCGAAAATTTTCGTTTTTTGGAATTGTAAATGGTTTCGGAATATCGACCATTTTTCGTATTTTCGTGTCACTTAGCTCGTTTTTTGTATCGACTTTTCGTATTTTCGAAAATTTTCGTTTTTTGGAATTGTAAATGGTTTCGGAATATCGACCATTTTTCGTATTTTCGTGTCACTTAGCTCGTTTTTTGTATCGACTTTTCGTATTTTCGAAAATTTTCGTTTTTTCGGAACGTCTGTTCTCCTCATTTCAAAGCAATAAATTTCGATTTGACACATTTCAAGTACATTCGAAAATTCCGAAAATATTTCGTTTCGGCTCGGAAAACTTTTCGAATCTGCCATTTTCGGATCTAAAAATTTTCGGAAAATCGGCCGCATCCGAAAACACGAATCGGGAAATTTCGTGAAAATTCCGAAATTCCGAAACCCGAAATGCACATCCCTATCTTCGACTAGTCAACGTTGGGGCCCTGTGAATTGAAGCAATTAACCAAGTGCGCACTTTCGTTTCGGAACCGTAGGCCTTGAGGCCTCTCACCCATCCGATGAACAAAGTGTTCAGAACCGATGACTCGATCAATAGATATCCCTCTGCAACTGGAACCCGATGCCAACGAATCCGCTGTCCCGATGCTGAATCTCCGCAACTGGAACAGATCCGCCACCTGCACTCCCGTTCGATCCGCGGCCTCCTTACTCGAGGTCCTTCTGGAACCTGGTTGTCCTCCGAGCTGCTCAGCGGAATGTGGTATGCAATTTGGCACACTCCGTCCCCCATCTCCAGCACTGGATAGGTCTCGATCCACACTCCGGCATGGTTGTGATCCCGGACGATGTGCAGCATGCTTCTTACTCTTTCAGCTGTCTGCTCGCTCTGCCCAGGCCGTGCACGTGGCTCCTGAAGTCTTTCCTGGTGCCAGCACGCCCACTTCCTTTGCTCTTCGCAAAGGTCTCTGGGAGGTGTAGTTCTTAAGTCCAGCGTAGTCTCTTTCATACATTATACTCTGGTTCCCCCTAGTGTCAATATCCGTTTAGTCCAGAGAGCCAAATCAAACACAGCGCTACACATGTAAAATGGAAAAATAAAATTCCTGATTTTATCTCTGGACTCCAGTTTCTGGATTTTTAAAATAATGCAACAATTACCAAAAGCTTTGCTTTGTGACTTTTTAATTTACAGTTAATGAGGTGGAGAAGGGAATGTTTAGATAAGGTGACAAGAGGCTATTGTTCTCCAAGCTGAGATAATATATGGCAGCTGAAGGAGATATGACAGAGAGCTTAAAATACTTCTAGAGGCTCACTCTCTGTGGTGCAGGTGGCAGTTCCCTGCTTGCAGTGTGTGCAGACTCACTCTGTAAGGGGGGCAGTATACAATACAAAAGATCACAAAACGGATGCATTCAGTGACACATAAGAGTAAAATTGTCATGTTTCACATGCCTTGTGATATGCCTTTAAGAATTGCACATGTCTTATCTACCCCTGAGTTTCTCTCCTCCCCTCCTCATGGTGCAGTGATTTCCTGTCCAGATAGCTCCACCCTTGTTCTTTTCCCAGTAATCCTTTGCAAGCCTTATGGACTCAGATCCACTATGATTTTTTGACCTATGCGATGTATATTGTTGTGGATTTTCTACAGTTTTGGAATAAAACTTCAACAGATCTTCAAGGTGTCATCTGGATTGAGTCACTGTCTGTAATTCATCTAAGACTGGGAGTTATCGCCATCTCATCACAACAGTAAGTTAAGAGATCACATTCTCAGTGCTTTGGTGGAGAAACAGAACAGTCAAAAAAAATAATCATATAATGAGTCAGAAGATCTTAGAAAGATCAGCCGAAAGATCAGTCAGAAATCCTCCATAGGATCCTTGCTAGCTCTGGATACACAGGGAGACGCTGTAGGGACACTGGAAATAGCAGCTTCACACAGTGCAGCCATTACCACAAGCCTGATGTGCCTGCAAGCAAGTCCCAGCATAGCATTCAACAGTGTCAGAATATTAGTGCTGTGAATCTTCAATACATCTGTGCCTTACTAACAGTTTATACAGTGCCTCTGTGCACTACAACCAGTTTATTACTCTGTATGCATTGCACATGATTTGACTGTGAAAAGAAAGTAAAAACAAATCTTTCTACAACCATTGCCTAGAAATCCTAGCTGAGCTCAGCAAAATTGATACATTTCTCTGCTGCTATAGAACTACATCATTAACCCTCTCCTTGTCAGCAAAATGTTCCATCAAATCAACATGCAATCTGACACACTACCAGACTCAGAAATCCTTTCAGATCAGGAATTAAACCCTGAACCAAACAAAAGAGAAAAAAGATTAACCAAACCAACCTGGAAAGTACAAGAAAATCTTGAAGCTGACACACAAGAGTTGGTGTCTCATACGAGTGATCTCTGGTGTACTGCTGTCAAATGCATGTCAGGTCTCTCTCAACCATGTCTGGATGCAATACAACTAGAGAGCACTATTAAGCAATTAGATGTCGCTTATCAGAATTATCAAAGACTGTGTGTTAAATATATTCATCTCTTAAAGCGGTACAACACTGAAGTGTCACTGGAAGAACTAAAGAGATTCAATGAGCTCAATCTTGAAAGAGACAATTTAGTGATGCAAACAAAAGACAAAGGCAGAAGTAAGAATCGCACAGCTCCATGAATCCAGATCCCACCGATCTGCATCCACCAGACACTCCTCAAGGTCTTCCAAATCCCTACAATCAAGGTCTTCCACACTCAGTCAACAACTCAAAAAGGCCCGTGCTGAAGCTTCTAAAATTCAGGCAGCTTTCGCCAAAAAGAAAGCAGAAATGGGAGCTGAAGCCGCACGCATGGAGGCTGAAGCTGCACGCCAGAAGGAAGAAATGGGAGCTGAAGCCGTACGCCTGAAGGCAAAAATAGGAGCTGAAGCCGCACGCATGGAGGCTGAAGCCGCATGCCAGAAGGCAGAAATGGAAGCTGAAGCCGCACGCCACAAGGTACACTGTACAGAGCACTGGTGAGACCTCACTTGGAGTACTGTGTGCAGTACTGGAGACCGTATCTCCAGAAGGATATAGACATCTTAGAGAGAGTTTAGAGAAGGGCTACTAAAATGGTGTACGGCTTGAAGGAGAAAAGTTACCAGGAAAGGCTTAATGATCTTAACATGTACAGCTTGGAAAAAAGACGAGACAGAGGAGATATGATGGAAACATTTAAATACGTAAAGGGAATCCACAAGGTAGAGGAAGGGAGTATATTTAAAAGGAAACAAAGTAGCAAAACAAGAGGACATAGTCTTAGATTAGAGGGGCAAAGGTTTAAAAGTAACATCAGGAAGCATTATTTTACTGAGAGGGTGGTGGATACATGGAACAGCCTTCCAGTTGAAGTGGTAGAGGCCAAAACAGTAATTGAATTTAAGCAAGCATGGGATAGGCATAAGGCTATCCTAAACAAAAGATAAATCCAGGTAAAGTATCCATGTAATTGGCAGACTAGATGGGCCGAAAGGTTCTTATCTGCCGACATTTTTCTATGTTTCTATGAAATGGAGCTTTTGGAAAAACAATGAATATGCCACGGCCATGGCAAGATTAAAGGTTTTAGAACAGGCTGCTAGTGAAAGTGAAAGAGACAACAGTAGCAGCAGACACTCAGCTGTGTCTTATGCCTCAGATTCTTCACATTCCTCTCCAGAACGTCAGCTCCCTGTCACAGCAACCAAAGCACTCAACCAAGGTCTCTTCTCCGCACCTACTGTACTCCAAGACAATTTGCCTTCATATCTTCCAGTACACCAGACTGCAGCATCTCAACAAGCAGTGGACAATAGCATGCACATAATAAACTATCCACCTTACCTTGACATCAGCCAAGTACCTACTAGCAAGCACACTGCTCCACAGCTACAAACCAACATGCCAATGAACTTTAAACCAGTTCCAGTGTTGAATGCCTCAGCACCAACATATGTTCCCAAGTCACCTGCAGTCATGCACCCAAAGTCTGAAAACACGGACATGTCGCAGTTTGCTAAATACATGCTTTGCAGAGATCTCACAAAGACAGGACTCACCAAGTTTGACAAGCCTGAAAATTACAGAGGATGGAAATCGACCTTTAAAGCCACAATGAGTGACCTAGACATCACTGCTACAGAAGAATTAGATCTGCTCATCAGATGGCTAGGTCCCCAGCCTACTGAACGCATCAAGAGGCTCAAAGCGGTTCATATTGACAACCCTGCTGCAGGCCTTAAGGCTGCTTGGGACAGACTTGAACGTACCTTTGGCAGTCCAGAAGCCATTGAAGATGCCTTATTCAAAAGATTGCACAGCTTCCCAAGGATTTCCGCTAGAGAGCATTTAAAGTTTCAAGAACTCCGCAATGGTTTATTAGAGCTTCAACTCGCTAAAGCTGACATCCGCTTACCTGGTCTCAGTTACCTTGACACCCCTCGTGGCATCAACCCTATTGTTCTCAAGCTACCGTATGGCCTTCAAGAAGAATGGGCATCGCTTGGATCAAAGTACAAGGAAAGACATCAAGTTGCCTTTCCTCCCTTTTCCTACTTCTGCGAGTTCATCAAAAGAATTGCAGATACAAAGAATGACCCAAGTTTCTCCTATGGTGACGGTAACCCTCTCAGTTCACCCTCTCCAAGACCTACAAACACACGTATGACACACAGAGACCATCGAGGACCAGTGTCAGTGAAAAGGACCACTGTTCTACCTGCACCTGCTACAGTTCTTGAAAAGACTGAACAAAACAAGAACATCGAGAACCCAAATCGCCAATGTCTTATTATTATTATTCTTTATTTATAAAGCGCCAGCATATTCCGCAGCGCTGTACAATAGGCACAGTATAGACAGGGCTACAATACATTGAACAACATTTGACAAACCGTACAGGAGGAGATGAGGGCCCTATTCCCGTAGGAACTCACAATTTAGGAGGATTGTCCCATACATAACAAACCGCATCCACTTAAGAAATGTATTGGCTTCAGAAAGAAAACCCTACAAGAATGTAAAGAACTTTTAAAGAAATTTGGGGTCTGCTACAAATGCTGCGCCTCCACAGAACACTTTGCAAAGGACTGTAAAGCTATCATTAAATGCATAGAGTGTGACAGCGATGACCATGTACAAGCTCTTCATCCATATCTGCACAACTTTACTAACCCCGCAAACAATCCTCCTGAGGCAAAACAAGGCGTGGAGTGCACAGATCAAGCAGCACCTTCTACCTCAGTGTTCTCTTCATGTACAGAAGTCTGTGGAGAAGGACTCTGACAAATCCTGCGCAAAAATATGTTTGGTTCATGTATACCCAAGAGGTCAACCTGAAAAGGCCATAAGAGTAACCGATCTCTTGCAACAACATAATTTTTGGAACTTTTGAACATAAAAGAAAATGCTCTACCGTATACCCTAACCATGTTAAAGGAAAGGATTGTTGAACATCTAAAAACACATAGATTACAGGATCAGAAACAACATGGGTTTACCTCAGGGAGATCATGCCAAACTAATCTTATTGATTTTTTTGATTGGGTAACAAAAATAATAGACACAGGTGGTGCAGTAGACATTGCTTATTTAGATTTCAGTAAGGCCTTTGATACTGTTCCGCATAGAAGGCTTATCAATAAATTGCAATCTTGAGCTTGGATTCCAATATTGTTGAATGGATTAGGCAGTGGCTGAGTGACAGGCAACAGAGGTTGTGGTAAATGGAGTTTATTCGGCGCAAGGTCTTGTTACCAGTGGGGTACCTCAGGGGTCAGTACTTGGACCCATTCTATTTAATATTTTTATTAGTGATATTGCAGAAGGTATTAATGGAAAAGTATGTCTTTTTGCTGATGACACAAAGATTTGCAACAGGGTTGACATTCCTGGAGGGATCAGCCAAATGACAAATGATTTAGGTAAACTAAAAAATGGTCGGAGCTATGGCAATTGAGTTTTAATGTGGATAAGTGCAAGATAATGCACCTGGGACGTAAAAACACAAGGGCTGAATATAGAATATTTGATACAGTCCTAACCTCAACATCTGAGGAAAGGGATTTAGGGGTTATTATTTCAGAGGATCTAAGGGTAAGTAGTCAATGTAATAGAGCAGCAGGAAATGCTAGCAGAATGCTTGGTTGTGTAGGGAGAGGTGTTAGCAGTAGGAAAAGGGAAGTGCTCACGCCACTGTACAGAGCACTGGTGAGACCTCACTTGGAGTACTGTGTGCAGTACTGGAGAACGTATCTCCAGAAGGATATAGACCTCTTAGAGAGAGTTCAGAGAAGGGCTACTAAAATAGTGTACGGCTTGAAGGAGAAAAGTTACTAGGAAAGGCTTAATGATCTTAACATGTACAGCTTGGAAAAAAGACGAGACAGAGGAGATATGATAGAAACATTTAAATACGTAAAGGGAATCCACAAGGTAGAGGAAGGGAGTATATTTAAAAGGAAACAAAGTAGCAAAACAAGAGGACATAGTCTTAGATTAGAGGGGCAAAGGTTTAAAAGTAACATCAGAAAGCATTATTTTACTGAGCGGGTGGTGGATACATGGAACAGTCTTCTAGTTGAAGTGGTAGAGGCCAAAACAGTAATTGAATTTAAGCAAGCATGGGATAGGCATAAGGCTATCCTAAACAAAAGATAAATCCAGGTAAAGTATCCATGTAATTGGGCAGACTAGATGGGCCGAAAGGTTCTTATCTGCCGACATTTTTTCTATATGTTTCTAACTACTTGCACCGGCACTACAGAAGTCTTAGGTAGGAGAGCCAGCGGTCTTGTGATTGTTCCTCTGAACGACAATGTGTAAATACCTTTGCCCACTATCACTGAGTGCAACCAGATTCCAAGCAACAAAGAGGAGATCCCTACTCCTGAAGCTGCCTTACACCATTCTCACTTGAAGGACATAGCCTGCCAAATACCAGCCCTCGACGGAAGTGCTGATATCCTGCTGTTGCTCGGCCGAGACATCTTAAGGGTGCACAAAGTTCGTCAACAATTCAACGGTCCACATGATGCTCCATATGCTCAGTGTCTGGATCTAGGCTGGGTCATCATAGGCAATGTTTGTCAAGACAAAGGCAGAAAACCTTACTCGGTGTCCTCCTTTCAAACACACATCCTGCCAAACGGACGGACTTCTTGTTCTGCACGACGACCACACCAATATCATGTGAAGGAATGCTTCATAAGCTTCATAAGGGCTCACAACAACACACCATACAGGACGAAGAGAAAGCTCTTAATTTCTGGGTTGACAACATCGGCAACACAGTGTTTGAGGTAACATCTAAAGACAACGAGTTGGCAGATACCATGGAAGACAAAGAATTTCTGAAAACCATGAGTAAAGAGTTCCACCAAGATGATTCCAACAGCTGGGTAGCACCTCTACCATTCCGTACTCCAAGAAAGAGACTACCAAACAACAGAGAACTTGCAGAAGCATGGTTTACTACTTTACAACGCAGTTTGAATCGGAAACTTGAGATGAAAAGACACTTTGTGGACTTTATGCAGAAAGTGTTTGAGAGAGATCATGCTGAGCCTGCACCTCCGCTTAAGGAAGGAGAAGAATGCTGGTATCTTCCATGCTTTGGTGTCTATCATCCTCGCAAGCCTGATCAGAATAGGGTGGTCTTCAACTCAAGTGCTCGACATGAAGGTGTCTCCCTCAATGACAGTCTGCTCACTTGGCCTAATCTGAACAACAACCTCATAGGAGTTTTACTTCGCTTCAGACAAGAATCAATTGCTATTATGGCTGACATTCGGCAAATGTTCCACTGTTTCATCATCCGTGAAGACAACAGAAACCTCCTCAGGTTCCGATGGTATCGCAATAATGATGTCAATGATGAAGTTATAGACTACCGGATGAAGGTACATGTTTTCGGTAATAATCCTTCTCCCACAGTAGCAATTTATGGACTGAGGAAAACCGCTCAGGAAGGTGAGAATGAATTTGGGTCTGATGCACGAACGTTTGTTGGAAAGAACTTCTATGTAGACTACAGACTTAAATCTCTGCCTACAGAAGAAGAAGAAGCTATTGACCTTCTCACTAGATCCCAGAACATGCTTGCCACTGCAAACCTCAGACCTCACAAAATCATTTCGAACAGCGACAAGGCCATTAGAGCTTTCCCTCTGACTACGCTGCCAGTGTGAAGAAATTCCAACTAGGATCTGACCTTTCCATTACACCGAGCAGTTTTAGATTGCTTTGGAACGTTAAGTAAGACACGTTCATGTTACAAGTATCAGCCTGTGACAAGCCCTTCACAAAGCAATACATACACAATCAGACAAGACAGTTCCACGTGTCTGTCGGCAACAGAGTGGAACGTATAAGAAAGTTCTCTACACCTGAACAATGCCACTATGTGTCCACTAACTTCAACCCTGCTAATCGAGGCACTTGTGCAGTACCTGCCACTGCATTTCTGGACACATTATGGCTATCCCCACCAATAATCTTGAATGAAGACCTAATCTCAAGTTCTACGAATTCTATCCTTGAACTGGTTGAACCGGAATCTGATAAAGAAATTAGAGCTGTTACACTCAACACCTCTGTGAAAGAAAGGATAAGGCTGAGTCCTCACCGTTTTGAACGCCTTTCTATGTGGTTTTCTGTTGTAAGAGCCATTGCACGCCTTATTCACATTGCTCTTCAGTTTACAAACAGCTCTGACACGAACAAAGAATGTCACAAGCAGCACATCTGTAAAGGCCCCCCCACAATTCAGGAGGCCCCTCGACCAGAAAAGATACTGAACTTCTTGAATGACAACAAGTGTAAATGGGAATTCAACCCACCTCACTCCTCTCACATGGGAGACTCTTGGGAACACATGATTGGAGTTGCAAGAAAATTCCTAGACTGGTACTGGACCAGAAAACTTTACAACTTATTCATGAAAGAAGATTCTCCACACTTCACTTCAGGCCTATAAAGGAACTTGTACGCCTTCTGCAAAAAGAGGAAGACAAGCCTCACAAGTCATAAATTTGACTCAAAGGGAGGTAAGAAGGAATGGTGCATGTTGCTGCCTTCCCCTCTGAAGATGGACTCACTGACTGTTCTTCTCACAGCCTGGACCAGCAAGATCAAGATCTGCAAGAATTGTTAATGTTGCATTATTATCTCTTGTTCTTCCCTTCCCTCTTGTTTTTCAGATGTTCCTGGAAAAGAATCTTCATTTACTTAACTTTAGTCAAAGTTCAAAGACATTTAATTATAGAAATCATAGATTTCAACGGGGAGTGTCATGTTTCACATGCCTTGTGATATGCCTTTAAGTATTGCACATGTCTTATCTACCCCTGGGTTTCTCTCCTCTCCTCCTCATGGTGCAGTAATTTCCTGTTCAGATAGCTCCACCCTTGTTCTCTTCCCAGTAATCCTTTGCAAGCCTTATAGACTCAGATTCACTATGATTTTTTGACCTATCCGATGTATATTGTTGTGGATTTTCTACAGTTTTGGAATAAAACTTCAACTGATCTTCAAGGTATCATCTGGATTGAGTCACTGTCTGTAATACATCGAAGACTAGAAGTTATCGCCATCTCATCACAACAGTAAGTTAAGAGATCACATTCTCAGTGCTTTGGTGGAGAAACAGAACAAAAATATATTAACATACAAGAGAAAAACAAAGCACATCTAAGATGTCAGCGACATAAAACAAGAGCATCTTATTTTTTTGGTGGTAGTGACCCTTTAAAATGTGAGTAAGAGAGGCAGAGTGTTTGGCGGAGACCCTACCTGGCCTATATGTTGTTGCTCCTGCATTTGTTTGCATTTGGAAGAACAAAACAAATGTGGTACATTTGTTTGTTTCTAAAGTTAATGTATTCTCAGTATTGCAAAGAGGAGCTTTTTGCAACCTGTATTGTGCTTTAAGAATTACAGTAATTAAAGTGCACAAAATTACTTTACCCACTGCAAGACTATGAATGTGTATGTATAACACTATCTGCAAATTAGAATAACCAGCTACCATGGAATCACACTTTATTCCTTGGATCTAAAGCATTAACGTGGAGGCAACCAACGTATAGGACGTTTTGGTGTAGAGTATATAGCCGTAAGAGGCTGCAAGTAGAGTTTGCAACATCATGGCTAAATACCTTCTAGAGTTAACTTGTTTCAGTCTTCTATAAATGAAATATGGAGACTGGTCCCAGCTGGAGGCCTGATGGTCAGGGTGCTTCCTAACTCCAGTCTGTAATTTTCTTTAAAATCTTCTGTCAAGCCCCTATTATTCATGACGTTGGCTATGAGGCCAGCATCAAAAATAGTTGTCAGATGAAGAGGCCACCCTTAACGCAAGACAAAAAACACATTTGTTCAATGATCTGCAAATAGTCTGCAGGGCCGACTACAGCGTCTGTGTGCTAAAACAAAATGTTGGGCTATTTTCAGGAAACATGTACTACATTAATTTGCAAAGATAAAACAGTACTATATGTAGCTGCACAGTTTTAAAGAAATTGCATGCTTCATACAGATGCCATTTTGCTCTTTTAATTTGTCTCTCACTTTTAGCTGACACTGTGAAAGCTACAAGAAATAAAACCAAATTATGTTCAAAATATGCATAAACACAGTACTTTACAAGTCTCTCATTCCAAATGAACAGGTCTATTCTACAGAAATATGATAAATCCTGTAACATCATTAACAAATCACCTATTCCATGTAAAGCAGTGTTTCCTAAACCTGTCCTCGGGACCCTCAACCAGGCCAGATTTTGCAGATCACTTTGGGGAAGTGCAGACTGAATCCTGCAATCACTGAGCAGCAAATTATATCGCTTCATATATCTGGAAAACCTGGCCTGTAAGCGGGTCCTGAGGACAGGTTTGGGAAACACTGATGTAAAGTGATATAATACATAATGTAAACAAATACAGTGGTAAATTACCGTGTGTGCCTCTTAGACCACATGCAGATAAAGTTCTTATGAGGAGTTATGCAGCACCCTTAGCAGTCTCCTCAAGCAGCTGCAGCAGCTTTGAAACCAGGAAGAGCAAGTGCCCATACTCTGGATGACTGTAGCTAGAGTCAGTCCTACCCACTACATAAGCAAGCCCACTTAACCCCTTGGATGTGGAGGACGTGTGGGGAAAGTCATGGGGATCCCCCGTTATATGCAGAGGATGTCCCCTATCTGCTTAGAGGGGTACTCTTCTCTCCCACGGGGTCTGACTTCCTTGAAGTCAGACCCCGCTTTTATCCCCCTTCTTGGCGCATTGATGTTAGGGTGCCCCAAGATTCAGTACTGGGCCCTCTACTTTTTTCAAGCTACACAGCCTCTCTAGGCACACTGATCAGCTTCTTTGGATTCCAGTACCACCTATTGTTACAACCTTGGCCCCCGCAGTGCTTCCTGGGGGGTCAGCGCCAGGTGGCATCGCTGGCTAGCCAGTTGCCAGTAGTAGGAGCTGGCAAAACGGCATCTGAGGGGGCGGAGCTAGGCATAAGTGCAAGGAGCCATCAGCCTTTAAAAGAGGGTGAGTGGAACTGTTGTGGGAGTATTTGGAGTGGAGTTCTAGTTCGAGTATCTGTTATTTCTAGTTCTAGTTCATGTATCTTGATTTCTAGTTCTTGTATCTTGATTTCTAGTTCATGTATTCGAGTTTCATGTTCATGTATCTGAATTTCTAGTCTGTTTTTTTCTGGTTTATGTTTGTCGGTCTTTGCTATACAGACGCCTATCGTTGATAGTAGGTCTGCCTGCAGGCTATTGAACTTTGTGTTCCCCCTCTGTTTAGCTAAGTTCATGCTTCTGAGTATATTCTGTTTCTAGTCTGGTTTTCTAGTTCATGTTTTCATGTCTGTTTGTCTGTCTGGTTTCAAGGCCTTATCTCAAGGCATCCAGTTTTGTGTCTAGATCAGTGTCATGTTTGTTCCTAGTTTCTAGATTTAAGTCCTGTCCTGTCTGTTGCTGAATTCATCTACTGTCTTGTATCCTGTCGTGTATCTGTTTTCTTGGTCACTATACAGAAGCCTATCGTTGATAACAGGCCTACCTGCAGGCTATTGAACTTTGTGTTCCCCCTCTGGATATACTGTATGTACTCAACGATACAATATTAGATTGTAGGCCTTCCCTGCAGGCTAATGTACACAAGTGTTCTCGCTCTGTATGTCTCAAAAGTAAGTCTTGCATCACCAATCTTGTTCATGTTTTTGTATCACGTTATGTCTATGTGTCAGGACACAGATAGTTAATGTGTTTCCACCCAGCGACCTCCTGGCTACGAAGCCATTTGGAGCTGAGGTGATAATTAGGTTTCTTGCAGTACCTCCCTGGTGTGGGAATCTAGGTATTACAGCTTTCTTGCTGTCTGTGTTTTCAGTATCTGTATCTAGGTATTGTGCGACTGCCCTGCAGTCCGCACAACTCATGTATCATTGAGATTCAGCAATCTTGTTCACGTCTGTTCTTGTATCACGTCATGTCTATGTATCTGTACACAGATAGTTCATGTGTTTACACCCAGTGACCTCCTGGCCACGAAGCCATTTGGAGCTGAGGTGGTAATTAGGTTTCTTGTAGTACCTCCCTGGTGTGGGAATCAAGGTTCTACAGCCTTTCCTGCTGTCTGTGTTCAAGAATCTGTCCTAAAGAATCCAAAGAAACGCTACTCCAGGGTAGCGCCGTTAGCGCACCGTTACACCTATACGCTGATGACACGCAAATTTACGTCTCCTCCCCTGATCTCTCTCTGGATCTCCTGGATCAAATCACTGACTGCCTCTCTGCTGTCTCAAATTGGATGGCTTCCCGCTTCCTTAAACTCAATCTTGCCAAAACTGAAATTCTCGTTATTCCTCCCTCCAAGAAGAACCTAATACCACCAATCTATTTACAAGTAAATGGAACGCTCATTAGCCCGACGACTCAAGCTCGCTGCCTTGGTGTCACTTTGAGTCTGACCTAACGTTCTCTCTCCACATCCAGACAGAGACCAAATCCTGTTACTTTCAACTCAAAAACATTTCCCGTGTCTGCCCCTTTCTGACACAAGATACCGCTAAGGTTCTGGTTCATGCTCTTGTCATTTCATGACTTGATTACTGCAACTCACGCCTTATTGGCCTCCTGAACTCCTGTATTGCCCTTTGCAATCTGTAATGAATGCAGGTGCCAGGCTTATTTTTCTCACCTCGCGTACCTCCCCCCTCTGCCGGTACCTCCATTGGCTTCCTGTACATTCCAGGATACAGTTTAAAATACTGATGCTCACATTCAAATCGCTCAATAACTCAACTCCTCCCTACATGTCTTAGGATGTGCTTGCGGCATAACAATCTAGACTACTGCGGTCGGCAGGCGATCTCCTCCTGTCATCGGCCTACACACGAACGGACAACTCTCACCTCCAAGACTTCTCAAGGGCAGCACCGGTCCTGTGGAATGACTTGCCTCGCCCTTTCAAACTCTCCCCTAATCTTTAGGCCTTCAAGAAATCCCACAAAACCCCATCTCTTCAAATTAGCGTACCACATCACTGATGCAACTCATCCCTCTGCTCACCTACTCCCTACATGATTGAAGCTCTTTCTATGGCCCCACCGTTCCCAAACCATTGGCACTTATGATCCTGCTATCTAGTAAAATTCCTCTTGTCTTCCTCAACCCCAATCTCTCTAGATCAGTGGTTCCCAACCGCAGTCTTCAAGTACCCTCAACAGGCCAGGTTTTAAGGATACCTTTTTTCCTTGGGGAAACGCAGACTGAATCCTGCAATCACTGAGCAGCAAATCATATCACCTGTGCCGTGCTTTGGTTATCTGTAAAACCTGACCTGTTGGGGGTACTTGAGGACCGAGGTTGGGAATCACTGCTCTAGATTGTAAGCTTCTATGAGCAGGGCCCTCTACACCTCTTGTTTCCATAATATGTAAGTTTATCTCGTTCCCTTTGGTTATTGTAAAGCGCTGCGGAAACTGTTGAAACTGTAGGTGCTTTATAAATGATGGCAATAATAATTATCGCGACAGGCATGATGTCGGTTTCAGGTCCCCCCACAAAGCCGGAACCGCACCTAAAAGGAGGGGGGTGTCCTTTGGACCCTTCTCCCTCCTGATCATTAGGAGATCAAAGTTCAAGAGAAGCAGCGCTGGAAAAGTCAGTCCTACCTTTCCATCGATGCCTCTCTTTAACCCCTGAGGTGCCGGTCCACGATCCAGCGCCATTTGGTGCTGGATCACCGACTTCTCCCGGAGGTGGCTGACATCTTAGATGTCAGCCAAGCCTCCAAGGCCTCCCCCCACCCACTGACTTCATCGCTCAAGGACGTGATGATGTCAGTTGAAGGAATTAACCCCTAGCTGCCAAGGGATTTCCTATGGAAATCCCTATGGTGGAGATAGGGGATCATTTGGACCACCGTATCTCCCTTATCTTTGGCAGCTAAAAGGTCATGTTTGGTATCATTGGAAAGGCCAAAGCATGACCTTTCCAAGGATACCAAATATGACCATGATGCAAGTAAAAACAACATAATGAAAAATTTAATGTTTTTTAACTTATGAACAATAATGTTGCATTAATATTTCAATTATAATGTGAAAAATGATCCTGCACCAACTAGGTTTTTTTTTTTCAGTTTTAGCTAAAATCACATAATTTCTCAGAAAAATAAAGTAACGGGTTCTCTAAGTATTTTTAAAAAGCGTAACCCATAGAATATATAATCGAAAAGGCTTGAATGATAAAGTGTGATAAAAATTATTTTACGTGCTGTAGCTCAGTGGTCCCCAACCCAGGCCCTCAGGGCCCACTAACAGGCCAGGTTTGCCAGATATCTGAAGCACAGCACAGGTGTTATGATTTGCTGCTCAGTGATTGCAGGATTCAGTCTGCATTTCCCCAAGGTGATCTGCAAAATCTGGCCTGTTAGTGGGCCCTGAGGGCCTGGGTTGGGGACCACTGCTGTAGCTGATTTGAAATTCACCTTTTTTTTGTCATTACATTCTGGCAGGGCCTGATGTATACATATAATAATGATATACAGTATTATGAATCTGCCGGGAAAAAAATAGGATATATAATTTATCTGGGTCGTATAATAAAACATGACTTCAAATTGCGTTTAAACATGATGAGCAAAAACAGTAAAAATGAGCTCAGCACACAAGGGTGACATGGTCCAGCAGTAAAGGAGTTAAAGGATACCATACCTTTAACATGCATGGGACAACACCTCTCTAAAAAAACATGTCCCTTGACAGTTACATTATACTGTATGTGCATGATAGTTATATGCCGATTGTGTGGCATCTGAGTGAGTGTGGTTGAGTGAGATGGAAATAGATGGTTGAGTAGGATGTCAGCATGTGAATTTACGGAGTAGGATGGAAGTGAGTGGTTGGCTTAGTGAGATGGCAGTGATTGAGTTTTATAGGAGTTGTACACTTCCAGATCCACACAAAACACTTGGACACCTCGGATTCACACAGACAGTGTAACTACAGTACATGACCCACCATTGTGACATGTTAAAAGAACTAAACTGTCCGTCGCTGGAATCCAGACGCATCCTTCACCTTTCCAACCTGGTGTTTAACCCCTTCACTACCGATATTGAGATATCTTGGGCTTCAAAGCGCCATCTGGTGGCCCGTTATTGAGATATCTCGATATGCTGATCTGTAGCCCAAAAGCAAATGAAGTTTGTTTGGTGCAAACGAATTTCGTTTGCTTTTGGGATGCAGAAGGTGCCCCCAAAGTTTTAGCCCTGTGGACATAGTGCCCAAAGAGATAAAACTGTAAAATCAGCTGCTTAAAGCTCTGAAATATTGGGCTTTCAGCAGCTGATGCAGGGAGAAATAAAAGTAAATAGACCAGCCGCTCAAACCTCTAACTAAATTTGGCAGTAGATGGTGCCATCAACTAGCCAAAAATAGGTTATTTACAGTAAGACATAAAATAGGTATAAAAACTCAAATATTTCTTACTTTTAAAATTAATTTAAAATTATTTTTCAAAAAAACACTGGTTTCTGACTGGGTTTTTTGGAAAATCACTTGGTAGTGAAGGGGTTAAGAGCTTTTCTGGGAAGCTACCACCCTACCTGAATAGGCTGCTTTCCCCACCAGTTCCCTCATCCTATAACCTCCGATCCAGGACCTGCAATACCACAATACAAAAAGAAAGTGGCTCGATCCTCATTTTCCTACAGAGCACCGCAATTATGGAATAACCTCCCAGACGCCGACAAATCTTCCCCCAGTCTAAAGTCACTTAAGAGATCCCTATTAACATACATGTTTAGAGGCGCATTCTGTATTGATGTAACATAGTGACTATATTTCCTACATATTTATTTTCTGTTAATCTGTATATTTGAGTTTTGTTTCTAATATCTTTTATTTATTACTTTGTATTTCTGTAACGACTGTAACAATTCTATGTTCTTGAACTCAGGACGTACTTGAAAACGAGAGAAATCTCAATGTATCCTTCCTGGTAAATAAAATATTTTATAAATAAATAAAATAAATGACAGATCCACACACAAACACTTTGACAGCTGGTCCACAGATAGATCTACACGCACTGGTACATACACTTTAGCTTAGTGACCCCGAGACGAAGCCAGACAGGAAAAAAAACGTTTGAAATGGAGAGTTTGCCCGATAAAATAATGAGATCCAGTTTGTGGATGCAGATGAAGACTGGGAATAGGATGCTGTAGTTATTAAAGCAGGAAATTAAAGTTGGGAAAATCAGATTGCAGTAAGGATCGTGTGTAGAAACTTACTTGGGTTGAAAAAATCAAATGAGAAACGAGAAGTCAGCAAATACATTTGTCTTATGATGGACTGGGGAGAACCTGCTGGAATCCTATTACTCTACAAATCTGACTGAAAATTACAGGAATACCACATGACAAATCAAAAATGTGCTGCCTGTTGAAACAACATATTCTTTCTCACATTGGTGCTTGTGTTTTCAGACTTTATTCCCCAACACAAATCAGAATATGATGTCATCAACATGCCGTGGTATTGCAGTAAATTGTGTCCGGAGACTGAATAGTGTGTTTGTTAAGGAAAATAGCTTGTAAAGGAGTTAGTTTAGGCAAGTGTCAGACGTGCGTCTTTGGGGAGCCGAAGGAACGCCCATGAGAATGGACATTCCTTCCACTTGAGCCCCGTCTGGTCACCTCGCTGAGCGCACTCAGCTGCAAGGCTCAATCCTCCTATGGAGAGTTGCACTTTGCAGCCCCTTCAACACGGGTCCTAGCGCATCGACGGGGAGGCTTGGATAACGGATGCTTGTTGCGCGCGCATTTGGTGCATGCGCACAAGCGTGTGACTGGCCCCGTTGCAGTGTCATAACGCTGCGACGGATGCCGGTAAGCACGTCAGTACGGGCGCACATAGCGCGCTCGTCAGACGCCAGCCTTAATGTGTTTTGTGTGTTGTTATTTTGTGACTAAGCTATTGGCATTTGTAAGAATTTTTATGATATTTCTACGAAAGACTATTTGGAACCGTCTGACATTGAACCTGATGAACATGACCTCACTGCATGTTCATCTAAAACACAATCTAGTCTTCCTTTCTGGAGAGCTTGGCCTTCTGAAAGCCCTGTCACTTCTGTATTTGTGCATTCCCCATGTCTGGAAAATTATTTTGCTTTACTTCGATATTGATTCAATATTTCCCTTTACAGGGACCTTACCAATCCTGAAAACCAGTTTCTCTCTGCGTCAAGGGCAGAATCTGTGCCTTAGGCCGGCATCAGATGAACGCAGTGATCACATCCATGTTGCCGCACAGTTTAACGTCCGTCGTAGCATAGAATCATGATCAATAGAGACCTGCACACGAAGTACATGCACACCGAACTGAGCACGCACAACGCACGTGGCAAACAGACGCAAGTTAGGCAAGAACATAAAACCGCTAGACGGCCGCGCAGAGTGCGCCACATCCGCGTAGCGTTCTGTGTGAGTGATGAGATGTCAGACGCAGCGCATTTGCGATGTCCAGCACCTTGACGCACAAAATGGCTTTTCATATCCTTTTCAAATTTTTACCATTTTTCAAAATAATTTTGTTTCCCATAATGCCCTTTTTTTTCTACGTCCGTCAACAAAAACGGATCGTGTGGTGTCTACAGTATCTTCTGTCAGTACACAGAGTGCGCTCAGACTGCGTTCATCTGATATTAGCCTTAGTTGTTAGTGCAGTGGCATTGTTTGTTTATATGTAAAGCATATATTGCCTCTGACATAGAACAGAGAAAAATTTTTTAGCATTTACTTTTTTCTATTATTTTTTATTTTTATTTTTACACATTACATGGTCATGTTTGGTTTCGTTGTAGAGACCAGACTCTGACCTTTCCAATGACACCTCACTTAACCATGTGTGGTGTACAATTCAGAGATGCGGGTTCCAAAGTCCCCCTGTCTCTCCTCACTGCAGTGCCACAGCCTAGGTTGTCAATGAAACAATGCATTGCATCATCAGCTCCACACTTGCTGGTAGTGCGGGAAATGAGAAGGTGAGTTATCGCAGCATCACTGCTCACTTTATAATTGTAAACTGAATTATAGTGCTGCATTAGAAAAAAAGAAAAAAAAAAAGGAATATTTTACGGTTACATATATCTAACCTAATATTTGCTACTATTGGAAAGAACATAATTAGGGATGAGCTGTTCGATCAGTTCAGAGTTCGATTCTAACTTTTGCCGTTCGCGAACTTCGAACTTTTTGGCGTGTTCGGTTCGAGTTCAATTTTTTTTATAAAAAATGCATAGAAAATACTAAAAAATCTAGAAATAAAGAGACTCTTTACTGCAGAATATTATAAGCAACGGTTTATTAGATATTGAATTAAAAACTAATGTCTAGGTGCAAAGATTCTCACCTCTAAATGACCTGTGCTCTCAAACGGCGTAAACAACAGGTGTTTAATTAGTGTTTGGAAATAACATGTGCTTCTAATTAGTCCAGTCTCATGAATTTGATACATTGTATGCAGATTGGGAGTGCCAGGTGTCGTGTGTGGGTCTGTGATGGCGATATTTCCATACATCCTACAAATCCGCCACTTCACGGACAGGTTATGGGGTCCTCCTAGGCACGATATTTGAAGGAATTTTTCGTTTTTATTTTTAACCCTTATTTTATGGAAAACTCACTGTTCCTTTAACCCTTTCACTGCTGAGGCATTTCACCGCTGTGTGCTGAGCTAATTTTTACCGCTTTCGCTGATCATTTTTAAATGCGATTTGAAGCCACATTTTATTATACGACCCAGACATATTATATATCGTTCTTTCCGGCAGACTCGGCAGATTCATAATATATCATTTTTATATGTATACGTCATGTTCTGCCTGTATATTATAACAAAAAATGCAATAAAACGTAAATTTTTAATCATCTGCAGCGTGTAAAGTGTTTTTTTCATCTTTTATCACATGAACATTTGCGGTTATATTTTCTATGGGGTGCGCTTGTAAAAAAATTAGAAATGGGGACTTATTAAATGGGGGGAATTATGTGATTTTTAGCAAACGCACACCGTAGAAAAAAATCATTAGTACAGCATCATTGTTCACATTATAATTGAAATGTGAACAATATTGCTGCATTAATAAAGATAAGACAAAAAAATACATGTTTTTTTATTTTGTTACCCAACATGACCAGGTATAAAGTATCATTCGAAAGGCCATGCTCAGACCTTTCGATTGACACCCTCCAAGACCCCCTAGCCGCCACGGTTCTGGAGATATCGGGGTTCAAATGAACCCCCTATCTCCACCAGGGGATTCCGGGCAGCTAGGGGTTCCCCGACTATCTGACATCATCACGCTATGCGTGAGGACGTCAGGCAGTGAAGGGGGACCCGGGGGTGGAGCCGCCATCCAAGATGGCGGCCCTCACCGGAGCTAGGCTGCACTTCGGCGCCGCAAGGCTAACGCATTTTTCGCTTTGTCCGTGAAAAAGTGCCTCCGAACGAATGGACGCATTTTTTCACGGAATATGCGATAGCGGTCATACGATGCGCATTTTCGTTTGTGATTTTGTACGGTTATCAATAAAACACTTTTTGCGTCCGGACGTGATGTTGGCCGGACATTAGCAGCGTCTGACGTCTCCTAATCACACACACGTCGCTAGCGGACGCAGCGCACTCTGTACATCAGTACTAGCGGTTTGACGTTCTCTAAAAAATGCGTTCGTTTGCCACTTGCGTTGCGCGGCCGCACTTTTGTGCGGACGTTCTTTGTATGCTGCCCGGCATTGGACGTAATTTGCTGCTAGCGCGGCCTTGATTTAGTGCGTCTAAACGCATGTTAATACTGCGTTAGTCTGACCTTAGCCTTAAAGCCAGGCACCACTTAAAAAGGGAGACTCTCCCCTTTTAAGCGATGCCTGGCTTTTTTTTGTGGGACCTCCCGATCGGGAGGGAGAGGGATCCGAACGGATCCCCCACTCCCTTCCAGGCGATCTACCGGCATTGGCAGGGGTCGCCTGGAAATGATGTCATCGCGCATGGCGCGATGACGTCATTTACGTTGGGAGGAGCTTGACTTCAGCGTCTGAGGATGCTGAAGTCAGAACACCGCGGGACCCCGGACAGAGAGGTGAGTATCTCCGCCGGGGGTCCCGCAAAGCTGATGACTTGTGGGACACGTCCTCCTCAGCATACAGCGGGAGTAACTGAGGACGTGTCCCACACGTCGTCAGCAGTGAAGGGGTTAAAAACGTCTTTTTAAAAACTTTTCGTCCTTGTTTCCTGTCCCCCAGGGCACTACCCGGACCCGGACATTGTTTTTAAATGTTTCTATACATCCTACAAATCCGCCACTTCACGGGCAGGTTATGGGGACCTCCTAGGTACGATATTTGAAGGAATTTTTCGTTTTTATTTTTAACCCTTATTTCATGGAAAATGTCCCTTTTAAAAAGTTTTTTTTACTTTTTGTCCTTGTGTCCTGTCCCCAGGGCACTACCCAGACCCCCATACACTTTTTATGGCAAATATCTAGCATATATGCCCTCTTGGAGGGCACTCTAAAAATCGAACTTTGAGTCCCATTGACTTGTATTGAGTTCGTGTTCGAGTTCAAACTTTTGAAGAGTTCAAGTTCGAATGTGAACTGAACTCGGGGGGGTTCGGCTCATCCCTAAACATAATCTGTCCTTTCCAATGATACCTCATATGCCCCTCTAGCCCTTAGGGCGCCAGAGATACTGTGATCTAAATGATTGTGAAAAAAATATATAATAATTTTTGACAGAGCAAGGCGTCCCCTTGTGGCAGTTGCCTGTAGGCACATGCCTACTCTGCCTAGTTATAAATCCGGCCCTGGTTGGGCAACAGTGTGAATAGAAGGGGTTGCTTTTAAGATAAATCGGCCCTGCATGTCAACCTTTTATGTCTCTATCTACACAGTTTTGCCTTATCTAATTTATTATAAAGAGCTTACACATTGACATCATAGAGGTTATTCATTAAGCACTGAATTGCACCAAACGGTGTCAGCAAAATGCACTTATTTTCGAGGTTTCAGTTCAATAAGTTTAAACAAGCGAATCCCATAGGATTCAATGTAAAAATGTATCATTTTTAAAAAAATTAAAAAACGTTTAGTCTTTTCATTTTCAGCAAAAAGCCATTTATTTTCTTCTTCAGAACACCTTTTTGTATTTTACAGAAGAAATTTTTGTTTTCCAATTTTTTTTAAAAGGCTTAAAGAAAAATATATATTTTTAACCCCTTAACGCCTAAGGAGGCCTCAGGTATCTCTGACGAAAAAAGTCGCTTAACGACCGAAGTACCACCTGGTACGTCCTTTAGTAAACAGAGCACTGGAAGCGATCGGTATCGCTTCCAGCCGCTCTCTTCCTATTGCAGGGATACCTCGGCATTGAGGCATCCTGCAATGGTGCATTAAGCTGCTGGGCCCCTTCGTGAAGTGATCGCTTCCCGGGAGCAATCACTTCCGGTTTAACCTGATAAGTGCCCAGCAGCGAAAAAGAGAGCTGGAAGCAATCGCCTTCATTTCCAGCTTTCTTTTACTATTGCAGGGATGCCTTGACATCGAGGAATCCTACAATAGTAATTTTACCTGCCGGACCACTTTGTGATTACTTCCCAGGAGCGATCACTGCCGGTGAAGCGGCCAGCAGACGAAAGGAGTGCCTCAAGGGGTCGAGGCCAAATACTGATGAAAAAAATAACGTAATAAAATATAAAAAGCTATTCTGTTTTGTCTTGTGTGTGTTTATCGTTTGTGTGCGTGTTGTAAGCTTTCTTCCCTCCCCCCGTTTTTTTTAAATTTATTTATTTATTTATTTATTTTTTTTTTTCTTCCTCTCTCTCTCTCTCTCTCTCTCTCTCTCCTCTTCTTTTTCTCTTACTCCTTTTCTGTCCAACTTCTCCTTTTTCCCCTTTTTATTTGACTGGGGTCTGGGAATATGGCTGATGGAGATATGATGGCGGGGGCGGCTCTGGCAATAGCAGCTCTGGAGAGAAGTCGGCTTTCCTGCCACGGTCGTTACGCTTCTTGACTTATAATGTCAGGGGACTTAACATTCCGGAGAAGCGTGGACGACTCCTTCGTGAACTTCAGGCCCTACGAACCTCGGTGGTCTTCTTGCAAGAGACGCACTTTCGTGCAGACGCACCCCCCCAACTGCTCACTCGAGCATTCCCCACGGGATTTTTCAGCAATTATACGCAGGGCAAGTCGCGTGGTACAGCGATCTTATTCGCAAAAGATGTCCCTTTCGTGGTTATTGACACGTTGTGTGATGATGAGGGCAGATATCTTTTTGTTAAAGGTTCGATTTCAGGGGTGGCCTATACTTTCGCTTCTATCTATTTGCCGAATGTAAAACAACATAGGTGCCTTGCGAGGATCGTGAAGGCCCTGGATAAGTTCCAAACGGGCATTCTGATTCTGGCAGGGGACTTCAACGTCCCCATGGATCTGCGAATAGACACTTCCCGTCGTCAGTCGAATATCCCACCAAGCTCTATTAGACATCTTAAACGTACCCTGGACTCTTTGCACTTGGTAGATGTTTGGCGTGCTCTGAATTCAGGGGCCCGAGATTTCACTTATTACTCGTCGGTACATGCTTCTTTCTCGAGAATCGATTATCTTTTTATGCAACAACATCAATTGCACTTGCTACTTGAGGCGGATATCGGCACACGTACGTGGTCGGACCACTCGCCTGTTTGGATGTCACTGATCTCTCCGCTTTTCCGCCCACGGGAGAGATCCTGGAGACTGAATACGCACCTGCTTGAGGATCCCGGTTTTTCGAGGGAATTATCTGGAGCTATGAAGCACTACTTCGAGGAAAATGTTGGGGTGGGTGAGGTCTCGGAAGTTACGGTCTGGGAGGCACATAAGGCGGTAGTACGGGGCCTGCTTATCAGCAAGGCTGTTGCACTCAGCAAGGCCAAATCAACAGAGACGGTAGATCTTTTGAATGGCATCAGACGCTTGGAACAGTCTCTCCTCTATACATCAGACGACGCAGACTTTAAGGAGGCTACGCTACTTAGGCGACGCCTAAATGACATCCTTAATGAGAAATTAAGACTGGATGCGGCGCGCGCCAAATGCCGATTTGCCTTGCAGGAAAATAAGCCTGGGAAGTTGCTGGCGCACTTACTTTGACAACGTCGGGAAACTAATTATGTTTCCAAGATCAAAACAGGGACGGGACGAACTTCACCCCTACCTGATGTGATCGTCAGGGAATTTGAGTCCTATTACCGTCAGCTTTATGATATGGAGGGTACGACAGGAAGAGTTATTGCGCCACCAGCCGTCTCCAGATATCTACAAGATAAGATTCATACTACACTGTCGCCCGAGGATAAAGAGTCGCTTTCTGCACCGTTTACGGAAGTAGAACTCTTAACCGTAATGAAACTTATGAAAAAGGGTAAAAGCCCTGGCCCGGATGGGCTGTCGCTAGAATATTATCAACATTTTGCAACGGAGCTATACCCGAGAATGCTTTCGGCTTTTCAATCGGTGGGAGCGGATACTTCTTTTCACCCTCACACGGTGGCGGCTACAATAGCAGTTATACCAAAGCCAGGAAAAGATGAGTCTGAATGTAGGAACTATAGACCCATCTCCTTGCTGAATACAAACGCAAAAATATTTGCTAAACTTTTGGCGGAACGTCTGAAACCTTTTCTGTCTAAATTGGTCCGACCGGATCAGGTGGGGTTCATTCCGGGACGGGAAGCCAGGGATGCCACCTCTAGAGCGCTAGGTGCAGTTGCTTACGCAAAAAAGACAGGAGAGGGGGTGGTGCTTTTATCAATGGATGCCGAAAAGGCGTTTGACAAAGTGAGCTGGTCTTTTCTGTTTTTAGTATTACGACAAATGGGGCTCCCGGATACTTTTTTAGACCAGATACAAGCTTTATATACGAATCCGTCGGCTCGTATCCGTGTGAATGGAGCACTTTCTGCCCCCATTCCGATCTGTAATGGAACTCGACAGGGTTGCCCCTTGTCGCCGTTATTATTCGCTCTGTATTTGGAACCACTTCTGGAGGCGGTTCGTTCTACCGACTCCATCACGGGGATACAAGGCACCTCTACCCATCACGTGGTCTCTGCTTATGCGGATGACCTGCTTTTTATGTTGACGAATGCGGACACTTCATTGCCAGCGGTGACAAAGGTATTATTGGATTTTGGTGAGGTCTCCGGATTTCGGGTAAACATGGACAAGTCGGAACTACTTAACGTGAATCTCTCGCAGGCTCGTGTGGCTAGACTAAAGAGGGCGGTTCCATTTATGTGGTGTAAGGACCGATTGAAATACCTAGGAATATGGATCTCCCCATCCCCGGCTCGGCTTTATGCTCTTAACTACCAACCATTGTTAGATGTTTTTGTATCAGAGTTATCTGGTTGGTCGAAAAAGTTTATTTCCTGGTCGGGCCGGATTAATACTTTGAAAATGAATGTAGTACCCAGACTTCTATATGTACTTCAAGCGGTCCCGATTTCTCTGCCTGCCACTTTCTTCAAGCTGTTCCGAACAGCGGCACTGCGTTTCATTTGGCCTCAAGGGGGCCCGCGTGTCAGTTATGCTACGTTATGTCGCCCTAAATCGGAAGGGGGTTTGGCATTGCCTGACGCTAAACTTTATTACTACGCAGTACATCTTGCGCGACTCCTGGAATGGTCTGTCCAAAAGTCAGAGAAGCTGCGGCTGGACATGGAGGAAACGCTGGTGAGAACGCCCTTGTGGACACTGCCGTGGATTCGTTGCCAAGGTCCTTGGGAACAACAACAAAGGATTTGGTGCCTTACGACAGACACGCTGGGCATCTGGAGACGATTACGTATGCAATTTGGGTTGACATCTGCGATTTCACCACTTTTGCCATTACAAGACAACCCCGATTTTACACCAGGGGTATGCACAGCCCTGAAAGCGCGGTTTGACCTTCCGGATAGGATCACGGTGGCTACCTATTTGAAGGATGGTAATCCTCCCCCGTTGCAGCACTCGGAGGGAACACCTTCGATCCGTCTTCAGGAACGGTTCAATTATCACCAGATCCAATCGTATCTGCGCTCTTTGAAGGCTGGATTCAGCCTCACTCGTCCTCTTACGCCCTTTGAGCAGTATTTCCAATTTGGTATTCAGTTGGACAGAGGTGTTTCTACCATATATCGCATGCTTCTTGGGCGATATGCAGAGACTCCTGCTTTCAGAGAAAGGTGGAGTGCCGTGGTGGGAAAACATATTTCAGATGAGGAATGGAATAAGACTTTTACGCTCATTCACAAGGGGACCGGGTCTTTACATTGCGCGGAAAATGCTTATAAAATTCTTAAATTTTGGTACCGGACTCCAGATCGGCTACAGAAGATGTTTCCCCTTCATGATCCGCAATGCTGGCGGTGCAAGGCGGCTTTTGGGGATTTTTTGCATATTTGGTGGGACTGTCCTGATATTCAGATTTTCTGGAAGATGGTTCACAGTGCAGTTCGTGCAATTTCAGATGAGGAATTTGAGTTCACTCCATCTAACTATATCCTGTTGCAGTTCCCGGCGCCCGTAAAAGTCTTGAAGCGGTCGGTAGTATTGAGATTGGTGACTGCGGCCAAACTGCTGATCCCTCTGCATTGGAACAAGCAGACGTTACCCTCTTGGCGAGAATGGGTGGCTAAGGTAGAATTCTTACGCAGGATGGATAACCTGGTAGCGAAGGACCTAGACCAAGTCGAACGATTTGTTATGAATTGGTTTCATTGGGATAACTATGTGAGCTCGGCACCTGAGAGACGCCTAGAGGTGACTGACACATGAACGGGTGGACGGATTGCTGGAGTTTGAATTTGGACGCTAGAGACCCCGATGGAGAATGGAGAGTCTAGGAACTGCCATTGTCCAAACGTGTGGTCCACCAGTTGGTGCGTCAGAGTCCTCTTCCCCCAGGAAGAAGCTGTCCCCACCTTCCCCCCCCCTCCTTTTTTTTTTTTTTTTTCTCTTCTCCACCTCTTCTCCCCTTTCTGAACTACTTTATTTCCCTGAACTCTGCCCCTTGCTGTAGTGTCTTTTCTCTTGTCTTTATCGTTGTCCTGTCTGTTTTGTTGGTTTGTCCTGTCTGCTGTTTTGTTATGTTTGTTCTAGTCTGTCTGTTTTCTCACAACCCGGAAGACATACTTAAAGGCATTGGACATTTTTCTCAGAAGCTGGTCAGCATTGGTACAGCATACGATTATAGATGTAGCATGCAGCACCTTGATTTCGACCGGGGTAGGATTCTGCTTTTTACCAATTGCAAATCAGTATGGTGCTAACCTTACATGACTGCTGCTGTATACATTGCATGACTTGTGTTACCATGTTGGACATGCTAATGTGATTTATGCTACTGTATGTTTATTTCTGCTAATAAATAAAAAATTTGATTACAGAAAAAAAAATATATATATATAAAAAGCTCCCACGTTCCCTAATCCTTAACATATTTTGAAAAAAAAAATGCTTTGGAAATAGCAAAGTGCTAATTGCACTTATGGTCATATAAATTGCAAAAAAACATGAAAAAAAATTGTAAACATTGGGTATTTCTAAACTCAGGACAAAATTTAGAAACTATTTAGGCTAGGGTCAAACAAATGCATTATTCGCAGCAACTGTCAAAAAGTGCGTCCGAACGCATTGACGTATTTTTTCACGGAATGCGCGAAAACGGTCAGACGACGCGCATTTTCGTGCTTGATTTTTTTACGGATCGTCAATAAAACACTTCTTGTGTCTGGACGTTATGTAGGCTGGACATTAGCAGAGTCTGACATCTCCTAATAACGCACACACGCGGCTAGTGGACACAGTGCACTCTGTACGTCAGTACTAGCGGTTCTGCGTTCTCGAAAAAATTCGTTCATTTTCCACTTGCGTTGCGCGGCCATACTTCGTATATTGCCCGTCATTTGCTGCTACTGCGGCTGTGATTAAGTGCGCCTAAACGCACGTTACAAATGCGTTAGTCTGACCCCAGCCTTAGCCGGGGTCTTATTGGCAGTTGTAGATGCATAAGAGATTTTGGGGGTCAAAGGTTTTCTATTTTTTCAGCATATTTCAAAAAGATTTTAACAGTAAATTATAAGATATGATGAAAATAATGGTATCGTTAGAAGGGCCATTTAAAACTTTATATAATAATGTGTGTGGGTACAAAAAATGAGTAAGAGGAAAATTCGAGCTGAACACAAACAGTGTATAAATGTAAAAATAGCATTGTGCGATTTTAGACAGACAATGGTAAAACAGTCTAGTTAAAGGACATTTTTTTATTATTTACAAACATTTTAATGCATTTTTATAGTTTAATCCTTTCCCACCACGGGGTGTACTATGTTGCCCTTGGGGTAGGTGGGCCTTGAAGCCGCGGAGCGGCATAATATGCCCCACTGACTTCAATGGGCTTCGTTTGCCCTGCCCAGCAGTCAGCGCATGCTGTTGGCTGCCACGGGATGACCTAAACTTTAGACCTTCCCCTGCAGCCAATGCCTAGGTAGGCTGAAGGAGGGGTCCGCCTCAGTAGTCAGCAAGCGAGGAATACTAGTACGCCCCGCCAGCATTGACTCCCTCCTGCTGGGCACAGCCCGGCGTAGAAAGGGTTAAACACATATTAGGAGAATAGAGTTTTAAAAAAATATTTTTGTAGTTCTTTGGAATTTGCAAAGGCCACTCCTTCAGTGCTCTTCAGCGACGTTCTCCAACTTTTTTTTCATGAGGCTTCGGCGACTCCATCTTCGGAGCACTATGGTGACCATTCGGTAAATAGTGAATTCATCACACTGTCGGCAAAATGGAATTGGCGAACTGCGCCGAAGTGAAAAACACTGAAATTTCTCTAAAATTTCAGTGCTTAGTGAATAGACCCTTGTGATTATTTACAGTCGGTGGGTGTACACCTTAGGCTCGTGTCAGACAAACGCAGTGATCACGTCCGTGTTGTTGCACATTTAAGGCTGGGGTCAGACTAACACATTTTTAATGTGCGTTTAGGCGCACTTAATCACGGCCGCAGTAGCAGCAAATGACGGGCAATGACGGAGAATATACAAAGTACGGCCGCACAAAAGTCCGGCCGCGCAACGCAAGTGGAAAATGAACGCATTTTTTTGAGAGCGCTGAACCGCTAGTACTGACGTACAGAGTGCGCTGCGTCCGCTAGCGGCGTGTGTGCGTGATTAGGAGATGTCAGACGCTGCTAATGTCCAGCCTACATAACGTCCGGACGCAAAATGTGTTTTATCGACGATCCGTAAAAATCCTGCACGAAAATGCACATCGTATGACCGTTTTCGCTCATTCCGTGAAAAAATACGTCAATGCGTTCGGACGCATTTTTTGACGGTTGCTGCGATTAATGTGTTCATTTGACCCTAGCCTTAAGGTCCGTCGTAGCATAAAATTATGATCAATAGAGACCCACACACGAAGTACGTCCGCACAGAAGTGCGGACGCACAATGCACGTGGCACCGGACGCTGGGTGGAGTAGAGGTAACATCACTGGTCTGCGTGGAGAGAGCCTGTGGAGACATGGTTTCGATCCCAGCGAGCAACCTCTCCAGTAAGTGTCCTTGGGCAAGACACCTAATGGTACATACTCGCCACCCAGGACATACTTGAAAATGAGAGAAATCTCAATGTATCCTTCCTGGTAAAATCCTTTCTCAAAAAAAATAAAAGTTAGGCAAGAACGTCAAACCGCTAGGACGGACGCAGAGTGCGCCACGTACGTGTAGCTTTGTGTGTGAGTGATGGAACGTAGTCAGACGGACTGCATTTTTGACGGACAAAATGTTTTTTCATATCATGTATCAATTTTTTTCATTTTACATATTAATTTTATTTCCCATCTACAACAGTCAAAAAAAGCGTTAGTCAAAAAAAAACCGGACCGTGTGGTGTTTACAGTATCATCATTCACAAAGTACGTCAGTTGTGCACAGTGTGCTCAGATTGCGTTCGTCTGACCTTAGTCTAAGGCTAGGGTCAGACGAACGCATTTTTCACGTTGTCTGTGAAAAAGTGCGTTCGAACGTACGTATTTTTTTCCGGAATACACGATAGCGGTCATACGATGCGCCTTTTCGTCCGTGATTTTGTACGGATCATCAATAAAACACTTTTTGAGTCTGGACGTTATGTTGGCCGGACATTAGCAGCGTCTGACGTCTCCTAATCATGCACACACGCCGCTATGCGGCCGCAGCGCACTCTGTACGTCAGTAGTAGCGGTTTGACGTTCTCGAAAAAATGCGTTCGTTGGCCACTTGCGTTGCACGGACGAACTTTCGTGCGGCCGTTCGTCATATGTTCCCCGGCATTGGACGTCATTTGCTGCTAGCACGGCCGTGATTTCGTGCGGCTAAACGCACGTGAAAAATGCGTTCGCCTGACCCTAGCCTAAATGTATAACCTTTGCCGGTCTATAGGGTTAGGAGCTATATTTTGGGAGGTGGTTGATTGCTATACTACATACCCAATCTTTCTGAACTCTAAAAATGGTGGCAATTTAAAAAAAAAAGTGTTACAGGTCACCACAACTCCCTGTTTATTTAGTGAATAAAACAAGTGTGCGGCTGCTGTGTCTGGCAGGGAGGAGCTGTGTTAGGATACACCTCATGTTCTCACTGACTTTTGACCCTTGGAATGCTGTTAGAGTCTTCTCACGCCCTGGTTTAGAGGTTTTATAGGAGCCTGACAGCCCTCCAACACAGTCCTGCACTTTGTTTCACAGCCATTTAGGCCTCTGGATTACATGGCGGAAAAAGGTAAATGTGTGAAAATATCTTGGCTACATTGTGTAGAGTAAGTGTGTCACTGGATTCTTGAGCGCCTGTAAGTTTGTCGCTTTATTTCGCTCTGCACCTGTCTGCCTTAACATATTTAAAGTGGAAACATTGAAGTGATTTGTGCACAGAATCAGAAAGCATTTCTTTTACTTTATTGAGATGTTTAAGTATATATTTTCCTACTAAGCGCAAGGGCACTCCAGTCACACACTTACTTTAAAATGAAAGTGCTTCTTTAATGTTATGCAATGATTTGCCTTGTTTGTAATAGATTGATTAGTGTCACATTGTGTAGCTGAACAGTCTGATCATTTATACCGAGAGAGGACTTAATGGACCAATCTATCATTCTTTTGTTGGGTGGTACCCAGGACGTACTTGAAAACGAGAGAAATCTCAATGTATCCTTCCTGGTAAAATCCTTTTATAAATAAATAAATTCCAGTTAATTAATTTGCCCAATGCCTCTAGCTGTCGAGGCTGCTCAGCTTTTCAAGGTTTTTCTCTCACAGAAAAAGCTCAGATAATTCCATTTTACTAGTACTTTTTAAAAAAGAAATATTTTCTATGACACATTTTATGTCCTTTTTAGCCGCGGTGTTATACGAACTAGCTCTAACTGAAATGGAAAATCTGCTTGGAAATCCAAAAAGGATTTCCAGTACTTTCCTATAAGCCCGGTAATACGTGTTATTGGCTTATATGTTCTCTTATAGGCAGCCAACCTATGAGGGGGGGGGGGATCATTCCTCGTTTTTAAAGTGTCAGGGGTTAATAAATGAATACAATGGTTTAACATATATTCCTAACTATTTCATGGTTCATACTTTGTTTAAAGACAGAGGCGGTTTACCACAGACTGGAGGAGGTGATTATGCAATGTTTTTTAAATTTTATGGGTTTTTTTTCCCTTTTTTTTTTTTTTTTTTTTTTGGACCTCTGTCCCCTTCCTTTTGAGATGCGCTCCTCATATGCAGTTTTCTACCATCCCCCCCCTTTTCTTTTTTTTTTCTTTCTTCTTGTTATGACACTCAGGCTAGGGTCAGACGAAAGCAGTTTTAACGTGCGTTTAGCCGCACGAAATCACGGCCGTGCTAGCAGCAAATGACGTCCAATGCCGGGGAACACACAAAGAACGGCCGCACGAAAGTTCGTCCACGCAACGCAAGTGGCAAACGAACACATTTTGTCGAACGTGAAACCACTAGTACGGTCGTACAGCGTGCGCTGCGTCCGCTAGCGGCATGTGTGCGTGATTTGGAGATGTCAGACACTGCTAATGTCCAGCCAACATAATGTCCAGATGCAAAAGTGTTTTATTGATGATCCGTACAAAAACACGAACGCAAATGCGCATCGTATGACCGCTATCGCGTACTCCGTGAAAAAATGCGTCCATTCGTTCGAACGCACTTTTCACAGACAACGCGAAAATGCGTTCGTCTGACCCTAGCCTCAGATGTCTGGTTTTTATTAATCTTTATTTACCTTATATTTATAAAGCGCCAGCATATTCCGCAGCGCTGTACAATAAGCACAGTATAGACAGGGTTACAATACATCGAACAACATTTGACAAACCAGTACAGGAGGAGATGAGGGCCCTATTCCCATAGGAACTCCCAATCTAGAAGGGTCGGGGGTGGAAACAGGAGAAGAAAATCCAAAAAGGGTTTCCTTTGTTTTGCTATTTTTTTTTTTTGGCAACTTTGTGGCTGTGTTTCATCTTTTGTAGTGTTGCCTTCTGCCCTTCGGGGTCGCACTTGATGTGTTATTGTATTTTTGGTTGTGCCTTTATCGGTTGGCCGTGCGAGGCCTCTGGTTTGATGGACGATCTGTGACACATATAGAGCTTTATAAATAAAGCATTAAAAAAAAGACAGCAGTTTGATAAATTTACTCAGTGACTGTATCTCTCCTTTTTAGAAATGGATTATGTTTTGTAGTTATCGATGCCATGTGAATCAGCGCTGTCTGGTCTATAACCAGGGTTTATGTGTCTCTTAATATTTAAAGGGCCACTACCACCAAAAAGTCTTGATTTTTGATTATTTTATGTTGCTGATCGCCTACATGTACTTTATTTATTTGCAAAGTATTTTACAAGGAAGGATACATTGAGATTTCTCTCGTTTTCAAGTATGTCCCGGGTGTATTGTTTTGGTTTTCTCATGTATTTTTAGTTAAGAAAATAATTTTACTCTGTCACATCCATTTTGTGTTTTAATCTGCCCCCCCCCCATATCTTTCAGCACTTGTTCTTCCCTGTGTGGCATTGGGCATAGGCTGTGCCGGATTAAGGCCTTCAAGGGCCTGAAATGGAAGAGTTCGGTGTGCCTCTGCCCTTTCTCACTTCCCAGTGTGCTATCCCCAGGGGCTGCCTGGCAACTTTTGGCTTAGGGAGCTTGTACAACAAAGAGGCCCATAGCGCAGCAACTCAGCCCCCCACTTAAAATGCGACAGCCACTCATCTCTGTTCTTACTCGTGGGCTCCACACCGATTTTTTTTTTCCCCCTTCTATGGCTGCAAGTAAGCAGCGAAGAGGAGCGCATGCGCAGCCCTTCCCTGCTGAGCCATTTCACCAAGTGTGCTGAGCTCATTTTGAATGTTTTCCGCTTATCATGTTTTAAATGCGATTTGAAGTCCATGTTTTGTCATAGGACCTTGACAAACTACGTATATCGGCAGATTCAAAATATACAATTTCTATGTGTATAAAATTTCAAAAAATATAAATATTCTTTCAGCTTTCAATCTTTTACAGTTTTAAATTTTTTTTTTTTTTACATTTTATCATTAAAGTCTTTATGGTTATATATTCTATGGGGTACTCTTGTTAAATAAATTGAAATGGAAACCTGTTTCTGCATTTTTCTTAGAAAATGTGCAATTAAAGCTTTCGGGTTTTGGAGGATTGTTTTATGAATAATATGACACACAGGGTTATTCAGAGAGTGGTGAAAAGCAGGAGAATGGAAAATTCTAGGTCAAAATAGCCAAACCAGAAAAAATCTCCCATTCCTCTCACTTTCCAAACCGGCTATTTTGACCTAGAATTTTCCATTCTCCAGTTATTCTCCTGCTTTTCACCGCTCTCTGAATAACTCTGTATGTATAAAATGCTGAACTTGCGCGTGTGAAACGAGGTGAGTAATGGCAGTGGTGTTGTTCATTTTATAACCCAACAAATAGACAATGCTATTGCTTTTGGTACCAAATAAATTTAAAAAAAAAAAGAGTTGCTTTTTTTTTTTTTTTTTTTGCCCTCTTTTTTTGCCCCTTTTTTTCATTTTACATGGTCATGTTTGGTATCCTTGGAAGGCCAGACTTCAACTTTCCTATGAAACCTTCTTTGACCTTGTGCAGGGTAAACACTAGAGACTCAGGGTTCCAAAGAACCTCCAGCACTCCTCGTTGCAGTGCGGCGGTTTAGGTTTTTGATGGAACATTGGGTAATAATGCATTGTGTCATCACCTCCACACTTGCTGGCGACATGGGAAATGAGCTGGTTAGTGCAGCATCATTTTTCACTTTATAATTGAAATATGAACAACAGTGTTGCATTAGAATGAAAAATATATAAAAAAAATATTAATTGTACATAAAATCTGTTCATCTATGATCTCATTGGAAAGCCTTGCTCTGGCCTTTCCAGTGATCTCACATATGACCCAGGGGCGGATCCAGACACAGATTTCGAGGGGGGGGCACTCTACCAATTTTTGCTAAGAACTAGCTGGTGTTGGGTTTGCAGTGACAGGCAGACACACGCCTAATCGCAAGCTGTGCTCGTTACACCAACTCTCCCCAGAACATTGCACAGGGTCTGTCCTCATGTGGCTCATGAGCCCTGCGAACCCTTTCCATATGAGGGGCCCAGGGTACCCCCCCTCCAGCACATACCCCTTGAAGCTATGCAGTGTGGGCTGCCCAGTGCACCCTTTCCATGCTGGCAGGACACATGTGGCACCCCATCTGTGCAGCTCTGCGAACCCTTTCCATACCAGAGGCCCAGGTACCCCCCTCTCCCAGCTCACATTTATATATTGGCTCCAGCTCACATTATATATAATAGATATATTGCCCCCAGCTCACACCTGGATATATTGCCCCCAGCTCACACCTGGATTTTTTGGCCCCAGCTCACACATGGATATATTGGCCCCAGCTCACACATGGATATATTGCCCCAGCTCACATTTATATATGGCCCCCAGCTTACATGGTCCCAAGCGGCCTTCTCTGCCAGGCCCCTCTGCCTCTGTTCCTACGAGCAGCCAACGGCATGAAGCTCTGCCGCTCGCCTGGGAACCACACAGAAGCCACGGTCTCGCAAAAGATCCCCGAAGTTCACGTGAACTCCGATCTCGCGAGGTTTGTGGCTGGCCAGGTGGATCCCAGGCGAGCAGCCAAGCTTCACGCCGACTGCCGCTTGTAGGAACAGAAGCACTCAGTGGATCATTAATATTTTCTCAGAGGGGTCGCAATTGCCCTGTTGCCCCCCCCCCCGATCCACCCCTGATATGACTCTGTAGCTGCTAAGGTGTTTGGGATACAGGGGTCCAAAGGACCATCATTACAGACCTAGTTATTCTTTCTCTGGGCCTATTATGGGGCATGGGCCTAGAGCTGCAGCTCCAATAGCACCTATGTTAATCTGGCCCTGGGCATAGGATGGAGTGAATAGGTCAAATCTACAAGGTATCTGACTCCTAAGGACTGCATTGATGCTGGATGTATGTAAAGGACATCCCCCTCAGATAATTCAGCTGTCATGTCTTATCTCAGTCTGGACAACACAATAGATCCCCTGCAGCCTTGTCTAAACATCCACTCCACCACCCATTACCTCTTTGCTGTTTCATCCTATACTGTAAAAACTTTGTAATGCACAAGTGATACAGTTAGAGCTTATGTTAGTGTTCCTTTTAAATATAGTTCTTCAGGTTTAGTGAACTTAGCAATGTTTTTTTGGGGGGGGGCAAGTACTAAAAAAGCCTTTGATGCACAAATTAAACATTAACCTCTCCTTGCAGGTAACAGTCTTTGCCGTAGCACTAGTCACACAGACCCTGGCGCTCAAGGCTAAATCTGGATTTGTGAAGCCAAGCATTCTAGTAGTGGAAAAGCAAACACCATTAGCGATCAGAACTTCTGATGTGGACTTGTTGGATTCTCTAATGCAACGTTAAACAACAGAGAACATCTGTGCAGTCAAGCTCTATAGGTATTAATCAGACAGTCTTGCCATTCTATGCAAACGCCAGCAGTAGCCTTTCACCGGTGAGTCCTCTTTGGTCAAGTCACCTGTACAGATAGGTACAGATAAAAATTTGCAACTCTGCATTTTACGTGCTGTTGAATTTAGCAGAATCTAAACCCTAGATTTGCTTGTAGGTTGCTACTTGCTAGGTATGTTACAGATGCTGTGCGGTGCATTGGCATGCCTTACAGATCTGCGGGGGTGGGGTACTGGACAACTTCATGAAAGAAGACATGTACAGTATATCTGTTAGACCTGTAAAGGCTTTTTTTTTTTTTTTTTTAATTATTTATATTTTTTAATCTGGACCGGGGGGGGGGCGGTAGCAATTTAAGCCTTCTCTGTAAACATATGACTAACAAAGTCTCTTGCTTTTTAAACATCTCTTGTAGTTAATAAATCGTATTCCACATGTGCAAATCCAAATGAAATGTACTGTGCACAGGTATAACTGGAAAATGTACATAGGACTTGACCCCTGAACTGGGCTGAGCCCAGCAAAAGAGGTTTAGGAACTCGCAGAGATTTCTGTCCCCAAATTAGCAATTATCATCTAGCACTTAACACAAACACACACTCAATCTGATATATTTAAGTATTTATATGGATTTCAGCAAAAATGCATGATAAATCCTAAATTTATTGTGACTTAACAGGGAAACCTATGATTGAATAAATGTCTTATAGTGTATTGGACCAGGGGCGGATCCAGACACAGGTTTCGGGGGGGGGGGATTCTACCAGTTTTGTTTAACAGCTGGTGTTGGGTTCGCAGAGACACCCCTAATCGCAAGCTGCGCTCGTTACACTCACTCTCCCCAGAACTGTTACATCCTCAGCCCCTGCTGTGCTTCCTGGGGGGGGGGGGGGTCTGGGCATGGTTCGGTGCCACTGGCTGGTCGAGTGCCAGCACCTTGTAATGTCCGAGGGGGAGGGGCCTGGCGTGGTCACGAGGAGCCGCCGGGTTTAAAGCAGGGAGCGAGGAGTTGCCTCACCCTGACGTGGAGTTCAGTTCCCGCATCGCTAGTGTATTCTTATTGCTGTTTACGTTGCCGACTCGTTTCGGTCTACAATTCCTGCTCCTGACTTTGACCCGGGTTGTCTCTGACAATTCTCTTGCTTCTACCATTAGCGGTTGCCAGTATTGTGCATTGGTGGATTAACCCTAAGTTTGCCGCTGGGGGTTTCACTCGCTACCTGGGATCATTTCGATGTTCTTGAACCCAGGACATACATGAAAACGAGAGAAATCTCAATGTATCCTTCCTGGTAAAATACTTTATAAATAAAAAATAAATTCCCATCTCGCGATGGGGTATCATTCGTGGCCTCATTAGGGTACTGGTTAAGGCCCAAGGTTCCTGAATCATTGCTACATTATTATGTGTAAACCGCGGTAGAGAAATACTATTTATTTTCTGCATATGATCATTGTGCACAAACCGCCAAGTATACTCAGGTCTGTACCAGCCGAATACCCATATGTGTGTCAGCGTTTTCTGTAGCGTACAAACAGGTAAGAAGTACCTTGCAATTATGAGGGGTGGCTAAGTCTGTTAGTGTTGACTGCCCTGCAGCCTGCACGATTCATCAACTGTCAAACATTGTTGTCAGATACCCGTCTCAAGTATTACAGACTTCTGTATTGATTGGTGTTTCTGAAGGTGCACTAAGTTGGCTTTTGGTCTCGAAACCATTTGAGCTTAGATGCAAATCAGTTCTGTTTTTGTACTCCTTGGTTTTGAAAAATAAGTCTGTAATTACCGAGTATTTTGCAATCATCAAGCAGATATTTCTGTCCAAAAATATCTCAACCTCGCCACTAGCGTCGCTAGGTGGGGACGGGGGGTGCGGTCCGCACCAGGTGACACCCGCCCTTAGGGTGACACCGTCACCAAAGTAAGATTTTTGAACTGGCCGTCGGGGGCCGCACTGCAGGTTACTAACTTTGGACCAAAGTTAGTAACCTGCAGTCCGGCGGCCAGTTCAAAAATCAAAGTCGAGGGTGACGGTGTCACCCTAAGGTCATCAGATGGCAGTTGATCCCATCCCCTCTGATGCCAGAGGGAGCGGCGCGCCGGCCGTCCAACGGGCTGACGCTGACGTCTCTGCCGAGTGAGTCATCAGTGGCAGCCCGCCCGCCCTAACAGCTCCCTGGCGCCTTTTCTTTCGAAGCGTGCGGCCGCATCCTGCCTGCCTCCCGAGTTCTGATGGGTGAGCTGCTGGGGCAAATTGCAATATATCCATGTGTGAGCTGCGGCAATATATATCCATGTGAGCTGGGGCACTATATATCCATGTGTGAGCTGGGGCAATATATATCCATGTTTGAGCTGCTGGGGCAATTTATATCTATGTTTGAGCTGCTGGGGGCAATATATATCCATGGGTGAGCTGCTGGGGGCAATATATAATTGTGAGCTGGGGCAATATATCCATGTGTGCCTTCGCTTTCACTGCCTTCGAACGGGCACTGTACTTGCTGGCAAAATCTGTGTGTGAGCATATGAGAGAGCTCCACAGCAATAAACCTCACAGTATAGTGCCCCAGCTCACACATGAATATATAGTGCCCCAGCTCACATGGATATATAGTGCCCCAGCTCATATATATATGTATATATATATATATATATATATATATAATTAGTGCCTCCAGCTCACATATGGATATATATATTGGCCCCAGCTCACATATGGATATATATATTGGCCCCAGCTCACATATGGATATATATATTGGCCCCAACTCACATATGGATATATATATTGGCCCCAACTCACATTTGGAGATATATACCCCAACATATATGTATATATTAGATGTTGGCCCCAGCTCACATATGGATATATATATTGGCCCCAACTCACATTTGGAGATATATACCCCAACATATATGTATATATTAGATGTTGGCCCCAGCTCACATATGGATATATACGGTATATTGGCCCCAGCTCACATATGGATATATACAGTATATTGGCCCCAGCTCACATATGGATATATACAGTATATTGGTCCCAGCTCACATATGGATATATACAGTATATTGGCCCCAGCTCACATATGGATATATACAGTATATTGGCCCCAGCTCATATGGACATATAGTGCCCCAGCTCACACATGGATATATAGTGCCCCAGCTCACGTGGTCCCATTGATCTCCTGCCGTCTGACTCCGCCCCCAGGCCAGGCCCGTCCGAGTTCTTTTCCCTGCACGAGCGGCCGCCGACAGGCAGCTCGACCGCTCGCCTGCGAACACACGCAAGCCGCGGTCTCGTAAGGCCGGGTGCACACTTGGCGTATTCTTCTGCGCACTAGCGCGCGTTGAAACGCACTTACCGGCGTCTGTTGCAGCGTTGTGATGCTGCGACGGGCCCGGTCACATGCTTGTGCACAGCATGCGTGCGTCTAGAGATCCTCCCCGTCAATGCACCTCGACGGTGCTGCAAAGCGCGATCCTCCATCGAAGGATCGCGCTTTGCAGCACTGAGGGGGGGGCGGCGGGCGTTGAGTAGACGCCGGAACGCCAGAAGTGGCCTTTTTTTTTTACATAGCGCACCCTATATAAGAATTTATTTTTTATTTTTGAGTTTCTTCAAAATTAACACCGTAAGGTATAGGATGTAAAAATATCCGTACAGAATGGAAACCTGTAGTCATACAGTCATGCAACAATGTTGTACAGTATGAAATCCAATGACATTGTATAATCAAACTATAATCTGTAAATGGATGGTGGGGGAAACTCACAGTACAGTATAGACCTTCACATTTCCACCTAGATAAAAAGAAAAGCAAGAGCGGAGACAGCCCTCCCTTCCCTCCGATGAGCAGCACAAAGAGTGTCAAAGCAAATACACATTAGACTTGTGACAGCCCATCAGCGAATTCCAAGAGTGCCTGTAGGCGGGGTTGTAGGGGGAGGACACCAGGGACCTGGTCAGGTACCAATTAGGGATGCACCGATACCACTTTTTTAAGACCGAGTACCGATACTTTTTTCAAGTACTCACCGATACCGAGTACCGATACTTTTATTTTATGTCATGTGACCACCTTCAACAGACCTCATATAAAAATGCCCCCAGCTCACATCTATATACCCCCCTGAGAAATATATATACAGAATGCCTCCAGCTCTCATGGATATTGCCCCAGCTCATGGATAATGCCCCCAAGCTCTCATGGATAATGCCCCCAAGCTCTCATGGATAATGCCCCCAAGCTCTCATGGATAATGCCCCCAAGCTCTCATGGATATTGCCCCAGCTCATGGATATTGCCCCAGCACATAGATATTGCCCCCCCCCCCAGCTCAGACCCCAGACCAGACGTGGGGCGGCTGTTCGAATGCTCTATCGGCGTTCGGACAGCCGCCCCTGGAGCTCTCTGGCATACTTACCTTCCCGAGCGACACCGACAAAGTCTTCGCGCGTGCGCTTGTTGAAGGACCCCAGCCGCGATCACGTGCGACTCCCACGTGATCACGGCTGGGGTCCTTCAACGTGCGGAAACTTTCCCGGTGTCGCTCGGGAAGGTAAGTATGCCGTAGAGCTCCAGGGGCGGCTGTCCGAATGCCGATAGAGCATTCGAACAGCCGCCCAAACCCCTCGGATGCCGGCATGCCGGCTTCTGATATCGGGGGTACTGCACGAGTACCAAGTACTCTTGCAGTACCGGTATCGGCACCGATCTCGATACTAGTATCGGTGCAACCCTAGTACCAATTAGTAAATTCGAAATCCCTTTTCAATTAAGGCTAGGGTCAGACGAAAGCAGTTTTAACGTGCGTTTAGACGCACAAAATCACGGCCGTGCTAGCAGCAAATGACGTCCAATGCCGGGGAACACACGAAGTACGGCCGCACGAAAGTTCGTTCGCGCAATACAAGTGGCAAACGAACGCATTTTTTCTAGAACGTCAAACCTCTAGTACGGACGTACAGAGTGCGCTGCGTCCGCTAGAGGCGTGTGTGCGTGATTGGGAGACGTCAGACGCTGCTAATGTCCGGCCAACATAACGTCCAGACACAAAAAGTGTTTTATTGATGATCCGTACAAAATCACGGACGAAAAGGCGCATCGTATGACCGCTATCGCGTATTCCGTGAAAAAATGCATCCATTCGTTCGAACGCACTTTTTCACAGACAACGCGAAAAATGCGTTAGTCTGACCCTAGCCTTAGAGATGACATTGGTCGGCAAACATGACATAAATGTAACCATTTATCAAAAAACTATAGTACTTTGTCTTCCTTATGGAGAGCGGTCTCTACCCAGTCATATTGAAAGCCTAGAAACGGGTGTAGAACTTGGGGGGAGAGGTGGCAATCCATTGCCCCAAAATGGCTTTTTTAGCTACCGCGGACAACACGCTCAATAGGGCCTTCTGACTCCTGTCCAACCCGCGTTTTCTGACAAAAGGTTAAACAGGGCCCAATCTGGGGTGAAAGGCACCTTTTAATTTTAAAATGTTAACACCAAATCTCCGTACGGAGTCCCAGAATATCGATATTAATGGGCAGGACCACAAGCAATGAAATAGATCAGCATTCGCATGCGTACACTTGAGACACCGGCCAGAACTGAGGGGCGTGATAAGGGCCAATCTATCCGGGGCCACATAGGCGCCGTGCAGCAATTTAAAAAACATTTCATCGTATTGGGCAGAGGGGGATCTGCTTACGTGATTTGTTAGTGGCCGCGATCAGGGAAAAAGGGGATTGTTTGGGGGGTGAACACACCAGGCAGCTAGACCCGTGGTTGCGACCGACCAAAGAGATGCTGTGGATGGACCCAAGGACGCCTGGGTGTCCAGGAGATTGGAAAAGTCCCGTGGTTTTAAAGAGTTTAGCTGGGTAGATACGAACGCTAGGAGCTGTATATAATAAGCCTGGTGAAGGGGGTGGGGGCCGTCAGTGCACATAGATCTTTTATAGGAAATAAGGGAGTGTGCTGGCTGTCGTAGCAGGTGGCCTATTTGAGTTAGACCTTCAGTCGCGAGGACCCGGAATGCTGAGGCCACCGAGCCGGTCTGAAAGGCGGGGTTGTGTAATAGTGGTTAAAAAACGGAGGATTTCCAGGACAGGCCCAGCATTTTGCGAGCTCGAGCCCACGCCTCCCGGCCGGATAAGAGCAGGGGGTTAGATCTCTGGGTTGGCGGGATCAAGGCGAGGGGGGGGGGGAGTGGAGAAAAGCCAGTGGGGATATTGGGAAGGACATGGCTCGATCCAGGGCACTATCAGTGTACCTAGATGAGTCAGAGATCCAGTCTGCCACTATTCGGTACAGGGCAGCAATGTTATAAGAGTAAATGTCCGGTAAGTTCAATTCAGCCCATACCATAGGGAAGCTGAAGTTTCCGTAGCACTATGCGCGGCCTTCCCCCACTCCAGATAAATCTGGTAAATAATGAATAGATGAGTGCAATATCCTTATGTTTGAGAAGTATTGGAAGCGTTTGTATCGGGTATAGTAGACGCGGGAATGCAACCATTTTTATGAGGCCGCATCTCCCCAGGTAAGCCAGTGGGAGTTTCGCCCAGGAGGTTAGCAAGTTTTTAAGTTGAGTCAGGAGGGGAGGGACGTTGACCTCCTACAGTCTTGCAATATCGGTCGGTAGTAGCACACCTATTTGAAGACCCCCGTTTGACACCAACGAAAAAGGACTGTTCTGCCTAATTAAACCGTCACAGGCAGGCCCCCATGGGATTGCTAATGTTTTTTCTTAGTTGATCTTGAACCCAGATGCCAGGTGGAAGTCTTCCAAATACGTCAATAAGGTTGGGAGCGCCTTGTCGGGGCGAGATAGGAAGAGTAGCAAATCATCTGCAAAAGCAACTACTCTGAGCTCCTGGGAGCCTACTTGTATCCCACTAAAGTCTGGGCATGTTTGGAAAATTCTTAAAAGCGGTTCTAAGGCTAAGTTAAACAGAGGGGAGAGTGGGCAACCCTGTCGCGTACCTCTTTCCAGTATGAAAGGGACAGAATTAAGGCCATTAGTCGTTATGGTCGCGGAAGGGGTATCATATAAAGCAGTGGTTCTCAACCTGTGGACCCTCAGGACCCACAATTGTACTTGGTCATTAAGTCGCAACCCAAAAATAATTGCATTTCTGAAACATTATAATTTATTCCACAAAACGTGTGCAATATTCTACAATGTATGCACTTTTTAAACAATTTTGTAAACAGGGATTCTTTCCAAAGAGGATAGTGCAGTAATCACAGCACTATTGAAAACGAAAGTGTTTGCTGTAAAATACACTAATTGAAACATATGAAATTAAGTAGAACTTATTGGAAAACGGGGGATGCTTCTTGCTCTTAATAAGTGTCTCAAAGTCTGGGGTGATGGTAGACAAAGCATCTCTAATTTAAATCACTACTGAATGAATAAAATATTATAAAAAAACTTAAACTCACCTGCTCCATGCTCCCCTGCCATCTGTTTAAGCAGAACAGTCATGTGACTGTCCTTGTCTCGCACAGTCAGTGGGTGCGAGGCTGTGCTCGGGGTGTGACCACTGTGTCGGCACCTCCTCCCTGCAGGTGGAGGGGGCAGTGTGTGGCTTCCTGGAGTGGACGATGCAGTTCCTGGGGAGCACAGAGAGCAGCCAGTTCCTGGGGAGCACTGAAAATATGTAACCTGTGTATATCTGGCTCTGATACTAGCCAGGGCCTCACCAGCCTCACCCCACGTCCCTGGTATGCAGGGAGGCCGGGATCAGGAAGCAGTGTGTGATTCTGCTGAGAATTCTCAGTGTACATTCTAGTTTTCTGCAGGGATTATCACCTCGGAAGGCAAGAAAGGAAGAGGAGTGAGAGATTTATAGAGTAAAAGGGAGAGAGTGATAGAGGGAGAGAGATTAGGAGAAATGGAGAGTAAGACATAGATACAAGGACAGATGGAAAAATACACAGGATAGATGGACAGACAGAATAACAGATATTCAGAAAGAAGGCTGCATAAGGTAAAAGACCAATCAAATATATATAGGGAGCCCCCCCTTACCCAACAGCCTTTTGCTTCACTGAGCTGTGCATTATGCACAGTGGCTTATGGTGGTGTTAGTACAGAGTTGCTGCCAGTCACTGAGTTCCACCCCATACCTTCCCATTACAGATTCCCCCCACCTTGCAATTACAGAGTATCTTACCTAATGCAGCAGGCCCCAGGTGCCACCTGGGAACATTCACAGGTAGCCGCACCGTCTGGGACACACTGCTGCAGGTAAGATGCATCAGTGGGTCCCAGGCATTAGATGGGCCTGGGGCACTTGCCCGCGACCCAGTCCGCCCCTTGTCGTGATCCACTTTTGGGTCACGACCCACCACTTGAGAAACACTGATATAAAGCATTGAACAAATTAATTATAGGGACACCAAAAAAATGATATTTCAGGAGTCGTCGCAGATCGGACCACGAGATACGGTCAAAAGCCTTATCGGCATCGCAGCTGAGGAGTAAGTCCGATTCAGGGGCGGATCTAGAGACTAGTCTCAGGAGGGGCACTGACAGAAAATAAGGTGTTTTAGCAGAGAGCCCGACTCACGGGAATTTACAGAGGGCCTGGCTCACAGGAGCTTACAATCTAGAGGAGCAGAGAGCACCCAGGAGTTTACAATCTAGAGGAGCAGAGGGCACCCAGGAGTTTACAATCTAGAGGAGCAGAGGACACCCAGGAGTTTACAATCTAGAGGAGCAGAGGACACCCAGGAGTTTACAATCTAGAGGAGCAGAGGGCACACAGGAGTTTACAATCTAGAGGAGCAGAGGACATCCAGGAGTTTACAATCTGGTGAAGCAGTTACAGACTCCTATCTGAGAGGTTTATCACTGTGCAGCTCTAGCTTTCTTATACACCCTGGAGGATCAAACTCTCAGGGACCCATTACTTACCTCCCTGGTGTCCTTGCATGGAGGCTCCAGCCCCTCTCTCCTCTGATCCTGTTGCTCAGTGCAGCCTCAGATCCAGCCCTTTCCTGTGGCTGTCAGGCAGGCATGGAAGGAGATCGGCTCAGCCACATGGTCACTGGGAAAAGGATCACCACGTGACACGCCCCTGACACATGACTGGGAGGGGCAATCCTAAGTGCTTCTGTGCAGTGTGTGCCCCTGCAAATCGATGTCTGCATTCACTGCACACATCGTGATTTGAGTTCTGGAGGTCAGCCTGGCATCTGCACTGCTGGGGAGGGGGAATTGCCCTGTTGCCCCCCCCTGGATCCGCCCCTGGTCCGATTGTGTACAGTTATCTGACAACCAAATTGCGGCCAGGGCCTTCCTAACGTTTTGTGTGGAGTGACGACCCGTCAGGAAACCTGTCTGGACGGGCGAAATAAATTGAGTCAGCAGGGCCTGGAGACGACGAGCCATTATGGCCGACAATAATTTTAGATCAGCATTTAAAAGGGAAATTGGATGATATGACGTAATTAGTAGGGGGTCTCTGTCAGGTTTGTGGATCAGTATTATTTGGGATGCGTTGAAGGACGGTGGCGGGGCCTTTCCCTGTAGGATATTATTGAACAATGTAGTAAGATGGGGGACCAGATGACCCCCCCCCCCCAGCATTTTATAATATTCTGCCGAGAAGCCATCTGGGCCGGGGGTTTTGTGGGAACGCAGGCGGGAGATGGCATCTGAGATTTCTTTCGAGCTAATAGGGGCATTCAGTTTATCCCTAACCTCAGGATCTAGTTCTGGCAACCCCGCTGCTATGAAGAATTTAGCCTGGACTTGCCAATCATCCTGTTCAGCTTTATAGAAAGTTTCAAAATAATCCCGGAAATACCTATTGATGTCCATTGGGTCAGTTAAAAAATCGCCACTAGGAGTCTTAATCTTAGTTATAGTAGGGGTCGCCGGGCGTTGCAATTTCAGGAGATTGGCCAGGAGTTTTCCCTGTTTATTACCCCAGCAGAAGAAACGATTCTTCTGGTGAAGCCAGGAGTATTGGGCCTTTTCCTCGACCAACGCTGCATAGCAACGTTTGTCCACCTTGTACTGTTCCGATGTAGTGGGGGTGGGGTGAGTGACATGAGCTTTATAAGAGTTTACCAGGGAAGCGTGCACCTCCAGCAACTGCTTGTTAATCTGTTTATGTGACATATATTCAATTATGCAACCCCTCATGACCGGTTTAGACACCTCCCAAAACAAGTGAACATCCATCTACGTGTTCTAAATTATCGTCCAGGTAGTTGTTCCAGCTAAGTTCTATGTACGCTCGGAAATCTTCAGAGTGAAGGAGGGTAGTGGGAAAGCACCAATTGCGGAAGGGGGGTTTTGAGCTGCAGGTCCACCGTAACGGCTGCATGGTCCGAAATATGTATCTTTCCTATCACTGCGTCTACTGTGGAATAGTGAAGGGTCGAGGACAGTAGGAACATGTCTATGCGGGAAAAGGAGTCATGAGGATGAGAGTAAAATGAGTAGTCTCTGCCTTCTGGGTTTACATAGCGCCAGGCGTCAAACAAATCTAAGTGGTCTTTTAAAAAAATAGGGCCAGCTGAAGCCCGTGAGGGCGCTGGGTGAGAGCCTGCATGGGAGTGGTCTAAGAACGCGTTAAAATCCCCACCAATTATACAGTGTGTAAAAGTATACTGAAGGATATTCGCATAGAGATCGGAAAAAAAACTGCAGGTGAGGGGGATGAGGGGCGTATATGTTCACTAGTAAATAGGTCTCTCCTAGAACCGATATCAAGACAATAGAGAAGCAGCCATGGATGTCGCTAGCTTCGTTAAGGACTATAAACTCGGAACCTCGGAACTCAGGGGGTATGGTGCGGTTTTCCAACCGTCCCCCGGCGCTGGGGGGGGTTCGGCTGCCCTGCCAAATAGACTGCTCGATGCTCAGATTCAGCGGGCACTGTGGTGAGGTCCCTGGTCAGCGCACTGAGGAACTCCACGCCACCTCAGGCACCCGCAAGATGGTGGCCCCGCGCGCCAAACTCAGATCGTTTTCCGGGAAGGCCTTTAATCGTACCTCTACCGAGTGTGCTCAGGGCCGGCAGTTAGGTGACCTTGCGATGTTCTGGGTTGGGAGAAAGAACCAGCGGCCCAGGAGAGGGGAAAGTCGGGGTGGTTCCAGGAGTCCCGCCTGATGTAGGCTGGGACGGGCGGCCTATTTGCGGCCTGGTGACTCTGGGGGTGTGGGTGCTGCGGATCCAGTTCCAGCCGGAGAGTGATTCACTTCGGGTGCTGCAATGTCACGATGTGTGGCAAAAATCCACACAGCAGAGGGAGTAAATTGGGGTAAATTGCTAGCTCTGCACGGAGCTCGATGTGCAAGCGGCCATTCCGCCGGAAGTGCATTTTAACGCGCGTTAGTGCACAGAAAAAAAAAACGCCTAGTGTGTCCCCGGCCTAAGATCCCAGAAGTTCACGAGATCTAGTGAACCCCGCGAGATCGCAGCTCCCAGGCGAGCGGCCGAACTTCCTGCCGGCGGCCGCTCGTGCAGGAAAAAGAACTCGGCAATATTTTCTATCGGCAATTGTCCCATTACCCCCCCCCCCGGATCCGACCCTGTATGGGACCAAAGGGGACTCAGTTTCTCTGCAAAAATAGTGCAGGAACTGCATTCCCACACGTTCCTCCTGGACCTGACCCTTGACCCAGTTGCATAAAAGTTGTAATTTCCTAACATACTGATATTAACCTCTTAATGGTGAAGGCATGATTTATTGTGCTGCAGGATACCCTGAGCTTCCTCGTCCACTTGTTACTGGAAACCAAAGACCGTTTCTAAGAAATTCACCTTTCCTCCTATCCCATGGTTTTCTGCACTTCATATTTAACATTTGGTACTGGAATGCCCAAGGAATATCGATTTGGTGCTCAAAGAGTTAATTTAAATACCATGCTTCTGAAAAATTACAGAGCAACTTTATATGCCATAAACTCTCTCTATCTGAATGGTTTAAAGTCCATGTTCTAGAACTTAGAAGTAGTTGCTGGTTGAGAGTAATTCTGAACCATCAGCCTTTTTTATTTTATCTGATTTAAATGTTTTATTAAGGACCTAAATTCTGAGTCTGAATTAATGCCAACATTGTAATACTGGCTACAGAAAGTGACAGCCCCCCTTTGACAACAGCAGGTTTTTCTGCAATAAATTGCAATTCGGTTAAAAGGCTTTGTGGAAATATATTTGCTTCAGAGCATCATATTAGTAATTCCAAGCTTATTTTACTTTTTTAATGTTCTTGCTTAGTGGCATGTTTTAATATTTCATTACTTGATTAATTCCGAGTTCGTTTATAAAACTTATTATTCTTGGGGGGGAGGGGGTCTGCATGCCAATGTGAGTGGGTGTTCTTTGGCGACGCTCCGAAGTCGAAGCTGGCTATCAACTACTTTTGAATATTTTGCAAAGATTTCAACTCCCTTAGGTCCCTTTGCGACTATTATTTACCGGTGATCTGGTGGATGGGTGTCCTGAGCTGGGTTCTGATGTGCAGCCTTCCTTTCCATCTTTATTCGAAGCGACTACTCTCTTTTAGGGAATGTGCATTTCGTTTCGTACCGATTCGTTTTTCTCATGAAACGGGACGATTCGGTGCTACGGATTCGTACGATGTTTCGAACCAGACAGGCATCAAAATGCACACCATCCGAAATATTTTCCGAAACGAAAAAATTTCGTATCGACATGAAATTTGTAAAATCCGCAAGTCCTTTTCATTCTATTCACAGTTTCGGTTCATTTCGGTCAATGTATTTTTGGTTCCGTTGCTGATTTCGTAATTTTGTATCCTTTTTTCTCTTGTTCCAGTGCAAAATTCCCGTTTTTATTAAATATATACAGGGTTATTCAAAGAGATTCGAAAAAGTCACCGCACGTTCGGTGACATTTCGTTCTCTTCAATTCGGTTCCTTTTGCCGATTGCATTTCGGTGACCCTGCGGTGTATTCAGCAAACACCACAGGGTCCCCGAATTGCAGGGAAAAGCTGCCGCAAACCCGACGAAAACTAACCGCAAAACCCAGCGAATGCACGCAGAAAAGCCACAAAAACATCTGGGTTAACCTGCCGAAAACCAAGCCCGAGCAGGTGCCGAACACAGCCGAAGCAGCTGAGACCGCAGACGAGGGAGCTGAATAAATTAGCAAAATAGTTTGTGTGAATCTGTGAGAATGAAACTCTGTTTGCGAAGAAACTAATGAGCGAAAATGTCTGAAATTTGCATATGAGGTCCAGGGAATGATACTAAATGGGGCTGTTACAGAAAAAATAAGTAAACTTAAAAAAAAAAAAAATGGGACTTTAAAAAAAAAAATTCAGAAAAATGCTTGAAATATCCTAAAAAATTTAGAAATAAAGAGACTCTTTACTGCAGAATTTTATAATGAACGGTTTATTAGATATTGAATTAAAACGGGAATATTTTTAACATTGAAGTCTATGGGATTCTCCTGAATTAACTTGCCGAATTAAATCACCGAATGGCAGGGCATTAGGGGAACCTTTCACTGCTGGTTTGTGTTCTCTGAATAGCCAAAGCAGTGCATTTTCATGGGGTTTTCACTGCCCTCGAACAGGCACCGTATGTTCAGGCAATTCACCTGGAATTGGCGAATTGCCTGCTCTCTGGATAGCCGAATGGCCAGGAAAGGTAACCGAATGCTGATTTTCAGCGTTCGGTTACCTTTCTCAAGCAATTCGGAGCTCTTTGAATAACCCTGATAGTAAAGCATTTGTTTTTCACTTACAACAAGAAGTGTCTGCATTTATTTATTACGATTATTTTTGCATTTTTCGGGTTAATATTTAGGGTTCTTCCTAACGAGGTCTGTTTTTTTTTCTTTGAAAAACACAGCTGGATTATGTTCTCGCAGTCTGTCCGTATGTGTTCTGTTCAGCAATGGATTTTGATACAATACATTTTGTCTGTATCAGTACCATGGATAGTAACAAGCCTGCCGTTATCCATGGTGCTGATATGAAGAAATAGATCAATAATATGTGTTTCCCCATCGGCGACTGTCCATGGTTCTGATCTGTATCAAAATCCATTGCTGAACAGAACACATACGGACGGACTGTGAAAACATAATCCAGCTGTGTTTTTCAAAGAAAAAAAAAACAGACATCGTTAGGAAGAAACCTAAATATTAACTCGAAAAATGCAAAATTAATCGTAATAAATAAATGCAGACACTTCTTGTTGTAAGTGAAAAACTGAATAACCCTGATAGTAAAGCATTTATGTTTTTCACTTACAACAAGAAGTGTCTGCATTTATTTATTACGATTATTTTTGCATTTTTCGGGTTAATATTTAGGTTTCTTCCTAACGAGGTCTGTTTTTTTTTTCTTTGAAAAACACAGCTGGATTATGTTCTCACAGTCCGTCCGTATGTGTTCTGTTCAGCAATAGATTTTGATACAGATCAGAACCATGGACAGTCGCCGATGGGGAAACAGATATTATTGATCTATTTCTTCATATCAGCACCATGGATAACGGCAGGCTTGTTACTATCCATGGTACTGATACAGACAAAATGTATTGTATAAAAACTCATTGCTGAACAGAACACATACGGACAGACTGCGAGAAGATAATCCAGCTGTATGTGTTCTGCATCTGCAAAGAAAAAACGGACCCAGTTATACATTTAAAATAAGTTAGGAAGAACCCTAAATATTAACCCATAAAATGCAAAAATCCTAAAAAATAACTAAAAGAAATGGCTGTTTGCTGCAATTGAAAATGATAAACGGTTTTAGAAATATTTAATAAACCCTTAAAAATGGGGATTTGTTTTAACCTTTATTCATAAGAAAAAAAGATCTTTCATAAAAAAAGATACATCCGAAATTCCATACGTCTGAACGAAAATCCGAGGATGGACCCTTTGATACGAAGAGAACAGACGATACGAAAGACCGAAATTCTATTACTATTATTATATATATATATATATATATATAATAATATATATTCACGAAACTAAAATCGATACAAAACAACGAGCCGAAATTAAACTTTTGAAAAACCTAACAAAACGGGAAAAAAACCACGTGCGCATCCTTACTCTTTCTCTGTGGCCATCTTGTTGGCCGCATGGCAGCTGGTGCCACTGGAGGATCTGGGGAACTATCCATGATTTCTGCTCCTTAATTAACCATTGACATGTCGCACATAACCCACTGCTCCACACTCAGATTTGATATCCATGTTTAAACATAAAGAAAGGTTGGGTTTAAGGGATTCCTTGTAATAACTGTAATGTTAAATATTTCTGGCTACTTAAGGAATCATGATTTGGAAGCTAATACAAGCTTCTCAGTGTGTGGACCAAAAGGGAACTCCATTCCTGTTGAGAAAATAGTGGAGGAACTGCGTTCACACTCATTCCTGTTTGGCTTGACCCCTGCTCACAATGTCAAATGAGTTCTCAATGAACAGGTCAGGGTCTGGCCATTCTAATGATCCCAAACACCACCATGTGAAATAAAGTAACAATTTACTCTTTATTTTTTAAAGCAGCAGCATTTCCCCTTCTCAATTAAAAAGTGAGCAATGCTGCTGCAGTAACTCCCTTTCATTCCCCACACCAAGAGTTAGTGTGGCGATGACGCAGTGCATTATTGCACACTGTGTAATCTAAAATGTAAGTGTCACACTCTTAGCCTAGTGACCCATGTTATTGCCTTGTTCATATTCCAGGCCAGAGTTTAGGCTAGGGACAGACAAGCGTGTTTTCTACGGACTGTACGTCCGTGCACACGGACGTACGTCCGTACGGAAGACGCAGTAGTGGCCACACAGTCCGTTTATTCACTGACGTATATTTTGACGGATGTAGGAGGGAAAATAAAATAAAAAGCAAAACCATTTTGTCCGTGAAAAATGCTGGACGTATAAATGCAGTCCGTCTGACCACGTTCCATTACTCACACACAAAGCTATGCAGAGGTTGAGGACGCAGCGCACTTTGTGCGGCAGTTCTAGGGGTTGTACTTTCTTGCCTGCATTGCGCCCGTGGGCCGCGGCCGTGGCGCGTCTGCAGTTCAGTGCGGACGTACTTCGTGTAACGGGCTCCGCTGGGCTTCCTGTCATGCTATCACGGACGTACTTTTAGGCGCAATCACGGACGTGAACACTACGCTCGTCTGACAGCAGCCTTACATGTCTGCCCCATTCTGCATGCTTTTTCCACTTGAGGATTTCACTGCAGCCTGACTAGTCTGATCACCTGACCTAGGGCATTTGCCTATTTAAGACTACCACTCCCATGCTGCAGTGCTCTTGTATAGGAGCTTCCTGATTTTTGTGAATTTGCCATTGTCCCAGTGTTTGCATAATTGCCTCTGTTATATATTTTACCCTTTTGTATTTTTGCTTTGCTTATTTTGTTCCCTGTTCCCTTTTCTTATTCTCTCGGTTTGCCTTGCCTTTCCTTTTTGTATACCTTTTCTGCTTCTTGGAATCTTTTCAGATCTGTTACGGCCACCTAAGGACCGTTTAGTTTAGGATTTCCTTTTCTGCTGTCTGGGTGTGTCTGCATATTTTGGCTTCCTTTTAACCCTTGCCTATTCTCCTGGTTATTGTATTCTCACAAGTATCACCCAGCAGTGTGCTGATTTCATTGTTTCCCCCTCTGTAGATCAGATACGGCCACCTAAGGACCGTTGTATTAGTTCAGGGTTCCCTTTTGGTTTGCTGCTGTGTGTTTCTGGTAGTGGCTGCCCTTAACCCTTGCTTTCCTTTCTGGTTATTATTTTCGTCTTGTGTCCTGCCCAGCAGTGTGCTGTCCTCATTTACTGTCTGTTTCTCTGTTGCTTGCACCTCTGCCTTTTAGGGCTTTTAGTCCTGGCTCTCGCCGGATCCCACCCTGACAGTAAGTTGCTTTACCTGTGGGAGGAGTGTTGAAGACCTCTCTGGACCCTTTTTCTCTCCATTTTATACACCCTATAAGGTCAAGTGAGGTGTCTTTGGACAGGTCAGGATCTGACCTTTCAAATGATACCAACCATGACCATGTAAAATTTTAGAAAATAAAAAAGTAATTTTATGTTTTAACGCAGTGGCATTGTCCACTCTTCACTTATAAAGTGGACAATGCTGATGCAATTACAAACTGAACAATCTCTTAACAAAAGTTGGTAGAGTGCAACTCCCAAAACATGTGTCTGGATACAACCCTGGCGGGGTGCTTGCAAAGTTTACCTGAACAGTCTCCTAGACTGCTAATAAGAGTTCCAGTCTTGGTACCAGTTGGGGGAATGTGACAAAGCGCTCCTGTCCCTCAGCTGAGATACAGACATCAGGAAGATGGCTAGCAGGAGAGAAAATTGGTGATGGGACTGACTACCTCCACTTGGGAGAGCAAGGAGGGGGTCAGATTGTGTTACTGGACCCAGAGGAGGCTATTGCATTGTGGTGCCTTGTGGACATGGGCTCCTCACCTGTGATGAGGATCTGGCCATTCTACTTGCAGAATATCCCAGAGTATGGTAGACCAGCGCCAGAGCAGAGAGATGGCCATTTCTCTTGCTCCTTAAAAGCGTTGGTATTCAAGGCAGTATACACTACTGGTTTGATGGTAACCGCAAAACCTGACACTGCGCTGCTGGCTAGGGAACATGACAGCCAGCTACTGTATGAGCCATCTTCCATGGCTCTGTAGGTCTCCCGTGATCCCAGGACAGGCCTGGCTGCTGCAGTGTGTCCACTGTCACATTGCAGAACTGCCCCTAGCATTCTTGGGGCCCATGGCCATGCTTTCAATGCTACACCTCCTCATACTTTCACAGAAATGCACACACTGATTCCACCTCACTGATCATCACAAAAAGACACCCCTCCCCCTAAACAGACACCCCTGATACCTCTCGTCCCTAGATAGATGCACTCTACACCTCCATATACACAAACTAACACTCACATTGAGACCCCCCCATCCAAATAAGCAGAGTTGCGAAGTCCTGGAGGCAAGTGGAGTTCCATGCTGCTTATTGGCTCTTTCCATTTACATGGCAGGGTTCAGCAGTGGTGCGGGGCACTGAAGTGCTGGGTCCACGGCATGGACCTTGCAGGCCTGTCAAAAGGTGTTTTTATGGCAATTTTGTAAATTGAAGACTTTTGTTGCTTTCTCGTGTTCAAACAATGGATTGGGATATGGCTGGGGGCGGTGGATCACCAGATGAACAGGGGGGTACCAGCGTGCCATCAGTCATTGGTCTCCATGTCCTTCCTTGCACTGTATTTGGTTCATATGTTTCATTAAAGCTTGTCTGTTTTACCCAAGCAATGAGTCCTGCCTCATTTCTAGGGAATGCTATAACCACTCTTTCATTTGTACCAGTCCAAAAGCTTCAGTTAAAGCCTGGAGAAGGCATGAAAGAGAGCTAGTGGGAGAACGGATGTAGTGCAAGGGAGCGACATTAGCAGATGTAACCCAGTAGGGGTGCTGAGATCTGTTACAGGGCTCATTAGAAAAGTAATTCTTTGACCTTTGCAATGATACCAAACCTGGCTATGTAAAATTAGTAGTTTAAAATAAATGTTTTTTATTTTATTTTAATAATACAGTGCCATTGTCCACTATTCATATAGAATCAGAATGCAATCAATGGTGCTGCCACCAAATATCAGAAGTGCAAATGTACAGTATCCTCTTGTAAGACTGGCTCAAACTGAAGGGTCCCTTATTTTTCAACTTAACATCTTAACACAAGATATAGAGCAGAGCCATTTCGGAATCACTCATATTGAATACAGTAGTGTGTATATATATATATATATATATATTTCTCCTTCACCACAACCCTTGTAGAAACTAATTTACCTTACGGTCCAAGCATCCACTGCAACTGGTCACTCATCATGCCTACCTCCTAGCTGATGAGGGTTCAACAAACCCGAAACAGCTCTGTCCTAGGAGTGGTTTTGACCAGTTGCATAAACCTTATCTCTGCTACAAAGCCACAGTGTGGCATAGGATTGATTTTAGGGTTCTGTGTAATAAGAGATCTAGGATGCATAAAAGTGAGACAGAGGTAATTTGCATATCCTACCCAGAGTTCCTTGCTGCATATGGGGAATGTGGCACAGGAGCTCTGGGATGCAAGTCATCTAATTGCTGTGATGTGTAGATGGCTTCTGCAATATTAAACAAAAAAAAAATTATATATATATATATATTATTTTGCTTCAGAAAGATTTTAGCCACTTCAATTACCTGACCTCCTCAAAGTATTCAGCAATAGCTACAAACACATAAACTTTGAAAAGTTTATCTACCACCATAACCCCCCCCCACTCAAAACCCTTTCAATTTTAAAAATCTTTCCCATAAACCTCAAAAAGAGCACCCTATATCTTAAGTGGTAGGTGTATTCGAGTATCCTCAGAAGGTTATTTCTATTTATTTTCATTTTTTTGAGATGTTAGAATAAAACTAGTATTTTTCAAGCTATATGTAAATTTTGACAGTATTTAAATGGTGACCACATCTCTCTCTACCTCGGTGAAGACTTCTGCATTATTGTTGACACAGCCTCAAGCCTTGCTTTTATTTTGTCGTTTCATTAGTGTCTTTAGCTTGGAGCATATTTCCTTTTTATTGGACTAGAGATTTGTAAATTCTCATTCAGGAAATTGTCACTTTGTCATTTCAGATATCATATCAGCCTTTACAGATAATCATCCGCTGTCATATCAATTGCTTAAAAAATCCATGCATAAGTTTTCCAAAGGTAACTTTGAGCAATTAAAACAAGCATTTGCAAAAGAAAAGTATAGATCTATGAATTCATATGCCGAGCAGGTGCAGAAGTGACGTCTACATGGTGACAATATCCCCACCCTACATATTTGCCTTTATTGATTCCAGTATTTAGAGTTTTAGATCCACCTATATTCAGGTTTATTGCAAACTGTTGTGTCTCGGATACATCTAAGAATGACTGTTCCCGTGATTGTAAGTTGCCAAGAAGATCATTATTTTAGTTTCAATAATAATGCATTGTGTGAGGCTAAAGGTGGCCCTTGAGAGTTTTTCTGGTTTTCTGACTGACAGTCCTGTAGCTTGCACTGAATTAATTGTCAATGATTTACCCCCTGCTCCACAAACCCGTTTGAGCTGCAACCAGCCTTCTTACCCAATGCTCTTAGAGCTGTGTACACAGGACTAGTGAATAATTCATGATCACGTTACTCCTGTATTGCTGGCCAACTAATTGAATCCAAGGAATATCTGTATTTTCTTCACATTTTACCTTCCATGTGTGGATGTTTTTGTTTTTTTCTCTCTCCAAGCTATTAATTTGCAGCTTCTATAATGAGGAATTTGATACAAAATCTGTAACTCCAAAAAGGAATTTATTTTAACACAGTTTATTGCACTGTAAAGGCTGACCGTAATAACAGGCGGACATATGGATTTAAGTCTTTCCCAGGAAACTGCCCCCACTTTCATCAAGAACCTTGAAATAAGTTAAGACCACCCACAGATTAATTTGAGGTTTAGGCCCGAGTCAGACGAGCGCACTTTTTGTGTCCTTCTGACCGCACTGTTTGCTGTCTGTTGTTCTCTATTGACTCCTTTGAAAAGCTACAACATACGAAGCATGTGCGCACTTTTTCACGCGCTCAACTCATGTTGCAACGGACGCCAAAATGGCATCAACGTGAAAAAGCTAGACGAACGTAGAGCAAAAGCCTGCAAGACAGGCAATACGCGTGGAGTTGCTTGAGTTGCTTATGGTTTTAACAGTTCTTTAGGATACAGGTATCTGTGCACATGTACTATAATGGGAATTTGGTGAGCTATGAAACATCACCGTAGAAATATACTGGGATATGCAACCAGGATGTGCTCTAGAATGACTTTGCCAGCGCTGGTGTTTTTTTTCTTTTTTGAAAAACATTGCAACATTTGAAGGAATTATATGTGTGTGTGTGATGGAATAAACAGCTATGAATGTGTATGTTTATACTTGTTCTCACTTTTTCAGATGGTGCACTACAAAGTATGGCTGACATTGCTTTTGAGCTTATGGACTTCATGGTGTTTTTCTGCTTGTTGGGGCAAGCCGGAAAATCTGAAAAAGCTCCGTTTACATAAACCCCAAGCTGCAAGGCAGGTCCTGATGGGAAGAACACATGAAAATGAGTATCGACCCTCTTTGGAAGACGCAGAGAAAGAGCAGGGATTCTATCTGCAGCAGCTGTTCCACCTGTATGGAGAGAACGAAACCTTGACTTATCAAGGACTCACACAGCTACTACAAAATCTAGGACTTGGAAAAGTACAGGTATATGGCACCCAAAAGCACAAAAGTGGCTCCATACAGGGATAGGGCAGCTGGTTAAAAAAATGGACTGGAATAATAGAACAGCCGGTGCAAAAGACTGAGGATTTGCTTTATCAGATGGATTGTATTCTATGGGCACAAATCAATGTTTTTCTTCTGCTCCTCTCGCCTCTTTCATCTACCGGCTGAATTGTGGGTCAGGGTAAATGAATTGATCATGGCTTGATTTTACAGGGTGTCCTCTATGTCCAGGCCTATAGGACAAGAGCACATAGAATTACAGAATCTGTAACTCCTTTGGGACTAGAATAATGGAACACCATGTAGAAAGGACTATATAGATATACCTGGGTAGTCTCATGATTTGCTGCTTAGGTTCTCGGGTTTTGCAAGTGATTGCAGAGCCTCAGATTCATTTACTTATTCACTGGTTGAGCAACATTATGGTCATGACTAGTAAAAATGGGAATTCTATTTTGATCTGTTGTACGTTGGGAGACTCTGAAGACACCTTGACCACTTAAGTTAATTTAACGGGTCATAGTGAGTAGTTTTCTTTTACTCTTTCTGTCACTGCCAGCTGGAACAGAGCTTCAAAGCAGAATTCTCTTCTCCAACCTGCTAACTAATAACCAGCAACTACTGAACACTTTCTGGAGATTGTGGTCTTCCAGAGTCTAAATTTCAGAAGCACTCAGCTGGTCAAGTAATGGTTCGACCAGCAGACTTTAATCCATTGAGATGCATCTGCTTGGCTGCAATGCATGTACGCTAGTTATGCAATCCCCTGATCTTCATGAGGCTGGAGGACTGAGCCATAAAACGGGTCTAAAGGTGACTTTTAACAATCTTTGTTAAAAAATAAAAAAATAGGATTGGTAATAGTTAATCATAAATCCGTTTTTAGCCTAAAGTGATGCTTTAACGAATAAAAATAAGCATCCCTATTGCTTGCATATACCAATGGTGCCCTCTACAGACAAACTATTAGAATTCAAAACATGTAGCAGTATGCATTCAAGCTATATTTACAAGTGAACTGCAAATTCTTATGCTTGCAATTGAAGTAGTCATTTGAATTCTTTTTTTTAAAATGTAACTTTAATTGGGAAGCAAAAGAACCATACACCAAAAATCAAGATGAAACAGTGGTGAATAGAGGCACAGCACCTCCCAAAATTTACCAACATAAAAGCGTACCAGGAGAAGGAAGGGGGGAGAGGTAGATAAAAGGAGGGGGTGCGCCGAAGCCCTAAAGAGGATAGAGAAGAGAAAAAGAGAGGGGATGGGGTAGGGAAGGCTCTCGTTAAGTATACAATGTTACTAATATAAGAGAATAAGGTCAGCATGGGAACCACATACATTTGATATGCAAACAACAACAGCAAAGACAGGATTCAGAAAAGACAACCCATCTCGCCATGTAGTCATTTGAATTCTAATGTGTACTCATGATGGAAGCGCTTTGCAGGGCTTCGCTGCGGTTATGATTCCTGGAGTCAGTGAGACTCAGAGCAGCATGTCATAGGCTGCGGCTTCCTAGAGGATTCCAACGTGTGCCACGTTCTGCTGCCGCGCTTGGGAGCACGATTTCCGATTGGCAGCGACTGTACGGAGAGCCCCTGGTTTGCAATCACTAAAATTCAGACTGCTCTGAAAATTACGGTTTTCCGAGTCTAAGGGGTACCTGACCTGTACTTTGTAATAGCACATGCAAAATTTGTACGAGCAATAAAATTAGTGTTTCTGGAAGAACATTAAAGTGAAGTCTCTCGCTCTCTCTGCTCTTCTACTGGAACATGGGTTACAGTGTGCATTACATTACCACAGTTCTGTTGAATTGGATAATATCAATCACTGAATATATAGGTCAAATCAAGTAGCCAACAAATTGTTGATAGTCTCAAGGAATAATCAACATTGAAGAAAAAAACACATTGTCACAGGATAAAGGGGTAACCCTAGTGTTTCAAGATCTAAGGTGACAATAGTGGTCATCCATTGACAGATACATATATTAAAACATAACTTTTGGGTTTTTACTTATGACATTAAAACTTAAAACACCAACCCGGTGGTATATGCACACACAAGTTTATAGGAAAGGTACCTTCGCTGGTCTCTCAACTAAATCAAGTGAATATTATACCTCGGATCTCCTCTCAATTCTGTTCTCTATTCTTAACAGTTAAGAAACCAACCTTTGAGGGCTGGTGGCTATAGGACAGTAGGAAGGAAATGGCATAGACATATTCCATCAGCGTGAATCAGCAGAAATAGAAAAAAAAGGAGCGCTCCCATTCATACTTTCACATATAGGAATGATATAGCCGTGCCAGCTTCAGTAATCGTACCCCTTATACCTTCATGAAAGTAACTGCATTATCACACACTGAACATACCACAGCTCCTGATGACGTTACTATGTGGTAGCGAAATGCAGAGTGTTTATGAATTACATGGAAGGTATAAGAAGGACAATTACTGGTGTAATATCCACTTGATTTAGGCTAATGTCAGATGAACGCAGTCTGAGCGCACTTTGTGTGCGTGCATAACGGACAGACGTACTGACGGAAGATACTGTAGACACCACACGGTCTGTGGTTTTTTGACAGACGTAGGAAGAAAAAAAAGGGAACGTGTGTTGTGCGTGCGCAGTTCGGTGCGCACGTACTTCGTGTGTGGGACTCTATTGATCATGATTCCATGCTATGACGAACGTTAAACTGTGCGGCAACACGGACGTGATAACTTCGTTCTTCTTACGCGGGCCTAAGACCAGCGAAAGTATCTTACCTATAAGCTTGTGTGTGCATATACCACCGGGTTGCTGTTTTTTTATTTATGTTTTAATCTATGTATCTGTTAATAGATGACCACTATTGTCGCCTTATATCTTGAAACGGCGAATAGCACTTCAACAAAGTGATATCACATTTTGTATTTGCAACTCTTGGGATTAATTGATTCCCAAAAGCGTCAATGAATCTTCTGCTTTCGCTGTTCTAATTTCTCTCAGTATTGCGGATGTTTACCATCATTGCAACAATGGTTAACTATGGTGTTTGGCGAATAATCCTGTATGTATAATTGTCATGCGCAGGTATCGGGGTGGCACCTGTGTTAAGGATTCAGTGTACGGGGTGGTCAGTTGAAGCCCAGTATGCAGTGATAAAGCAGGAGGGATGCGGATACAGGAGTAATAAAGCAACGGGTTTATTTAAAACAGGGAACCATAATGATAGGGCTAAACCAAGGGGGACAATGAATAATGTATAACAGGGTTGAGAGAGACAGGAATAGGACTGATTATATACACACAATATTGGGGCAAAGCATACAGGGCTGAGAAATGGGTAGATGGACAGTACAGGAGCTGAACTGGACAGAAAGATAAACAGAACACCAAAATAAAAGACAAGGCGAGAGGGACTGGAAAAGGGCTGACTATAGACAGAAATTAGGAAACAATACTGAAAGACACTAGAACACTTACTGAACACAAAATAGGAAGAGGGATGACAGGAGATATAGGTACACAGGGCACTGGGGTCCTTGGAGGCACTGAGGATCTTGCAGGGTCTCTGGAGGCAAGGAGGGTCTCTTGATGCTACAGAGGCCTGGAAGTGCTGCAGAGGCTTGGAGCTTGGAGATCAGGGGTCACAATGGAATCCGTTCACAGAGCATAGAAGAGAGCTGTTGTAGGAAACACTGAATAAATCCCAATGCACCAGCATTGGGCTATGGGAGTGTCTGGCTTAAATCAAAGTCTTGAAGTACTGAACCTACTTCTTTCATTGTAGGTTATTGAAATACAACATACAGACCTAGGCCACGATCACATGGCCCATTTGGACATTCTGGATGTCCAGGATAAGAAACACAGCCATATACACTCGAGCAAGGACCATTTGCCAACTACCTCTCCAGTTCCTGAGGCCAGTGAAGTGGACAAAGGAATTAATATGTGAGTATTGTTTATGTCTGCTGAAATGTGCAGAAGAAAAGGGTTGGGTAGGCCAGATGCAGATATGACTTTGAGATGTCAACAACTTTTTGGAAGAGGATGACTTACAGATTCCATAATTTTCCCAAATTATACTGTATTAAATGTTTGTATAGGTATAGCATTCACATAGTTACATACTGTCATTACACTCAAATGCACTCCGTATGCAGATCTGTGTCGCCTTCTAATTAGAATTTATTAGCTAACTTTTGTATTTTGCATAATAAGAAGGGCTTCATATCTGAGTTGAGTCTAAGGCCCGTATCCGACGAACGCAGTGATCACGTCCGTGTTGCTGCACATTTTAATGTCCGTGGTAGCATAAAATTATGATCAATAGAGACCCACACACGAAGTACGTCCGCACAAAAGTGCGGACGCACAACACACGTGGCACCGGACGCAATTTAGGCAAGAACGTAAAACTGCTAGGACGGACGCACAACAGAGTTCACCACGTCCGCGTAGCTTTGTGTGTGAGTGATGGAACGTAGTCAGACGGACTGCATTTTTGACGGACAAAATGTTTTTTCATATCATGTATCAATTTTTTTTCATTTTACATATTAATTTTATTTCCCATCTACATCAGTCAAAAAAAACGTTAGTCAAAAAAAACCAGACCGTGGGGTGTTTACAGTATCATCAGTCAGAAAGTACGTCAGTTGTGCACAGATGCACAGTGTGCTCAGAATGCGTTCGTCTGACATTAGCCGAAGACCTCACTAGTTCTATAGCCTGTACATTTCAGCATCCTGTGTTTTCAGTGACTGGTCTACCATCTAACCTTTCAATGAAGACCTGTGCATTGAATGACCATGTCTCTGGCAAAATTCTTGTATTGCTTCCTTTTTTAGGGCTATATTACATAGTTGGTGCTAACTTAACCAGAGCTGTTGTAAACTTCCCAGAGCCATTATAGCCTGTGGAGGTTTTACGTTTACAACAGCTCTGGTTAAGTTAGCACCAACATTGTAATACTGCCCTTAGTATATACACATCTCTCTATATATAAATGCGTTTGTAATGGGTCCATCACCGTCGTCTGCTGCTCGTTCACCCATCACCGCTACTCACTCAGCCCACCCTCTCGGCAGTTAGAAAAACTCCTCCCACCGATGAGACTGCCCTCCAGGCAGGCTTAACACCTAGTACTATATAAAGCACCACCATAGCCAATTCACTATATCACAGAACTCATGGTATTGGGAAATAGGGGAAAGAAAATAATTAAAGATGATCTGATTTCTATCGGAAAAACAGATACATTTTCTACAGGTGCCTGAAATAATCCACTGGCATAATTTGCGATATGGCAAAGGCTGATAAGTCTTTCAACATCATGAAGTCTGAAAAAATGTTCATTTAAAAATCATACTCTAAATAATGTCATTGTCCTTCCACAAGGGTCCCCATTTTGTAGGACTATTGCTAAGTCAAATTTGCAGCACCTCTACATACACCAGACAGATGGGATATATATATATATATATATATATATATTCCATTACACACGCTAGTGGCCAAAATTGTGGATACACCTTCCGATCTTGTCAGTTTTGGTTGACAAGAAAAGTCCTCTGCTTCCCTGGCCTGGGAATAGCCCTGACTTGAATCCCATCGAAAATCTGTGGTCAAGATTGAAACGCATGTTCTCGAGCAAGAATCCAAGCAACAAGCGAGGACTCATTGAGGCTATAATCAATTCCTGGCATCATTTGATCACAGAAGAGGATGTCAAAAGACTTGTAGCGTCAATGCCTTGAAGGTGTCAGGCAGTAGTTAAGGCCAAAGTCTATCCAACACGTTACTGAAAAAGCACATTGTGACAACCTTGAAATTATCATTTTTATGCTATATAATAGCCAAGATGCATTATGGGACATTTCCAACCAAAATTGAACTTCTTTAAAGATTTTTTTGTTGTTAAGGCATTACTATATTACATTTTACTTTTGCTATGACATTTTTAGAGGTTTTTTTTATATAAAAAGTACTTTACACTGCAAAAGTTTGGAAAAATGTAAGGGGTATCCACAATTTTGGCCACCAGTGTATGTGTGTCTGTGTATATCTAGAAAGATAATTTTCTTCTATATCAAGTTACAGTTATGTAAATGTAGTGTTTGTAAATCATTTTAGCCATTAAAAGAAAAGCTCTTTTACTGCTATATGTAATGCCTGGGGGAAACGGTTTATCCAACACTCCTCAAGAATAGTTGAACAGCAGTTTTAGAAGGATTATAGGCAATGTTTTAAAAGTACATCTAGGCATATTCCCCCGTCCCTTTTTTTTCTTTTCATTTATGTGTCTGTATGTTTCTTTACTGTTGCTGTTAAATTCACGGCCCACCAGATGTTAATGCCTACAATTCCCAGAATCCCTTTATTGCAATCGATCACCAGGGAATCATGGGAGTTGAAGTTCTGAAATATCTGGGGCCCTGGGGCTGGAGTTTGACACCCTGCTCTAGATAGTGCCTGCCTGTGTGTCTGTTTCCGTTTCTGTCACCATCAGGCTCTCTCTTTGGCTGAATTAATGTCTGTGTCTTTGAGCCTGTCTGTGTCCTTCAATGTCTCAGGCCCGTGTCAGATGAACGCAGTGATCACGTCCGTGTTGCCGCACAGTTTAACATCCGTCGTAGCATAGAATCCTGAGCAATAGAGACCCACACACTAAGTGCGTCCGCAGCGAACTGCGCACGCACAACGCACGTGACAAACGGACGCAAGTTAGGCAAGAACGTAAAAACGTTAACACGGACGCGCAGAGTGCGCCACATCCACCACGTTCGCGTAGCATTCTGTGTGCGTGATGAGACGTCAGACGCAGCGCATTTGCGACGTCCAGCACCTTGACGCACACAATGCCTTTTCATATCCTTTTTCATATTAATTTTGTTTCCCATATTCCCTTTTTTTCTATGTCCGTCATAAAAAATGAACTGTGTGGTGTCTACAGTATCTTTCGTCAGAACATCCGTCCGTTATGCACGCACGCAGAGTGCGCTCTGACTGTGTTCGTCTGACATTAGCCTCAATGGTTGTATCTGGTTTTCTGAGTTCTTTTCACTGTCAATATCAATATTTCCATGTGTATACCTATGGGTATGTGTCTTTTTCTGTGTGTAATAAAATGCATTTGCCTGAGAATGAGACAATTAAGGGTGTGGGAAATCAGATTTTTGTCTAGTGTCTGACATCCTTGTATTGTTCCTGCATGATAGTAGGGATTCATTAGTTTGATTTAGGCTAGACTCTAACCAACACAATAAGCCAATGGTGATCCACTGCTTACTCTGGTCCCAAGCAGTGGAAGGCTGAACAAATGGTTGTATTGGGCCGATACCAGTGATGATGCTTCTGCTGGTCCACAAGTGGCTCAAAAGTATTTTAACTCGAGCTGTGGATACAGCGATCTTGCCGAATAGATCCGTTAATAAAGACAAGTGGAAAATGGCTCTAGCAGGAATTTTACATTTGCAACTTAACAGCTAAGTGGACTCGGGCCTTAGTTTTGTAATGCTTTCCAATAGGAAAAAAATTGTTTTGGGTGTGAAGGTGTTAACTAGTATTATTTTTAGCATGCATACACCAAAGCAACCGTTGCATGATTGGAAAACGTTCTCATGTGTTTTGTGACTGCACTTGGCAGCAATTCCATTAATCAGATAATATGAATGGACCAATGCAGTCAGCAGATGCACTTTGACACTTACTTCTGCTGCCAAAAGGCAAACTTAGAGCATGCCAGCAGATATCTATATATATATAAACGTGAAAGTCCTGACTGACTTATCAACGCCCAGCTGAAACCGTTTAACCTAGGAACGTGAAATTTTGAAGGTGCACTGTTTTTATGATGTAGGCACCCACTAAGGAAGGATTTTTGGAAACTCCGCTCCTAAGGGGGTGATAAAGGGGGTTGAATATTTTAAACACGATACCTATATCTTAAAAACAGAAGATGTTACAGACGTGAAAATCGGTATTTAGATTCTTCTTGACAAATAAAAAAACACGTATTTTACCGTTTTTCAAAAATCCAAGTGGGGGGGTGAGAAAAGTGGGTTGAATATTTTAAATATCTTAAACAGGATACCTGTATCTCCAAAACAGAAGATGTTACAGACGTGAAAATTGGTATTTAGCTTCTTCTTGAGAAACAAAAAAACAGCTATTTTACCATTTTCCAAAAATTCAGTGGGAGGGGGGCAAAAAGGGGGGGTTGAATACTTTAATCAGTATACCTACATTTCAAAAACCAAAGATGTTACAGGTGTGAAATTTGGTACTTACAATCTTCATGAAAAAACAAACAAACATGTGTTTTTCCATTTTCCACAAATCCAAATAAGGGGGGGGGGTCGAGGGAAAGGGGTCTGAATACTTTTATCAGTAGGTCTAAATTTCAAAAACCAAGATGTTACAGGTGTGAAGTTTGGTAATTACAATCTTTTGAAAATAAAGAAACACGTGGTTTACCATTTTTCCAAAAATCCAAGTGGGGGGGGGGGGTAAAAAAAAAGGGGGTGAATACTTTTAAACAGGATACCTATATCTTAAAAACAGAAGATGGTACAGACGTGAAAATCGGTATTTAGATTCAACTTGACAAATAAAAAAACACGTATTTTACCATTTTCTGAAAATTCCTTGAGGGGGCAAAAAGGGGGGTTGAAAACTTTTATCATAAACGCGAAAGTCCTGACTGACTGACTCATCAATGCTCAGCTGAAACCATTTAACCTAGGAACGTGAAATTTTGAAGGTGCACTGTTTTCATGATGTGGGCACCCACTAAGGAAGGATTTTTGGAAACTCCTCCCCAAAGGGGGTTGGATATTTTAAACAGGATACCTATAGCTCAAACTCAGAAGATGTTACATACGTGAAAATTGGTATTTAGATTCGTCTTGAGAAACAAAAAACACCTATTTTACCATTTTTTTTTTTCCAAAAAGTCAGTGGGAGGGGGGCAAAAAGGGGGGTCTGCATACTTTTATGAGTATATCTATAGTTCAAAAACCAAGATGTTACAGGTGTGAAGTTTGGTAATTACAATCTTTTGAAAATAAAGAAACACGTGGTTTACCATTTTCCAAAGATCCAGTGGGAGGGGGGAAAAGGGGGATGAATACCTTTTACAGGTGTGAAATTCGATATTTACAATCTTCGAGCAAAAAAAACATGTTTTACCATTTTCCGAAAATCCAGTTAAGGGGGATGGGGGAAAGGGATGTGAATACTTTTATCAGTATACCTATATTTCAAAAACCAAAGATGTTACAGGTGTGAAATTTGGCACTTACATTCTTCTTGAAAAATAAAAAAACACGTTTTTTACAATTTTCCAAAAATCCAAGGGGGGGGGGGGGGAAAGGGCGGTTCTACCAAAAAAAACCTTGTTTCTTTTAAAAAACAATTTTAACAAATCCTAAAATCCACGCAAGCGAAACTAGTCCACGCGCGAAAATCCACGCGGGCAAAAGCTAGTAACATATAACTGCAAAAACTAATGTAGCGCTCACTCCCGGAGGAGCCGCTGAATTTAAACCTCGGGTCAGTCTCCCCACACTAGGGAATAAATATACACCAGCACTGTTGTGGATTTTATATAGTTTACTGATCTCAAATAAACTGGCATATATAGAGCAGCATGGTATACATATATATTTACAGGAATGCGTAATGCGAGAAACGCGCAGCGGAAAAGAAAAAGGAATTTTAACCCCTTCGTTGCTGGAGTGTGAGTCCCGTACAGGTTGTGTCCCATGAAGGTGTACGTGTATGCGTGTGTTGGTACCCGGGTACTAGATTCAACTGGCCAGTGAATGATTTCAATGTGTCTTCGACTAGTCACATTGGGGCCCTGTAGATTTAGACAAACTGCAGCGTGCTTTATTATTTTACTGTGGCTGGAAAGGCCTCTCACCCATCCGCCTGATGCTCTGCTCGACCCAGGACGTCTCTCTGCTCAATTTGGCTGGGACTCTGTGCCTCCGGATCCGCTTGTCTTGCTTGTCCGTCTCTGCCACAAGATGCTCAGCTCACCGCCTGCACTCCCATTAGATCATCGCGGTCTCCTAACTCGGGGTCCCTCTGCAGCTCTGTATCTGTGTAAACTTTTCTGCGGTGGATTACTAGGTCTCTGGCAAGTAACTGAAATCGATCTCCAGCTCCGCAAGGCAGCACCTGCGCTCCGGCCTGGTCACGATCGCTCCTTGTCTCGCGTGCGTCTTGCTCTGTTCACCCCTTGGCGCGCACTGGCTCTCCTCCGCACGAGGTTGTGGATGTGTCCCGGTTCTCCCCACCCACTTCCTGTTCCTGCCCCAAAGCATGCTGGAAAACATAGTCCAAAAGTGTCCAGTATTGGTTTACATTTCGCTTGTCTCCCCCTGGTGGCCAGAAACGAGTAATTTCAGCAGTAGGATTTAAACCAGCGCTACACTAACCAGGGGATTTTTGCATAATATCGTATTCGATGATGATAAGGTGACCTTTCATGACTTGTGTAAAGATGAATGTCCATTCCTCCTCCTGCGTTAAATTAGATTCACATTTTTTTGTGCATTTTGGTCAATCTGGTTTTAAGTGATGTAGATGACACACCATATACCTTGCTTCTTTATACACGTTTTTGTAACTTATTTATTTATAAAGTATTTTACCAGGAAAGATACATTGAGATTTCTCTCCTTTTCAAGTATGTCCTGGGATCAAGAACATAGAATTTTTACAGTAGGACCAGAAATACAAAGTAATAAATAGAATCAAATAAGACATTGCTTTAAAACTCAAATAAATCCCACATTTATTGAATGCAGGAAACTGAGAAACATTAATTTTTCCCCATTATAAAGGTGATGGTTATTTTTGATCGTGATACGGACAAAAAGGGTACATTGATATACTGCAAGTGTGTATGATCACTATAAATCACTTACAAATAATTTAACCACTCTTTTTCTATTTATTCCATGGAATATTAGGATAAAAAATGTTTCTGATACCATCCCTTTACTGCAAACACAACAGCCAGTGAGTGACGTGTCAAAATCCACAAATTCCAAAAGGAAGGACCAGGTTAAAGGCTCAGTGATGAACCATGAAAACCCATTGCCTGCACAAGACTTTCTGGAACAGTTACTCAAACAGCATCATTCTAATTACACCCATCATCATGAAAATGTAAGGAAATCATCACTGATTTTAATTATTTTTTTTTTATATATGTATATTTTCATCGTAGATTAGAAAAGCCTAAGGGCTCTATTACATTCTTCGCGCATACGTTTGCGCAAAAACGCATTAACGCAAGGGTTAAAACCCTTTGAACTGAACGTTGTATTACAATCTCAGAGCAACAAACGCGCGTATACGTCTACCGCGGGCGAACCTGTGCGAACTTACTGTACTTCACGCATCCTATACTTAACATTGTGAGCGCAAATGCGTGTTTGCGCTGGTACACAGATGGTATTACAATCTATGCACAGTTTGTAACGCACAACCTTTGCGTGCATAATTTTAGCAACTCCTAAAAGCTGGTGTTAATGGCAATTTCTATCAACCTGGCCGAAACCAAATACACCAGCCCAAAAAAAAAATACGCAGCAAAGTATAGTAACACATTCTACACATACCAAACCAATAAATTTGAGAAGTTGTGTGTGTTTTTTATTGATGCAGCATATATGCGCAGATTGACTTTGACAGACGCAAAAACTGAACGCGAGAAAAATGTGTTTCTTAATTCTGATTGGCTGAATCGCGTTAAAAAACAGTCCGCACACTGATTTCTGCACGCAACGTTGCTGCACGCGCGTTTTTGCGCGTCTGTTTTACACGCGTTATTTTTTGGCGGATGAAAAAAATGCGTGAGGATTGTAATTCCAGTGTTGATTTACGCGCGTTAACGTTTAACGCGTTCGCGCAAAAATTCAAGCGTTCTGCTTGTGTTTTTGCGTGAAGAATGTAATAGAGCCCTAAATATTTAACACATGGGGTGTGACAAGTGCATGAACATGGCTCGCTTAGCCTATAGCTAGGGATGTCCTTTGTTTTTGTTACAAATGCTGGACTGAAGGTGTTTGCTAAACAGTAAGAAAGAACAAAACTCATTATTTTGCTATTTCTATTAATCATGCTGTGCTTCACTTGCTTAGGTCACGGTTCATGCTTTACCTGTTGCTGGTTTGCTTGATTGAGAATTATTTGAATGTCTAGCAGATTTTATGGCATATTTAAACCTCTCTGCTGTATGAAAAGAAGATGGGCAAAAAATTTTATTGTGAATCACTGTAATAAACCCATACACTATGCATACTGCTTTGAATTCCGAGCATTATGCATAAAATGCTGTGATACTAACCTTATTCATACGTTTTATTGCTGTGGAACTCTTGAGTCATTCAGGCATGAGACACATTTCAGTGACTTTTAATAATTCACTCAAAAAAATATGAATTTTATTATGAAATGTTCTGATCCAGAAGACACAAGTAATATTATATTACAACTCCGTGACAACTTCATATACATCAAACTGTTTTGGGTTCTACACTATCACAGGAAAGATGCTAATGAATGAGGCAGAAATTGTCTGGGACCCTTCTTTTTATTATTCAGAATTTATCCATCAAAATGTGTGAACAAATAAATATCCAGAAAATGTCCTTATAAAAAAGATAACGGGAGATAAAATAACAAAGAATTCAGGGATGTCAAACTCTGCCGTCCCACTTTCTCGACACTTACAAGATTCATTCATGACAAATCAGCTTATGTATCTGATTTCATATTTTTCTAAAGTATAACATTGTTTAAGGATTAATCTTGTGGATTTATTATTCTCTTTTTCTTTTTTATTTTCCATTCCTACAGTGCCTTAATGTGACTCAACTATTGCTGAACTTTGGACTCGACTGGGTCTCAGAAATTACACCAAAACATTTCACTCTGCTCTGTCCGGCTCTTTTGTACCAGATTGATAGTCGGGTGTGCATTAAACATAATGATCAGCTGAAAACCTTGCTTTCACAGGCCCAGCAGTCCCTGCTCCAAGGTAAAGGCTAGATGGGAACCAGTGATCCACTCGCCTGTATGTTCTTGTGAATTTGGAAGCGATATGTGATGTAACAATCGCAGGACCTATTTGTCCTGCAAGGTCAGACTCTCTATGTGCTAGTGCAGGGGTCAGCAACCTTGGCACTACAGATGTTTTAGAACTACATCTCCCAGGATGCTCAGTCAGCCTAATGGGTGACTCAGGATCACGGGAGATGCAGTTCTAAAACATCTGTAGTGCCAAGGTTGCTGACCCCTGTGCTAGTGCATTCTTCATGTGGATCAAAATGTGCTTTGTATTTATTTTATTATCTCAATTTTTTCGTCCAATATGATTTATTATAAATTTTACACAAGAGTCATTCGAGAGCATCTTGCACTTTACAGAAATGGTACATTAATATATCCAAAATGACAAAACAGATTTGCAACTCTGACACATAAATATTTCCCGAATCATGAATGGAAGTTAGGAACACCCAGGGCTCTATTACATTCTCCGCGCAAAAATGTGCGCGTGTGCAAAAACGCATTAACTCAAGGGGAAAAACCCTTCGCGCTGAACGTCGTATTCCGACGTTCGCGCACAAAATGCGCGTTAACGTCTAACGCGAGTTACCCTGCGCGAACCCTGCGTGTGCGACAGCTCGGGCGCGCATCTCATACTTAACATTGTGAGCGCAAATGCGTTTGTGTGCTGGTACGCGGATGGTATTACAATCGATGCGCAAATTTGTACGAATGTTTGCGTGCATAATTTTAACGGCTTTTAAAAGCTGGTGGTAACTGCAAATCTGAACGTCCTGGCCGAAACCAAATACACCAACATGAAAAAAAAAATACAGCAATGTATAGTTACACATTCTACACATACCCAAATAATAAAATTGAGTGGTTGTGCGTGTTTTTTTTATTGCTGCAGCATATATATTCAGATTGATTTTGACAGGCGCAAAAACTGAACGGCAGATAATTCTGAATGGCTGAATCGTGTGAAAAAACAGTCTGCCAACCAATTTCTGTACGCAGCGTTAATTCGCGCTTGTTTTCGCGCGTATTTTTTATGCGCGATATTTTCGGACGAATGAAAAAATGCGCTCGGATCGTAATACCAGCGTTAATTTACGCGTTGTGACAGAGTACAGGATCATGCGTATATAAGCCTGAGGTTGCAACGTGCTGTGTATCCAGGTTACTAACAGGTTAAAGGCTCCTGTCCTGCTAGCACACCTTTTCTCCATCCTAATTAGCTCGGGCCTATTTAGTAGGTCTGGGAGAACAGGGAAATGGTTCAGAGTGGAGCTGAACCAAGCCCAGAGAGGTTGTCTCCTGAGTTGTCTGGTAAGGGACTGACTTTTTGTTACCTACTGTTCAAAACGTATGGTTTATGTTTTTTTTGTGCTGGAAGCAGAGTAGCTGCTCCAGCCTCCTGTAGTCAGAAGCTACTACTGTGAGTTAGTCTCCTGACAGGAGTAGGCCTGTTCATTTGTTTATCATTTGTTGTTACTTTCTTTTCTGCGTGGCAAAACATGTGATTAAAAAAAGGGGAATCACCCAAAAGAAAAACTCGCAAGAGATTTACTGTTCACCAAATAAACGTTGTTTGCAGTGCAACCTCCTGGCTGTCCTGACCCTCTTTGGCCACGACCCTACCACAAGTGGTGGCAGCGGTGGGATGTGTGTCGTGCCGGTTCAGTTGCCACAAGAACCTTAAAGGTACAGGACCCATAGAAAATGGAGGATGTTGTGAAGGCCCTGGTGCAGGCCACGGCGGTGCAGCAAGAAACAAACAGGCAAGCTGCAGCCCAACAAGAAACAAACCGGCAAGCTGTAGTAGCGCAGCAGGAGGGCAACAGACTCTTAGCCCAACAAATTGGAGCCCTGGCGGAGGCACAGAAGTCTGACCATGCGCTGCTTAAAGGTATCCTGGAATATATCGCTAACCCGGGAGAGCCTGTGCAAACAGGAGGGGTTAGCAAAATACGGGCAAGCAATTGTTTGCAGAAAAAGCTCTCCACATCATCTTCGGGAGTCAATCTGCTGGCTTTTGAGCGAACAGCCACCAGTGAAGCCTGGCCTCCAGAACAGTGGGCAGGAATTATTGCTCCTTTTCTCCTGGGAGAAGCACAAAAAGCGTATTTTGACCTAGAAGAGGAAGCCGCTGCAGATTATCCACAGTTAAAGGCGGAAATAATGGCCCGGATGGGCGTCACCACTACTGTAAGGGCCCAGCGTTTTTACAAATGGCAATTCAATGAAAAACAGACTCCAGGACCCCCTTCCTTTGAAAAATGACCACTTTGGTGGAAACTCCATAACCTGCTTCGAGTGTGGGGGTAAAGGCCATGTCAGGGCACGGTGCCCTAACCTCCCGGAGCCAATGCAGTGTGGACTTAGGGAGAACCCCCAAAACTTTTGTGGACTACTCTGCTTAGCGGGCCTGGTAGAAGATTTGCATACTTTCCGAGTACCAGTCCAGTTGAATAATCAACATACAGTGGCACTAGTTGACTCTGGAAGTGCCTTGACTCTAGTGGCTGGTGGCTTAGTCAAGCCGACACATATACAGGAGCACCACACAGTGGGTGTGCTTTATATTCACGGAAGTACTGTGAGATATCCTACCGCCGATATAGAGGTTTATGTACAAGACAGGCTGGTAAAGATATCAGCGGTAGTTGTGCCACGGTTACCCTATTCCTTTGTCATAGGAAGGAACTTCCCTGACTTTTACTCCCTCTTGCAGTCCCCAACACTGTTAAAACAAGGTGATGGTCTTCTCGACATATTCCCTTTTTCCCACCCTGACTTGTATGTTACCGATCCAAAAAGTCACAAATCCAGGAGGCAATGCAGAGAAAGCAGACGGAGGTTTAATAAAGCCATTAACGGGGTTTTGCTGGGTGACCATGGGAAACGGTCAGGGAAAGGTGTTGGCACTCAGTGTACTGAAGAAGAGAGGGTGGGTGAACAAAAGGAACCCCACACCGAGCAAGACATAGAGGTTGGGGCGAATGACCCCAGAGCTTTGGATACTTCCAGTGTTAGCTTTGGGAGAGCACAGGTAAAATGACCCTCTGTTACAGAATGCTAGGAGTACTGTGGTGGAGGTGAATGGGGTACCTGTTGAAGGTAGTACAAAAGTTACATGTCCCTATTTTATCCTCAGAAATGACCTGCTCTACAGAATAACTTTAGATGAGGGCCAAGAAACTGAGCAGCTAGTGGTGCCTTCTTCCTACACCCGGAAGGTGCTGGATTTTCCCACTCTCATCTCTTGGGGGGACACTTGGGAGTGGAGAAAACTCAAGAATGGGTTCGAAGACGGTTCTTTTGGCCAGGGGTATATGAGGAAATTAAGAGGTATTGTGCTTCTTGTCCTGAATGCCAACTCTCCTCCCCCAAACCTAAGCTAAAAGCACCCCTCCTACCTCTTCCGATTGTTGATGTGCCCTTTGAAAGAATTGGTATGGACCTAGTGGGTCCGTTGGATAAATCTGCTAGGGGTCACCAGTACATCTTAGTGATCCTCGATTATGCCACCCGATATCCCGAGGCCATTCCAATGCGGAAGGCCAATTCCCAAAACATCGCAAAGGAATTGGTCCATGTGTTTGCACGTGTTGGCATTCCAAGGAAATATTAACCGATCAAGGTACCCCATTTGTTTCCCGGCTTATGAGGGACTTATGTAAGTCATTGAGTATACGTACTTTGAGGACCTCAGTGTACCATCCCCAGACAGATGGGCTGGTAGAGAGGTTCAATCGCACCCTGAAAGGGATGTTACGAAAAGTTGTTAGTCGGGATGGGAAAGACTGGACCTACTGCTCCCGTACCTGCTTTTTGCTGTCAGAGAGGTGCCACAGAGCTCTACAGGTTTCTCACCATTTGAACTCCTGTATGGGAGGCACCCCAGGGGGATACTAGATGTTCTACGGGAAACCTGGGAGGAACAAGGTGTCCCTGGGACAAATGTGGTACAGCATGTGGAACAGATACAAGGGCGTATGGCCCGAATTGTTCCTCTTGTACGCCAGCACATGGAGCAGGCACAAAGTGTCCAAAAACTACACTATGACCAAAGGGCCACTGTGAGAGAATTTAAAAGGGGTGACCGGGTTATGGTCCTTGTTCCCACGGCAGAGAGTAAGCTTCTGGCCCAGTGGCAGGGGCCTTACGAAGTTCTGGAGAAAGTGAGTCCTGTAAATTACAGGCTCAGTCAGCCCAATCGCCGTAAGGAGGCCGTGTTTCATATAAACCTTCTGAAGCAATGGAGGGACAGAGAAGCCAGTGCAGTTGCCATGGGGGACATAACGATAGGTTCCCTTGCCTTTGAACAGTCGGTGTCAATTTCAGCAGAGCTGACTCCTGAGCAAGCAGAGCAGGCTAATGACATGGTTGAGAGAAATGGGGATGTCTTCTCGCCAATACCGGGCAGAACCTGGGAGATTACCTATGACATTCTTACGGAGTCTGGAGCTACTGTTAGAGTTAATTCCTACAGGATTCCCGAGGCCAGAAGGGAAGCGGTAAGGGCTGAGGTTAAGAAAATGCTTGAGCTCGGGGTGATAGAAGCATCTCATAGTAACTGGTCCAGCCCAATTGTTTTGGTGCCCAAACCTGATGGCTCTATAAGGTTCTGCAATGACTTCAGAAAGTTGAATGAAGTCTCAAAGTTTGACGCCTATCCCATGCCACGGGTCAATGAGTTGGTAGAGAGACTCGGAAAAGCTAGATTTCTCTCTGTGTTGGATCTGACCAAGGGTTATTGGCAGATACCACTATCTGAGCACGCCAGGGAGAAGACAGCGTTTACCACACCTGATGGCTTGTTCCAATATACAATAATGCCATTTGGTCTACATGGTGCCCCGGCAACCTTTCAGAGACTGATGGACAAGTTACTCAGGCCCCATGCCCATTATGCGTCCGCCTATCTCGATGACGTTATTATTCATAGCACAGACTGGGACTCGCACCTGCCGAAAGTAGAGGCAGTGCTGGACACCTTTAGGAAGGCTGGGTTGACAGCAAACCCCTCTAAGTGTGTTATCGGCTTAGCAGAAGCCAAATACCTGGGCTACGTGGTTGGGAGAGGGTTGGTGAAACCTCAGATTGACAAGGTGGGAGCCATACAGAATTGGCCTCGACCACTTAGAAAGAAACAGGTCAGAACATTTCTTGGAATGGTTGGGTACTATCGCCGGTTTATACCCCATTTTGCTACCAGAGCTGCTCCCCTCACTGACCTCATTAAGGCAAGAGTACCAGACATGTTGTGCTGGGACAGCAAAACAGAGGAGTCCTTCTTGGATCTTCGCTCTGTACTGTGCCAGAAACCGATCCTGGTAGCGCCAGACTTTACAAAGGAGTTTTTCTTACAGACTGATGCCTCTGACGTGGGCTTAGGGGCTGTACTTTCCCAGTACGTAGATGAGGAAGAGCATCCCGTGTTATACCTAAGCCGAAAGCTATTACCCCGAGAGCGGCGCTATGCTGTGGTTGAAAAGGAGTGTTTGGCCATAAAGTGGGCCATGGACACTCTCAAATATTACTTGCTGGGACGACGGTTTACCCTGGTCACTGACCATGCTCCCTTGCGTTGGATGCACACCAACAGGGACAGGAACTCCAGGGTCCTGCGGTGGTTTTTGTCGTTGCAACCGTTTCACTTTGTTGTGCAGCACCGGGCTGGTCTGCTGCATGGGAACGCTGATGCTCTCTCTAGAGTGCATGGCCTTGCGGCGGCGGCCGCTTCTCACTCCTGTGTTCAGCTGGGGAGGGGGATGTGTGACAGAGTACAGGATCATGCGTATATAAGCCTGAGGTTGCAACGTGCTGTGTATCCAGGTTACTAACAGGTTAAAGGCTCCTGTCCTGCTAGCACACCTTTTCTCCATCCTAATTAGCTCGGGCCTATTTAGTAGGTCTGGGAGAACAGGGAAATGGTTCAGAGTGGAGCTGAACCAAGCCCAGAGAGGTTGTCTCCTAAGTTGTCTGGTAAGGGACTGACTTTTTGTTATCTACTGTTCAAAACGTATAGTTCTGATAACTTATTAACCCCTTTAGAGACCGCGGACGTACCATGTACGTCACGGCCGCGGGTCTCTTTTAGACCCGCTGACGTACATGGTACGTCCTGCGGTCTTTTGAGCGCTGGAAGCGATTGGATTGCTTCCAGCAGCTCAAACGCCATTGCAGGCTGCCTGGGAGTCCAGTCCAGGCATCCATGCAATGGCGGTTAGAAGTGCCGGGGCACCTTGTGATCGCTCCCCGGGAGCGATCAACATCCGGTTTGACCGGAAAGGTGCCCCGCACTTCTAGAGAGCGCTGGAAGCGATCGGATCGCTTCCAGCAGCTTCAGGGCCATTGCACGCTGCCTGGGAGTCCAGGCATCCGTGCAATGGCGGACAGAAGTCCCGGGGCCCCTTGTGATCGCTCCCCGGGAGCGATCAACATCCGGTTTGACCGGAAAGGTGCCCCGCACTTCTACAGAGCGCTGGAAGCGATCGGTATCGCTTCCAGCTGCTCTGAGTATATTGCAGGGATGCCTCGACATCGAGGCATCCTTGCAATATGTTTACCTGCCGCCGGTCCGCTCAGTGATCGCTCCCCCCGAGCGATCACTTCCGGTAGCGGCAGGAAGTACTGAGTGCCACGAGGTATCGTGGCACTCAGTACAAAAAAGATCACATGAGTGATCAGGTGCTCTGCTGGGTGCCTCAAGGGATCAAGGCACCCAGCAGACTAAAAAAAAGTGTAAAAAAGTGTAAAAAAAGAAAAATAAATGAATAAAAATGAATAAAATAAAATAAAATAAATGTGACAGCCAAGATGGCGCTGCCCTTCTAAGGGCAGGGTCATCTTGGGGCTGTGTGGGATGTTCCTAGCCTGCCTCATCAGAGAGGCAGGCTAGCAACATCCAATCAAAAGTTATAAAAAATCAAAATAAAATTTCTAATTTGTCAGGTCAGGTCAATATTTTGTAAATATTGTCCGTGACCTCTGTGATTCTCCCTCCCTCTCCTCACTTGTGTTTTGGTGAGCGAGAGAGAGAGAGATCAGATTTGACAGGTTAGAGATTTTAGGTAGATTTAGTGAGATTAGAAAAATTGAGGCAGATTTAGAGAGATTTTAGGGAGATTTAGAACAATTGAGGCAGGTTTAGAGGGATTTAGAGAGATTTAGGTGTTTATTTGTATTTTCTTGTGAAACCCACCGGTTCTTCTAAGAACCAATAATCCACTTAGATTATAAAAATTTATAATTGTTATATATATATTATATATAATGTCTGAGAGTGTGTACAGCGCCGAGGAGGCATATGCCATCCTGGCGTCAGAATCTGAGGCATCTGCGTCAGACTCAGACCCACATTTTGACCCCGCTAACTGCTCAGAGACCTCGCTAAATACATCATCTACGCTGGCTGATGTATCTCCTAGTGATGTTTCTGATGCAGATCCTGGGCCACCACCTGCCAGCAGGAGACGCACAGCTCCAGCTGAGTGGGTAGTGCCTCATCGCCAGAGGCCAGATATCCCTCCTTTCACGGCAAATCCTGGCATCAATATTGATGTTGCAGGATTTACCGCCACACAGTTTTTGCAGGTGTTTATGGGGGATATTGTGGCACATTGTGGCCCAATCAAATCTGTATGCCCATCAGCATTGTGCTGCGAAGCCAGACTCCTACTTGGCAAGGCAGCAATGGACCCCACTAGATGTGCCAGAATTTCTGAAATTCTGGGCACTTACTATGCTGATGGGCATCATAAAGAAGCCCTCAATTCGCTCCTACTGGAGCAGTAGCCCCATCTGCTCTACCCCCATTTACCCCCAATCAATGTCACGTAGAAGGTATGAAAACATTTTGCGTTTCATGCACTTCAGTGACAACAGCCTGTGCCCTCCTAGAGAGCATCCCCAGTTTGACAGGCTGTATAAAATCCGCCCCCTGATTACCCACTTCGCCGCCAGGTTTGCAGAGGCTTATACACCTGGAAGGAATATCTGCGTGGATAAATCCCTAATGAAATACAAGGGAAGGCTGGGATTCAAGCAGTATATTCCTTCCAAACGCTCCAGGTATGGAGTGAAGGTGTATAAGCTCTGTGACAGCGAGGGTGGGTATACTCAGGCCTTCCGGGTGTACGAGGGAAAGGATAGTAGCCTTGACCCTCCAGGTTGCCCAGAACACATGGGAACCAGTGGCAAGATTGTGTGGGACCTACTTTTTCCCCTGATGAACAAAGGGTACCACTTGTATGTTGATAATTTTTTATACGAGTGTCCCTTTGTTCAAGCTGCTGTATTGTTTTGATACAGCAGCATGCGGTACTGTTCGCAAGAACCGCGTAGGTTTCCCAGCACAGCTTGTCTGCACCCGGTTAAAAAGGGGGGAGACCTCAGCTCTGCGCCAAGAGGAGCTGTTGGCGGTCAAGTACAGAGACAAGAAGGATGTATACCTTCTATCCACCATCCACACTGAGTGGTCTGTGGAGGTCTCTGTACGTGGCAGAGCTGAGCGCATCAGGAAGCCAGTGTGCATCAAAGCCTATAACCGGCATATGGGTGGGGTTGATCTGGCAGATCAGCTGCTCCAGCCCTACCAGATTATGTGGAAGTCAAGGGCCTGGTACAAAAAGGTTGCAATTTACCTGATGCAAATTGCAACCCACAATGCCTTTTTACTCTGCAAAAAGGCAAACCCCGGAGTGACGCTGTCCTTTTTACAGTTTCAGCTCCAGGTCATTTCGTTTTTTTTTTTTTTACCAGGATGCACCTGCTCCCTGGGCGGTGATGGGGGACAGAGTTGGGGCTACACATTTTATAAAATCCCCCCTACTGAGGGCAAACAGAAACCCCAAAAAAGATGCAGGGTGTGTTTCAAGAGGGGGCAGAGGAGAGACACAATCTTTTACTGCCCAGAATGCCCTGGACAACCCAGTCTGTGTCTTGGGGACTGTTTCAAGATATATCACACTGTGCGTGATCTGTGATTTTTTTTTTTTTCCTTTCTATTTTTTCTTACACTCTAGTTAGTTCAGTTTATTTATTTTTTTTCTTTTACTGCACCAGACTTTTACATTTTATTCCTACATTTTTATGTTCTACAATTGGTGCTGTATTTTGCCAAAATCTTTACACACCTATGCATGGGGGGCATGGGTGTACTCAGGAGACTTTGCAGAAAACAACCTGGAGAGTTTTCATGCAGTAACCGACAACAGTGTCTCCTAAATCACAGTCCAAATCTAATGTGGGCGTAAAAATAAAAAATTGAAAAATTACCGCCACACACCTTCTCAAATGTTTTGGGGTAAAACCGTTGCATCCATGGCATCAAAGCACTCCATATGCAATACCTTGGGGTGTCAACATAACAAATATAAACAATTTTCTGGCAATAATTCAAAGTGGGGTATGCGGTAGACCCAAAACCAAAGATAGACCTAGCTGAAGAAATAATCTCAATTTGAACTCCAATGACAAAGTCATAAAAATTGTATTTGAACCTTCCCAAAATCCTGGCAAACCTATGCATCGGGGGCATGGGTGTACTCAGGAGACCTTGCAGAAAACAACCTGGAGAGTTTTCATGCAGTAACCGACAACAGTGTCTCCTAAATCACAGTCCAAAACTGATGTGGGTGTAAAAATGAAAAATGACCACCAAACAGTATCCAATTTGTTTGGAGCAAACGGTTGCATCCATGGCATAAAAACACTCCATTTACAATACTTTGGGGTGTTAGCTTACCAAATATATGCACGTTCATAAAATTGGGGTATGTAAAAAGGCCCCTAAAAAGAAGATAAGCAAAGAAGATACTGTATGTCAAATTAGAAAATTGACAAGTACATGTCAAAAGATTGGCGTAGCACCCCAAAAACAACAGAACAAATCTATATATGGGTGGTATCACTTTACTCAGAAGATGTTGCTGAACATATTTTGGGGTATTGTTTGGCAGTAACCCATAACTGGATTTGACAATTCATGCCTAAAGTACAATGTGTGTGAAAAAATAACACAAAAAGTGACTACCTGAAAGTTTGACATAGAGCTAGTGCATGGAAAGTGTTAAAATACAACTCTTTGAAGTACCCTAGGGTGTGCCCTTTCTAAAAATATATGGTTTGATGGGGGTAAATTACTTTGGCCGGCTTCAAAAATGTCCCAAATAGGACATGGGTGCATGATGACGAAATGTGAAAATTCCAAGTTGGAAAACTGAAATGCACACCCCCCAAATAAGGCCTATTAGCCCCCAAATGACCCGACATACCTATACATGGGTGGTATTAATTTACTCAGAAGATGTTGCTGAACATATTTTGGGGTGGTTTTTGTCAGTAAACCTTAAAGTTCACAGTACATGTATTCTTAAATTGCGTTCAAAAAAAAAAATAACCAAAACTTTTTTTTTCTCAAACTTTGGCATAGATTTGTGGTAAAATGGTTTGCATGAAAAGAGTCAAAATACCCCAAGTTTAATACCTTGATTTGTGTACTTTAAAAAAATATGTATATATGGAGGGTTATTCAGGAATTAGTGACAGATATCAGTGTTACAATGTCACTAGCACTAGTTTTGAAAATAAACTCTTTGGAAATGGCAAAGTGCTACTTGCACTTATTGTTGCATAAAATAAGGAAAAAAGCGAGGAATATGTAAACATTGGGTATTGCTAAACTCAGAACTAAATTTAGAAACTACTAAGGAATTACATTTTTTTGACGGTTGTTGATACATAAGAAATTTTGTTTTTTCAATTTTTTTGTCATATTTCACAATGTTTTTTATAGTAAATTATATGAAATGATGAAAAAAATGGTATCTTTATAAAGTCCATTTAATGACGAGAAAAACTGTGTAATATGTGTGGGTTGCTTAAACGAGTAAGAGGAAAATTTGTCCTAAACACTAACAGCGCAGAAACGTAAAAACAGCAGCGGTCACTAAAGGACAGATTTGTGTAAAACCGCCCAGTCACTAAGGGGTTAAATAGATTAGGGTTTTGATTTGAAATCTGGTTACATGTATAGCTTGATTGTTTAGGGAACAAATTAATTTCATGCGCTGCTCTAAGTAGATAATTAGTGTAGTTGAGTGTGGTTTGAAAAAGTAGTGGTTGGCAGGAGATTACACAAACCATAAAGGTGACTTTGCGTATAGCCCCACATATCAAAACTCCTGATATTCATCTTCTATATACTGGTGACCTCGTCTACCTTCATGTTTATTGAGGCATGTCAACTTTCCTTATATGACAACTAAATTGGCGCCAGATCATTTTCATGGACCTACATACATTTATATTTGCATTTCTGGTATAACATTATCAGCCAGGTAACACCAATGTGATATATGATACTTTTCTTTTATTAATACTTAACACTTCTGTTTTCCAGTTTTGGGTTGGGGTACACTTGCGGTCACACTGGTCAGTGCCCCATCACTCTTGGCCATAGCTCTTGTTCCACTTCTCAGGCGACATGTATTCCGCTACCTCCTCAGGTTCCTGGTGGCTTTGGCAGTTGGGACGCTCTGCGGTGATGCCTTGCTACATCTACTGCCACATGTATGTTACAACCTCTCTTTTGACTTTTTATGCACGAAGACCGTCTAAAGCAGTGTTTCCCAAACCTGTCCTCGGGACCCTCAACCAGGCCGGATTTTGCAGATCACCTTGGGGAAATCTAGCCTGAATCCTGCAATCACTGAGCAGCAAATCATATCACCTGTGCTGTGCTTCAGATATCTGGAAAACCTGGCGAGGCAGAGGGTCCAGAAGACAGGTTTGGGAAACACTGGTCTAAAGAGATGCTGTACAGAGCCAATTTGTCCAAATAACACATTGTCTGCTGGGTCAGTTATTAATAATACATTAACATGACAGTAACGCACACATCCAAATCAATCCACATACGTATGTTCGATACATGGAAGCCCCAAGTGGTCAACGATTTTTATTTTACTGCTAGTATTAGGAATTGGGGTAACATAGAAACATAGAAAAATGTCGGCAGATAAGAACCTTTCGGCCCATCTAGTCTGCCCAATTACATGGATACTTTACCTGGATTTATCTTTTGTTTAGGATAGCCTTATGCCTATCCCATGCCTGCTTAAATTCAATTACTGTTTTGGCCTCTACCACTTCAACTGGAAGGCTGTTCCATGTATCCATCACCCTCTCAGTAAAATAACACTATAGCTAGAGCTATAGTTTGACACGAGTTAAGGTTAGTGTTAGGTTACCAATTGTGTTTGCAGAGAAAAAATATATATATTTTTTTAAAAACCTTATAAAGGGAGCTCATGTCAAACAGAAATAATGGCTAGGGATGGTTACTATTTCTAACGTTAAGTCTAGCCCTAATTTCTAACCCTAGCCCAAAAAACACTAAGGGCCCTATTCCCTTGTTCGCCCTAACCTAGGGATGCAAATGGGGAAAATATGCGCTTGCAGATTTCTCCGTAGCATCCCCATGTTACCATAATATTTTTGGCTGGGCACTACCTCAGCACTTTGCCCCGGAAAGCAACGCTAGCAACTGGGATATTCACAGTAGGGCCGCCATGAGTATCACGTCCTGGAGACCATAGGACTCCATGTAGGATTGCGCTTCCAGGCCGCGAGCCTTGCACAATCTCAGTCTTGCAAGATCGCCCAGCACCGCAGAGGGAGACCGGGAATGTGTTGTTTCCAGTGCTCCCCGTGACAAGAAGCGGTGGATCGGGCCAACGTTCTCGCTGCGGGATGAGAGTTGGGTATCGGATTTATTGGAGGGAATTTTAGGGGATGCTAAATGATTCTGCAAATGCAGAATCATATAGCGCCAGCTCTTAGAAGGTGCTAACTTTTGGGTCTCTGCATCCTTGCTGATGGTAATTAGCGCTAGCACTTTCTAATGCCTCACATATCGAAACGCTAATAAATGGTTGTGCACCCCATGTTAAGTATAGGATGCACAAAGTACAGTAAGCTCACGGAAGCTAGCTCCAAAAACGATGCACTAACGGGGTAGCATCAGGAATATAGTATGGGTGGCATGCGTTAAACACAATTACCCTGGAGCTAACGCTTACATATCGAGACGCAAACTTTAGCGCCAACTATGGAATAGAGTTTTAATTCGGGAACAAACTAATTTTCAGATGGAGCCGAAGCTTACTAAAAAATAATAGTAGTAATCTACTTCCCATTGTTAAATAAGCAATAAAAAACTAAATAACTCATAAAAAAGCGAAAAACCAACTGATCCGAATCACCCGAAATGATCCGAATCGATCCGAAATTTCAGGTGGTCGATATTTCGTTTTCGTAAATGCTCCAGAAACACGTAAATGGTGAATTTTGTCCAAATTTCAATTCGGAACGAAACGAATTGCACATCTCTAATTGTGTTACAGGCTCAAGAAGATCACAAAGAGTCCCGTGGTGATCACTCCCATAACATACAGCCTGTTCTGAAAGGTCTGAGTGTGCTCGGAGGCATCTACTTACTGTTCCTTATAGAAAATCTCATGGGCCTAATGAATCAAAAGCGGAGGCGGAAGGTGAGTTGTTAATATTTTTTGATATTCTGTTTAACGTTAAATGATTGAAAAGAAAACAGAGACTATAAATCTAATAACGTTTTTTCCAAAACTGCATCTCCCCAACTAGTGTAATAATGAGATCATTCAAAGAGAAGTGTGAACCAGACAAGGAGAGCAGAAGGGACAGAAAAAAATAAAACTATCAGGGTTATTCAAAGAGAATCGAAAAGCCACCGCACGTTCGGTGACTTTTCGTTCTCTTCAATTCGGTTCCTGTTGCCAATCCCATTTCGGCGACCCTGCGGTGTATTCAGCAAGTACCACAGGGTCCCCGAATTGCAGGGAAAGGTCACCGCAAACCGCAAAGGTCAGCCTCACACATTGCTACAATACAGCACATAGCAATGATTTCTGTAGACAAACACTGCCAGTTCCATGATTTGTACAGACTTTAACATCCTTAACTATCCCAAGTTAACTTGTTCTTCAAAAGACCCTTCAGGTGCTGAGATAGTTAACTTGATCATATTCTAGAGAAATCGAAGTGAAATTGCTTTATTGCAAATAGAATTTCTTTGCATATGGGCTCCAGAACTCATCCCAAAAGCTACAGTACATCGGACATAGCAGCCGATGTACTGCAACTCTCACAACTGTGTTCATTCTGGAATGGACGCAGAAAGTATCTGAAGTGTCTCATGGAGATCTGCCGCAGTAATGGAATAGGCTTGTGCACCGATTTTTATTTTTTTTTCGGTTCGATTTTTCGGATTTTTAAACTTTTCGATTCGGCTCGTTTCGACCGGTTTCGATTCGATTCGGTTCGGCCCGTTTTTCGGGTACATTTTTTTTTCGGAATATCGACCATTTTTCGTATTTTAGTGTCACTGTGCTCGGTTTTTGTATCTACTTTTCGTAATTTCGGAAATTTTCGTTTTTCGGAATTGCAAATTTTTCGGAATATCGACCATTTTTTGTATTTTTCGTGTCATTTTGCCCGTTTTTTGTATCGACTTTTCGTTTTTTCGAAATATTTTCGTTTTTCAGAAAATTTTCGTTTTTACAAAATTTTTGTTTTTTGGAAAATTTTCGTTTTTCGGAACATCTGTTCTCCTCGTTTGACACATTTCAAGTCCATTCGAAAAATCCGAAAATATTTCGTTTCGGCTCGGAAAACATTTCGGATCTGAAATTTTCGAATCTAAACATTTTCGGAAATTCGGCCGCATCCGAAAACACGAATCGGGAAATTTCGTGAAAATTCCGAAATTCCGAAACCCGAAACGCACATCCCTATAATGGAATATCACCAGCTGAGTTTGCCCTCTGCCTCTTACATACTGTAAGGTCTGTAAATGCCTTTTATAGTTAATACAGATCATTTACAGTTTGTGTACATGTGCTTGTATGTTTAGTGATAGGGTTAAGTGGTTTTCCATAAACCATTGATTGCTGCTAGGGTTTTTATGGAAAAACACTTTGAAGTGACACAGTCAAAGAAAACCGCTTCTTGCTACAAGTTAAGTCCTGAAATTTGTCATTGTCCTACAGATACAACCCAAAACTTTGGAACGTCCTCCCAGAAGAGTGGGGGCTGCCACAGTTTTGGAATGGGATGTTTAACAAGCTTAAATGTCCACATACCTGTAGTCATATATAATATAATTGTGAGGGAGATGACAATGAGATGAAAAAGTGTATGCAAATATTAAGAAAAAAAAATTGTGAAGCAAAGTGATGGCAACCCGATCAGCACCTTGGAGCTAGTTTGATCAGAATAAATGGACCCACTAAAATCAATTACCAGGAGTCTAAGCGATCTGGTTGCAACTCTGAAGGCATCTGCTACTGCTACATGTTCTAAAACTGAATCAAAGGGAAAAGTGACATGTGCAAGAGGCAAATGTTATGGCAGGATCCTGTGTCTGATAATGTAGTTTAGGTTTTACTGGCAAGCAATACATATAGGAGATGAGGCGACCGCAATCGACCTCCCCCTCACCTAAGGTGGGAGAGGGCACTCTAAGCACTTTAACTACTCATTGTAATCTGGTCACAGTCAGTGTCACTTGTATCTCCCTTTGTTCATGCACACTAGTAACTAGGGATGCACCGATACCACTTTTTTAAGACCGAGTACCGATACTTTTTTCAAGTACTCGCCGATACCGAGTACCGATACTTTTATTGAAAGTCATGTGACCGCTTTTCAATAAGAACAGACTATATATAATATATTTTTAGCCCCAGCTCACACACACCTATATATGCTACGGGGAAAAGCCCGAAGTGCGGTTAATCCTAGGATTACCCGGGTAATCCTAGCATTACCCATGCCTCATTAGCAAAAGTCCGAAGTGAAATGAAATTTCGGACTTTACCCGGGTAATCTGCACAGTATCCAGAGGCCTCTGGGTACCCTGCTTTTCTGCTCTATTTTAACCGGGTAATTTGCAGATTACCCTAGTGTTGCTGGATAAAGTGTCATGTGCAACGAAACATCGCACTTTATCCGGGTAATCTGCAAAGTACCCAAACGCCTCTGGGTACTCTGCTTTTCTTGGGTTTTCAGCAGGTTACAGATGACTGCAGCTTTATCCGGGTAATCCTCGGAATTCAAACTGTTATCTGACCGATAACAAAATAGTGGGTTTTTTTTTGTTATTTTTAATGAATTTGTATCCATAATCACAAACCACACTAAATAACCATAAGGCTACTCTGTGCATTAATTGTCTGAAAATTAATTTATGAAGATTAAAGATCTTACATAAAGAGTAACCTGATGTTTATTATGTTTTATAAATGATATAGAAGCACATATGATAAATAATAAAGATCATGTACAGTTGCAAGAAAAAGTACGTGAACCCTTTGGGATTACGTGGAGTTTTGCATGAATTGGTCATAAAATGTGCTCTGATCTTCATCTAAATCACAACAATTTGAAAAACACAGTCTGCTTAAAATAATACAACACAAACATTATATGTTTTCATGTTTTTATTGAACAGAAAATGTAATAACTGGTTGACACTCCTTTGGCAGCAATAACCTCAACCAAATGTTTCCTGTAGTTGCAGATCAGACCTGCACAATGATCTGGAGTAATTTTGGACCATTCCTCTTCACAAAACTGTTTCAGTGTAGCAATATTCTCGGGATGTCTGGTGTGAATCGCTCTCTTAAGGTCATGCCACAGCATTTCAATCGGGTTGAGGTCAGGACCCTGACTGGGCCACTCCAGAAGGCGTATTTTGTTTTGTTGAAGCCATTCTTTTGTTGAATTACTTGTATGCTTTGGGTCATTGTCCTGTTGCATCACCCATCCTCTGCGGAGCTTCAGTTGGCGGACAGATGGTCTTATGTTTTCCTGCAAAATGTCTTGATAAACTCTGGAATTCATTTTTCCATCAATGACAACAATCCGTCCAGGCCCTGAGGCAGCAAAGCAGCCCCAAACCACGATGCTCCCTCCGCCATGTTTTACAGTGGGGATGAGGTTTTGATGTTGGTGTGCTGTGCCTTTTTTTTCTCCACACATAGTGTTGTGTGTTTTTTCCAAACAACTCAATTTTGGTTTCATCTGTCCACAGAATATTTTGCCAGTAGTGCTGTGGAACATCCAGGTGCTCTTTTGCAAACTTCAAACGTGCTGCAATATTCTTTTTGGACAGCAATGGCTTCCTCCGTGGTGTCCTCCCATGTACTCCATTCTTGTTTAATGTTTTCCTTATTGTAGATGTGTCAACAAAAATGTTAGCATGTGCCAGAGATTTCTGTAAGTCTTTAGCTGACACTCTAGGATTCTTCTTTACCTCATTAAGCATTCTGCGCTGTGCTCTTGCAGTCATCTTTACAGGACGACCACGCCTAGGGAGAGTAGCAACAGTGCTGAACTTTCTTCATTTGTAGACAGTCTGTCTTACCGTGGACACATGAACATCAAGGCTATTAGAGATACTTTTGTAACCCTTTCCAGCTTCATGCAAGTCAACAATTCTTGATCGTAGGTCTTCTGAGAGCTCTTTTCTGCGAGGCATGGTTTACATCAGGCAGTGCTTCTTGAAACCAGTAAACCCAAAACTGGTGTGTGTTTTTAAAGGGCAGGACAGCTTTCAGCAACACATCAAATAATATCACACTGATTGGCCTCAAGGTTGGCTCACTCCTGGCTCCAATTAGCTCTTGGAGAAGTCATTAGGCTAGGGGTTCACATACTTTTACCACCCTGCACTGTGAATGTATACATTTTATGGTCAATAAACACATGAAAACATATAATGTTTGTGTTGTATTATTTTAAGCAGACTGTGTTTTTCAAATTGTTGTGACTTAAATGAAGATCAGAGCACATTTTATATTTCCCACAGCTCACACAAACACATATTGCCCCCAGGTGAAACACATATATTGCCCCCAGCTCACATTTATATGGTCCCGCTCTGCCAGGCTCCTCCGAGCGCTCTTCTTCCTTCGCCGGCAAAGGCTGTAGCCTGGCCGCTCATTGGGAACTACGCACAAGCCGCGGTCTCGCAAGAACCCGGAGTTCACAAGATATTGTGAACTCCGCGATCTCGCGAGATTGCGGCTGGTGGATCCCAGGCGAGCCCCCGGGCTACAACCTTTGCCGGCGGACGCTCAAAGGAGGAAGAGTGCTCAGAGGAGCCTGGCCCAGTGCTTTCCTATAAGGAAATTAAAAATCGAACACCCATTGCTTCGTCTTAATTTTTTGTGCTACATTTTTATGTTCATTTATTTTAATAGGTTTAATATTTTAAAATCCAAGTTCATATTAATTTGGTGCAGTTTCTTTGCGTGAGTGTTATATATTTGTGCCATTTTCAACCCACAGAAGCACTCCCGGAGAAAAGAACCAGTCCCAGGTGATGACTGCACAACTGTGCTAAGGGATCTTGGTCACACAGTCGGTGAGTTTCACATTTCTGTATGTGACACATGCGCTCCACAACTCTTGCGATTTGCACATCTTCCAACACTGATCTTTAAGGTGTAACATTTCGCTTCTGCCGGTTTACGCCTATAATGTGAGCCATTTCTTCCCTTTGTGTTATTAAACATGAAAATTTGTTTGTAAGTGCTAAATGTGCCTTGTGTTATTAATAAATACCCTGTGCCTACTAAAGCAATACATTGTGGTGATCTAGATGGAAGCTTTTTGTTACTGCATGCTGTAGATCAGTGTATTCTGTATTGAGGGTATTTTGCTGTCCTCCACCCAGCAGATGGCAGTGTAGTAAATGTGTTCTTTTTGTTCTCCTGTTATTGCCTCGTGCATATGTGTTTATCCTGTTGTTAGTTGGACTGTAGTAAAGGGAAGTGGTGTTTTATTGCTTGCCTGTAAGCAAATCTATAAAGTCCAATTAAATACATAAAACTGGCAACGAGGATGGGATTTCCGTAATAGGACGATGCAGAATATATATATATATATATATCATACAAGCTCTGGGTGTCCTTATGATGCATTAATATACAGATTATATACTGCGCCATAAGGAACACCAGAGCTTGTATACTTTTGTGCATTATTTTTCCTTGAATGGGCAGCAGATTAAAATTGTGATACTAAATTATTTTAACATTGTAGCACCTCGTGTATATATATATATAGATATATATATTGTCACGACCACTACGCGCGCTGCCGCGAAAGACGCTGGGTCAAGCCGCTCAATATCTGTCTATCCTAGACCCAGATAATGACTGCGTGGCCCACAATCCACACGCGCGCTTATCTAACCGTCCCGGCCACACTTTCTCTCACAACAGGCACGTAGAGCGCGATGCAATGATCCCAGGATTGCAACGCAGTACAAGCCTTCTCTTGAAGTGGGTAATGACTACGTCTCCCACAATCCCTGGGCTCACTTTCCTATTCTATTAGTTACGCTGTCACCAGTCCTCATGGACACTACGCGCGTCGCAGCAGGAGACGCAGGGCTAAGCAACCGCACTATCTGCCTACCCTAGACTCGGACAGTGACTGCATACCCCACAATCCCTGCCGTCCTCGACGCCCGCAACTCACAATTTCTTATCTACCCGAGCTTAAAACAATCAGCAATTACTCCAATCTCTTAGTTAGCGTGGATCTCATCAGCCAGAATCAGAACTTAAATAGGTTAGGTTTATTTATGATATAGAACAAAGATTAGTCATCTTTCGAATGTACCCCAAGTGATCAGCCAAAGCACATGGCCAGTTTTCAGAATTTATACACTTCCTGGTCCTTCCAAAACCCACCCACAAGTGGCCCAGCCTCCTGCACTACATATCCCAGAGTTCACCTCTCTGGAGCACGCTCAGTAGGCTTGTCCTTACTCTTAATTCCCTGGTCTATCAATCATCTCCCAAAGACCACCAATCTGTGATCAGAGAATGTGATTGCTTCTTTGATATGCGGTTGGGGTGCCGCTCTGTCTGGGTCTTCTCCCTGACAGGAGAAATTGCTCTTTCTGCCTGCTGGGTAGACCCCAAAGAGATGTTATCTTTAATTCACACCTTTGACTCCACAGAAAATTGTCACGAACCTGCTTAATTGTTTCATTCAGCAGACTGGAAACGCAGCCATTGATTTCTGAGGCCAGCTGCGCCAAATGGCCTGGTATCTAAAGATATGCATATTTATAAATATGCCTATATAATACATATTGCGGTAGATATACCGATAGCTAGACACCGGTAGGCATACCCATCTCTCTGTGACATATGTCACTTTTATATAGAAATCAGCCTGAGTGAGGAATTTGAACCTTTTTTGGAAATCTACATCTAAAAATATCTCCCGCATGGCTTCGCTGTGTGGGTGTAATCCCCATTTTGGGCTCAAACTACTTTGCCCGTCTTTGTATAATGATCCTCTTTTTTGGAGCCCTCCATATATTTAGAGTGTCCTCCTGTGTATGACAGAGCTGCAGTGCAATAAGCAGTGAGTCTATAAACTATAATCAATGTTAGAAATTGCTCTCTGTAAATAAGATTCTTTGCTTTTGTTTTAAATCACATTAATTATTGATATAAATGGCCCTGCTAGGTTATGTCATTACCTTTGTATATGGCCTCGGCTATGGTCCTGTGTTTAATACGGGCCTCCTATATTTTACCTTCGCCTAAGGCTAGGGTCAGACTGAGGCAGTGCGAACGCGCGTGCAGCCGCACTTAATCACGGCCGCACTAGCAGCAGATGCCGGGCAATGACGGCCAATATACGAAGTACGGTCGCACAAAAGTCCGGCTGCGCAACGCAAGTGGAAAATGAACGCATTTTTTCGAGAACGTGAAACCGCAGGTACTGACGTACAGAGTGCGCTGCGTCCGCTAGCGGCGTGTGTGCGTGATTAGGAGACGTCAGACGCTGCTAATGTCCGGCCAACATAACGTCCAGACACAAAAAGTGTTTTATTGATGATCCGTACAAAATCACGGACGAAAATGCGCATAGTATGACCACTATCACGTATTCTGTGAAAAAATGCGTCCATTCGTTCGAACGCACTTTTTCACAGACAACATAAAAATGCGTTCGTCTGACCCTAGCCTTAGGCCTCAGCAAGTCTAGAGCCGGATCTGCTCTGGGACACATGGAGTATGATCTGGCTAATCCAATGGGGACTCAATCTGTTGACAGGTTAGAGCTTTTCCTGGAAGCTAATAAGGTGGTTGATGCTGTTCAGAAAAGAGCTGTGTTATTGGATCTAAGACTTTTGATACAGTTTGCTCAATGACATTTCCTGTTAATGCCAAAAGACTACTCATTTGAAGAAATGAGAGAAATCTCAATGTATCCTTCCTGGTAAAATACTTTGCAGATAAATAAATACTGGCATTGTAAAAAAAAATCGTTTTGCACCCATCCCATCTGAAACAGAGTGGCGTCTCCATTTTAACAGATCACAATAACCAGGTGAAAGCATTGCAGCATACATTGCAGAACTGCGCAGGCTGTCTGAAAATTGCAGTTTTGCTGCTAGTTTAGAATTCTTGCTAAGGGATAGGCTTGTGTGTGGTGTACAAGATAAAGTGCTGCAGAGGAGACTTCTTGCAAAACAGAACTTTCACTACTGCACAAGAGGAAACTCTCGCATATGAGGATGCATGGTTACATATAAAAGACATACAATCCTCCTCCAGCAAAGATAACTCGCCTGAAATAAACCTAGTTAATAGTCTGTTAAATCAAAGGACGTTTCATCACACAATGATTTTGATGTCACAGCTCCATTTAAAGGAACTTGTTATAACTGAAAATCACAGGCGTAACACATGTATGTTGTAAATGCAACAGTACCAGTATTAACTTTTATAACAGGTACATTCTAGTCATCATGACCATTCATGTGGAGGGCGTGTGGGACACACCTTTGGGTTTCCCTCTGAAGTGTGTTGGATGTATCCAAGACACCCTCTGAGAGACTTTCCTCATACAGATCTTCACCTTCTCTCCCGCAAATGGCCTGGCAGATCTTCCATCTACACTATTCGATTTTCTGGAGTGCTATATATTAAGATGTCAGAAAATCCCTCTTAACTCCAATATATCTGGAGAGAATTTAGACGTGGACTGGAAGAGTTCTTTGGACCCCTGGATCTCACAAAGTCAAGTGAGGGGATATCATTCGTTAAGAGGTGCTCCCCTCTGTTTAAACAGGGTTGCCTGGCTCACCCAAAGTCCCTTCAAGGCAGATCACCAAGGGTAGGAGCAGCAGAAGGACTCTATAGACTTGGCTGGGAAAACTCCTGTCACCACCATAATTTTTCTCCTGGATGGAAATCTATATACAGTCAGGTCCAGAAATATTGGGACATCGACACAATTCTAACATCTTTGGCTCTATACACCTGTAACGTTGGGAGCTTCCAGCCCTACCTGTGTGCTTGAGGGCAGCATGTCTGATGCTGCTCGCTGACCAATGCCCGGTTTAAATGGAGACAGGCAGGGAGGTGGTTGCTTGAGCGGGGGGCGTGGCCTGGTGAAGGTCTTTAAAAACCCTCAGTGTATTCTCAGCAGTTGCCAGATCGTGGTTATCCATCCCTGAGCTCCTTGTACCTGACTGCTATATTGAATTAACCCGTTATTGACCTCTGCTTGTTTCTGACTATTCTGCCTTCTGTTGCCCTAGACCATTTTCTTGTACTACGCCACTGCTCTGATATCGACCCGGCTATTCCATTTGACCATTCTGAACTCTGTATTCCTGATTCTGGCTCGGCTGACTACTCCCCGTGTTAACCCTTTCTGTCTAGCTAGTTTACCTGGCCAATTCTAAGGACCAGACAGTTAGAGATCTTTCACGGCTACTCTGTTGGTAGCTTCTGGGCTCTGTGGAGTGTGGGGTGTTAAGTACTGCGTGGTGGGATCTGGGAACCGTGACAACACCACCACAATGGAGTTGGAATGAAACAAACACAATGTGCTTTAACTGCAGACTGTCAGCTTTAATTTGAGGGTATGTACATCCAACTCAGGTGAACGTTGTAGGACTTACAGTAGTTTGCAGATGTGACTCCCACTTGTTAAGGGACCAAAAGTAATGTGACAGAATAATAATCATAAATCAAACTTTCCCTTCTTAATACTTGGTTGCAAATCCTTTGCAGTCAATCACAGCCTGAAGTCTGGAACGCATAGACATCACCAGACGCTGGGTTTCATCCCTGGTGATGCTCTGCCAGGCCTCTACTGCAACTGTCTTCAGTTCCTGCTTGTTCTTGGGGCATTTTCCCTTCAGTTTTGTCTTCAGCAAGTGAAATGCATGCTCAATGGGATTCAGGTCAGGTGATTGACTTGGCCATTGCATAACATTCCACTTCTGTCCCTTCAAAAACTCTTTGGTTGCTTTTGCAGTATGCTTTGAGTCATTGTCCATCTGCACTGTGAAGCGCCATCCAATGAGTTCTGCAGCATTTGGCTGAATGTGAGCAGGTAATATTGCCCGAAACACTTCAGAATTCATCCTGCTGCTTTTGTCAGCAGTTACATCATCAATAAATACAAGAGAACCAGTTCCATTGGCAGCCATACATGCCCACGCCATGACACTACCACCACCATGCTTCACTGATGAGGTGGTATGCTTCGGATCATGAGCAGTTCCATTCCGTCTCCATACTCTTCTCTTCCCATCACTCTGGTACAAGTTGATCTTGGTCTCATCTGTCCATAGGATCTTGTTCCAGAACTGTGAAGGCTTTGTTAGGTGTTGTTTGGCAAACTCTAATCTGGCCTTCCTGTTTTTGAGGCTCACCAATGGTTTACATCTTGTGGTGAACCCTCTGTATTCACTCTGGTGAAGTCTTCTCTTGATTGTTGACATTGACACACATACACCTACCTCCTGGAGAGTGTTCCTGATCTGGCCAACTGTTGTGAAGGGTGTTTTCTTCACCAGGGAAAGAATTCTTCGGTCATCCACCACCGTTGTTTTCCATGGTCTCCCTGGACTTTTGGTGTTGCTGAGCTCACCGGTGCGTTCCTTCTTTTTGAGAATGTTCCAAACAGTTGTTTCGGCCACGCCTAATGTTCTTGCTATCTCTCTGATGGGATTATTTTATTTCTTCAGCCTAATGATGGCTTGCTTCACTGATAGTGACAACTCTTTTGATCTCATCTTGAGAGTTGACAGCAACAGATTCCAAATGCAAATAGCACACTTGAAATGAACTCTGGGCCTTTTCTCTGCACATTGTAATTGGGGTAATGAGGGAATATCACACACCTAGCCATGGAACAGCTGAGAAGCAAATTGTCCCTTTACTTTTGGTTCCTTAACAAGTGGGCGGCACATCTGCAAACTGCTGTAAGTCCTACACCGTTCAACGGAGTTGGATGTATATACCCTCAAATTAAAGCTGTCAGTCTGCTTGTTTCATTCCAACTCCATTGAGGTGGTGTATAGAGCCAAAGATGTTAGAATTGTGTCGCTGTCCCAATATTTCTGGAGCTGACTGTGTATTTCCTACAGTATAAGTGTTGACCCTGTGTGTGCAATAAATGGTGTTCCTATTTAAATGCTATCAAGTCTCGGCTGACGCATGAAAAGCTGCTATGTCACTCTACTACATTTTTAAGCTGCAGAAGGGAAATTGCTAAATGGAGATACTTTTGTGTATTCACTTTATTTATTATTTGCTCACAGACCAGCATTGATGAAAAGCAATTTCAATACTACAGCCTAAATCAGAGGATAAAGACATATAGACTAGAGACAATAACACACAAGGAGAACAAATGCACATATTTACTATGCTGCCTTCGGCTGGATGGAGGACAACATAACAATCCCCCCATGACCTCAAAGTTTTTGAGAACTGGGGGGCAAATATTTCATTCTGAGTGCTCAAAAGCCACGTTTGGATCCACTTTTGCCTAGCCTGCAATTATAAAAGTTTTTTTTTACAGTCCATTAGACCATTGTATCTCAGGAGCACTAATGGCTAGAGAGACATCTGGGGTATCATTTGGAAAGGTCAGATTATGGCCTTTTCTAGTGATACCTCATAATGTAAAATGGTTAGACGTATGTAAAAATAAAATAAATGAATCTATTTTTCTTTTTTGTCTAACGTGTAAAGTGAACAGTGATGCTGCACGAACTCACTTTCTCAGTTCCCACATTACCAGCAAGTGTGGAGCTGATGATGCAATGCATTGTTTCATCGACAACCTAGTCCGTGGCACTGCAGTGAGGAGAGTCAGGGGGACTTTGGAACCTGCATCTCTGAATTGTACACTGTAAAAGGTTAAGTGAGGTGTCATTTTGAAGGTCAGAGTCTGGTCTTTACAATGATACCATACATGACCATGTAATGTGTAAAAATAAAAAATTGACAAAAAGTAAATGCAAAATATTTTTTTTTCTCTTCTACGGCAGCGGCAATATATGCTTTTACATAAAACAATGTCACTGCACTAATTCAACTAAGGCAACAGATTGTGCCTCTTCTTTTGATTTCAGCACAGAGAGAAACTGTTTTTCATTTATTTTATTTCAAAAATAATTTTTAGTTTGCCCCAAAACCAAAGTGTAAAAAGTCATTTTGGTATGCTTATTTTTTTTTTTTGGGGGGGGGGGCATAGGGGTGCTCCACATTTCTGTGCCTGCAGGCTCCTGAGATGCAAATCCAGCCCTGGTCATAACAACAATTAATACCCAAGTAAAATGTCCCACATGTTTAACACAGGCTGTACAGAGCTGCCAGTGCCCTCAATAGAAGAGATTGTGATGTTGTGATCATTAGTTGTCCTTGAAGGCTTAATGACTTATAATTTACAAAAGGCTTGCATCTGGTATCTGCAAAACAGGTATGTTTTTCAATGTTTTCACCATTTTATTTTGAAGATTCGGACTTTTGTGAGTTGTCTGGTGCAGCTGATGATCGACAAAGGAGGAATGAAAATGAAGCGGAAGATTCAAAAGACCATCCATCTGTAGAACACCATGGGCATGGGCACTCCCACGCTGCAGGAGGTGCAGGCATTGCAGAATTTGTATGGATGGTTCTTCTTGGAGATGGAATCCATAACTTCACTGATGGATTAGCTATAGGTATAACATAACAAATGAAGATGTTTTTCATGAATTCTCAATAGTATATAGCATATGTCGACATGCCATGCATCTCACTGTGCTTTCATTTTGCCTTGATGTTTATCTAGGTGCTGCATTCTCCGCCGGCTTCCCTGGTGGTCTCAGTACCTCCGTTGCTGTTTTCTGTCATGAGCTGCCTCATGAGCTAGGTATGAAACAACATATTGAACAACAAAAAGATCTATTTTCTTTGGACATACATCACACAGAAGTAACTTGTTACTGACTGATCCATCACTCATTCATGCCTCAAAGTGTCATTTTTTATTTGTCATTGACACATTGGGCACATGTGATCATTTGATTGGGAATAGAGATCTATGCAAGATGTTTAGGGTCACATCAAACAAAACAAGATTTACCGTGACAAGCTATTTTGAGGAGCAAAATAATATTGGTTTTTAGTTTTGAAAATATATCTTGTAATTTAAGAAGAAAAAATTAAGTTTGCGTCTTACACATCTGCATGGATTTGTTTTGCCAAGCAGCACTACATATATTAAACCCAACTACAGCCTTGTAATGCTGGGTGAGAAAGGTCAACTTTATACTGAATTTAAAGCTACTAACTTTGTGTACTCGCTTAATCACTTTCCACTTCCGACTTACTATTTTTCATATTGAAAGCATTGTACAAGGCATTATATTTGGGACAATGTTACTCCACGGCCTCTCAAAGATGATTCTACTATGCGTTTCTCAGGAAAAACAGTGTTTCTTAGTGTACTGTGGGCCGTATTACAATGTTGGTGCTAACTTAACCAGAGCTGTAAACGTAAAACCTCCATAGGCTATAATGGCTCTGGGAAGTTTACAACAGCTCTGGTTAAGTTAGCACTAACTATGTAATATGGCCCTTAATGTAGTATAAAAGTGGCTGTATTTGAATTGTGTGTTTTTCCATTTTATAACATATTTTTCTTTCCTTCCAAATATTTGTCAAGTCGTTTTTACCGTTTTCAATCAATAATTTATTTATACCAGTGTTTCTCAAGTGGTGGGTCAGGAGTCGGGACCCAAAAGTGGGTCACGACCAGGGGTGGACTGGGTCACGGGGCAAGTGCCCCCAGGCCTCTTTAATGCACGGGAGCCGCTGATGCATCTTACCTGTGGCAGCGGGTCCCAGGCGGGGCGGCTACCTCAATGTTCCCAGGTGTCACCTGGGACCCGCTGCATCAGGTAAGAAACTCTGTAATGGCAAGGTGGGAGGGGGAGAATCTGTAATGGGAGGTGTGGGGTGGGACTCAGTGACTGGTGGCACGTTCTGTACTCCCAACACCAGGAGCCACTGTGCACAATGCACATCTCAGTGAAGCAAAGTAAATTTATATAGGCCAGCCTCCCATGGAGTTTTTTGAATGGCTTGGACCAATGGTGCTTTCCCATTGGTCCAAGCTATTCCATTGCTCTTCAGTGTCTCGGAGGCACTGAAAAGCCTAGGTTCAGGAAGTAGGCAGCGCCAGACACACGCTGCAGACTTCTCAATCTCTTGGCCAGCTTAAGCTTATGCGATTTAGCGTAGTGGTAAACTACGCAAATTGCATAGGCTCAGGGAGGGCAGGCTGCTACGTACAATAATGTGCGCAGCAGGAGAGACAGATGGCGGGGGAGCGCGGAGCAGACTCCCAGAGCAGACTCCCAGACTTTGAGACACTTAAGAGCAAGAAGCATCCCCAGCTTTCCCTCAAGTTCTATTTAATTTCATGTTTCAATTAGTTTATTTTATTGGATTTCTGCCTCAACAGCGCTTTCGTTTTCACTAGTTCTGTGATTACTGCACTATCCATTTTGGAAAGAATCCCTGTTTGTTTACAAAATTGATTAAAAAGTGAATACATTGTAGAATATTGCACATGTTGTTTTGTGGAATAAATTATGTTTCAGAAATTAAATTTATTTTTGGGTCGCGACTTAATGACCAAGGACAATTGTGGGTCCTGAGGGTCCACAGGTTGAGAACCACTGCTTTATACGTAAGTGGGACCTAGATATTTGAAACTCCGTTTATTTGGAGGATTATCCTGTCATTTGCAGACTGCAGCTAGTGTTTCTCAACCACCTTTTATGAATATACCCTACAAAAAACAAATTGGTGTATGTTTATACAAGCAGTAGCACTGGAAAATAATAGAGAAATGTCTAAAGAAAAAAATTTCAGTTCATGCTTTTATTGTTAACCAATACGCACATGGCTGCTTATTCCTGCTCCATCATCTCTGAATGGTGTCTGTAATTTACTTGCTGTGGATTTTGAAAATTAAAAAAAATTCTTTTTCCAGGTGATTTTGCTGTTTTGCTCCAGACTGGTGTGCCTGTGAAAAGGGTGATTTTCTTCAGCCTGGTATCGGCGTTCCTGTCCTATCTAGGCATGCTGACTGGAGTCTTGATCAGTCAGAGCTCGGCTCAGGTCACACCATGGATATTTTCTGCTACAGCGGGGATATTTCTATACGTTGCACTGGTAGACATGGTATGTTACCACTATTTCATTGGTCACATGCTCATTCAACACTGACAGAATTACAGCTGGAGTTATTGACACTGTTTTATTCAGATCACAATGATAATTTTTGTTATACATTTTGTTTAAAAGAATTGAATTCAACTGTTTGTAGGGAAGAGTAGACAAAATATATAAATAGTTCTGGAAAAGGGTTCCACCTGTCAATCAAATCCCAGCACATTGCTATGTCAAGGTAGCATCACACACGAAGGATCAAGCCTTGGGATGTTCTTCTACTTAGCCATTTATTTTGTTATCCATTCAAGTCCTAACACTTTGATATACACTATTTTTGAGACAAGGTAACTATCAGGCCTTTAACCCCTCACTGCCAGGAGAGTTGTGCTTGGCGGGGGTTCTTAATGCCAGAGGGGCATACTATACGCCTCGCTTGTTGGCTGTTGCAGCAGTCCCCTACTCCATCATTGGCTGCAGCCTGAGTTCAAGCTGTCCTGCGACAGACAATACTGAGTTCCAACTAGTGGGCAGGCCTATTGTTGCTCATAGCCGGCAGTGGGGCTTGCTATGCCGCCATCTTTTGGTTTAAAATGTAGTCCTTAAAGGGACATTACCACCAAAAAACTAAATGATCTTATTGTGTTTATTTTATGTAGCTGATATCCAACATGCATTTTGTTTTTCTCTTGTATGTTAAGAAAATATTTTACTCTATATGTGTCACTTGTGAACTTTTGTGTTGTAAAACTGCCCCCCTCCACAATATCTTTACCTCAAGGTGCAGGTCCTGGATCAGAGGTTATAGGATGAGGGAACTGCTGGGGGAAGCAGTCTATTCAGGTAGGGTGGTAGCTTCCCAGAAAACCTCTTAAACACCAGGTTGGAAAGGTGAAGGGTGCGTCTAGATTTCAGCGGCGGCCAGTTTAGTTCTTTTAACGTCACAGTGGTGGGTCATGTAGTTACATTGTAGCACAAAGCGGCAGAATGAGTTATACAATGTAGTAAGTTTCTGGAGGTGTGTTTGCGGGGCAGCTGCATACACTACATTTCCGTAATCAATACCTGGCATAAGCATTTGTTGTACAATCTGCTTTCTTACCGCGGGGCTCAGGCAGGATTTGTTTCTCTACAGGGCACCTAGTTTGGGGTAAAGTTTAGATGAAAGTTTTTCAATGTGGCGACCAAAGGATAGATTTGGGTCAAACCTCATACCTAGATATTTGAGAAGTGACTGGTCAGTGTATCATTTGAGTTTGTCCCAACACATAGATGGTATGACGGAATGGGATGTTGCTCCGCCTGCGGGTGTGCTCTATCTGCGTGCCCCGGCGCTTACCGCTGGCCCGACTACCGAGTGACACGGCACTCGGCGTCTCGTGCGGCCTGGCGTGACCCTGGGGAAGGGTTAGCGGGCGGTGGAGGGGACCCCTGCCTAGAACCAGCCCGACCACTGAGCCATACGGTACTCAGCGTCTCGAGCAGCTGGTTCACTGACCTTGTGGGAGGTGGAGTACGTCTGCGGGCGGCCGGCCGATTACGGGGATCGGATCTCTTCCGGCAAATATTCGGATCGGATTGCGGAGGACTTTCGGATCTTGGATGGATGTGGCTTCGGATCTTGCGGGATCGGCAGAGTCTTCGGATCTTACCGCAGTCCCTCGCAATACCGAAGCGCGGTACACGGCCGCGCCCTTCGGATCGGATCTCGGGCTAATAGTCTGAGAACCGAACACCATACGCTGCGCCTCTGTCCTGATGCGAGATGCAGGCACAGAGCGCTCGGTTCGGTTCGGATCGACTGGGACACCGTACCCTGAGACCGCGGGGGATACTCAGATGATGAAGTACGGCGGAGAAATAAAGACATCAGTCGAGGCTGGATGCACTGGTAAATCTGGGTTTTTTATTCACAGCTCAGGCATTTATCAACTTTACACAAATTATAATACAATGGGAATCCCTGCCCGCCCTCCCAGGACCCATTGGCCATTACAGTTCGGGGAGTCGCCGATTCGGACCGGATGGTCCGAATCGGCCATTTTACGATTCGAACCGGATGGTTCGAATCGGCCATTTTCCGATTCGAAGAATCTGATAACGGCCACGAGGCAATCGGAAAATGGCGGCGGGCAAGGCAGACAAAGGGAATACATTTCACAACACAAACGGGGACACTTTATTACACCACACATAACCACATCTAAATAAACGTACTCCAAAACTCCGGGCGTGCCACCGCGCCTAATTGTCCATGGCCATACCCCTGTCACTGCGCACCGCCCCTGGCTGAGGGTGCTGGGCCATTCCGTGACACTCCTCCCCCTCCCCAAGGTCCGACGCACTCGGTTGGACCCCAACGGGTCGTACCGAGGTAGTCGGGGCTCCCCAATCCCCTGGTTCCCGGGCCGACTGCCGCGATAACCCATCTGCGTTACCGTTTTGCGACCCGGGCCGATATTGAATTGTAAAATTGAAGGGTTGGAGAGCCAGGCTCCACCGCAACAGGCGGCCGTTCTCCCCCGCCACCCGGTTGAGCCACACCAAGGGGTTATGGTCGGTCATCACGGTGAAGGACCGACCGTAGACATAGGGTTGGAGCTTCCGTAGGGCCCAGACCAAGGCCAGGCACTCCTTCTCCACCGCAGCATACCCCACCTCCCGGGGTAACAGCTTCCGGCTGATGAACGCCACCGGATGGTCCCCCCCGTCGTCCCCTACTTGACTTAGGACAGCTCCCAGTCCGAACATGGACGCGTCTGTGTGAACAACAAAACGTTTATTATAGTTGGGAGCTGCTAGCAGGGGAGCTTGGGTCAGGGCGGCCTTCAGTTGCCGAAAGGCCTGTTCGCACTCCAGGGACCACAGGACTTGGCGGGGTAGGGATTTCTTTGTCAGATCAGTCAGGGGTTTGGCCAGGTCACTGTAATGGGGTACAAATTTTCTGTAGTACCCCGCGGTACCCAGGAAGGCGAGGACCTGGGTCTTGGTCACGGGGGTGGGCCAATCTAGGATAGCCTCTATCTTAGCGGGCTCTGGCCGTTGTATCCCGCACCCCACCCGGTGGCCCAGATACTGCACTTCGGCCATCCGCACTTTGCATTTCTCCGGCTTCAGGGTCAGGTTGGCGTCCCTAATCCGGCCCAGGACTGTCCCTACATGGTCCAGATGTTCCTCCCAGGTCTGGCTATAGATGGCTATGTCATCCAGGTATGCGCAAGCGAATCCCTGGAGGCCATCGAGGAGGCGATCGATTAACCGCTGGAAGGTAGCAGGGGCGTTCTTCATCCCGAACGGCATGACTCGAAACTGGTACAAGCCGAATGGGGTGATGAAGGCCGACTTCGGGGTCGCCTCCTCGGCAAGGGGAATCTGCCAATACCCCTTGCACAGATCCACCGTGGTCAGAAAATGACCCCCGGAGATCTGGTCTAGCAACTCGTCGACTCGGGGCATCGGATAAGCGTCTGTAATGGTACAATCATTTATCCGCCGATAGTCGACGCAGAACCTGGTGGTACCGTCTTTCTTGGGCACCAGGACCACGGGCGACGCCCATGGACTGGCCGACGGTTCAATGACCCCCAGCTCCAGCATCTCCCGGATCTCGGCCCGCATGGACTCGCGGACCGCTTCCGGGAGCCGGTATGCAGGTTGCCGAAGGGGTCTCTGACCGGGCGTGTCCACCTGATGGATGGCCTGGTCCGTGTAACCCGGGAGAGCCGAGAAAACCCCCGGGTAGTCGAGAAGCAGCTGCCGCGCCTGCGCCTGTTTCTCGGGTCCTAACTCCTCCCCCAGCTGCACCTGATCCACCCCAGAAGGCTGCTTGGCTACCCCCGGAAGTTCTTCCAACGGAAATGGTTCCGTCTCCTCGGCAGCCGGCGCGCATATGGCGTCCACCGTCTCCGGCCGCTCATGGAAGGCCTTCAGCATATTGACGTGGAACGTCCGCTGGATTCTGGTGTCTGCGCAGCTAACAACCACATAGGTGGTATCCCCCAGCTGGGTTACCACCTTGTAGGGACCTTGCCAGGCCGCCTGCAGCTTGTTCTGCCGCTGTGGTTTCAACACCAGAACCTTCTGCCCCACGCAGAACGAGCGACTGCAAGCAGCGCGGTCGTACCACGCCTTCTGCTGAGCTTGGGCCGTCTCCATGTTCTCCTGCACGAACCCCGCGAGTTCCGCCAAGCGCTCCCGGAGCTTCAAGATGTAATCCAACACAGGAACCCCATCTTCCTCCTGTTCCCCCTCCCACTGAGCCCTAACCAGATCCAGCGGTCCTCGCACCTGGCGCCCATACAGCAGCTCAAAGGGGGAGTAACCGGTGGATTCCTGAGGAACCTCCCGGTAGGCGAACAGCAGGTGGGGAAGATACTTCTCCCAATCCCTGCTCTCGTGCACAAAGGCCCGAATGAGCTGCTTCAGGGTCCCATTAAACCGCTCGCACAGCCCATTGGTCTGAGGGTGATACGGGGCGCTGTGCAGCTCCCTCACACCACAGAGACGCCAGAGCTGTTGGGTGAGCTCCGCGGTGAACTGGGTACCCTGATCGGATAGGATTTCTCGGGGAAACCCCACCCTCGTGAACACCCGGAGGAGCGCGTCCGCTACGGTGTCCGCCTGGATGTTGGCCAAGGCCACAGCCTCGGGGTACCGGGTGGCATAGTCCACTACGGTAAGGATGTACTTTTTACCGGTGGCACTGGGCCGTGGCAACGGCCCAATGATGTCGACCGCCACCCGGCTAAAGGGCTCCTGAATGATGGGCATGGGGCGCAAGGGTGCTTTCGGGTGATCCCCGGCCTTCCCAGTTTTTTGGCAAACTGGGCAGGTGCGGCAATAGTCGCGGGTGTCTTCGCTAAGGCGGGGCCAGAAAAATGCGCGCGCCAACCTGTGCCGGGTTTTCGTCTGGCCTAAGTGACCTGCAAGGGGGATGTCATGGGCCAAGCGCAGAAGCTCCTGCCTAGGGCCCTGAGGCACCACCAACTGCTTCTGCGGGACCTGCTTCTTCTTGGCCCCCTCCCTCACGGTGTACCGGTAAAGCAGCCCATCCTCCCACTCTATCTTGTCCTTTCTCTGGTCGTCCAGGCCCTGACCGGCTCGGTCCCGGTAGCCCTGTAGTGTGGGGTCGGTCTGGGTCTGGTGGCGAAGCGTCTCCGGGGTACTCCACGGGGACGGGAGGTCAGGTGGGAAGGGGAGGGTCGGGTCCCATCGGGACATGGGAGGTGATGGCGGTCTGGGGGGTCCGGGCGGTCGGGGCGGTTTAGGAGGTCGGGGAGGTTTGGGAGGTCGGGATGGTTTTGGTTGAGATCTCACCTGGGTCCCGTTCGGAGTGCCCCTGTCGTGGCGTTGGCTCTGTTGCCTAGTGGTTACCGGGGTAGCTGCATCTGTGGAGTAAGCGGAAACTAGCCGCCCCAGGTCGTTACCCAGGAGCACCTCGGCCGGCAGTTGCCTCAACAACCCCACCCTCACCTCCCTCTCCCCGTTCCCCCAGTCCAGGTGAACCCGGGCCGTCTCGAGCCGGAGCACCTTTCCCCCCGCACCCCCGTACTGCAACAGTGCTTCGCAGACGGTCGCTCGGCGGAATCAAGTGAGGCCGGACCAGGGTAATGGTAGCCCCGGAGTCCCGCAGCCCCTCAGCGGGCCGCCCATTTATCCACACCGCCTGACGGTGATGACGACGGTTGTCGTCCGCGGCGGCTTGCACGGGGTCGGCCTCATGTAGCTGCTCCCATTCCTCCGGGGCCTCCGGCCACGGAGCTTCGGCGTCGCAACAATGGACCGTCGGCGATGGCCTGGCGGCCGGTCGGGTCAACTCCGGTCGGTTGGGGCAATACTGCTTGTAGTGCCCCTCCTGGTTGCACCCGTAGCACCGGACATTAGCCATGTTGGTGGGCCGGCTGGTGGGCCGTGCTACCGGCGTCCGGACTGCCAGTGGTGGGGGTGGTGAGGTGGTGGAGCGGGTAGAGCTGGGCGGACGGGCAGGGATCGCTCCCCCCCGACATCTTCCGAGTGTCCGTGTATTCGTCTGCCCAGGTGGCCGCTTGTTGCACCGTCTGGGGCTTCTTGTCACGCACCCACTCCCGGATAGCGGAGGGGGTGTGCTCAAAAAACTGCTCGAGCAGCAGCAATTGGTAATCTCCGTTACCGTCTCCGCTTGGCTACCCGAGAGCCAGGTGCGCAAGTCCCGTTGCAACCGATGGGCCCACTCCACGTGAGTGGCGCCATTGGGCCGGCGAGAATTCCGGAACTTCACCCGGCTGGCTTCAGGGGTCACAGCGAATCTGCTCAGCAGCGCCTGCTTAACGTGCGAGTAGCTGGTGGCCTCTTCGTCCGCACCGTGCGGTAAGCCTCTCGGCGGCCCGACCGGTCAGCTTGCACGCCAAGATCCTTACCCAGTCGGCACGGTGCACTTCATGCACTCGGCACAGGCGCTCGAAGTCCTGGAGGTAACTCTCTATCTCCTCCTCTGCTTCTCGGAACTCCTTGAATGCCTGAAAAGGCACTTTGCGCCCGGTGTAACGGTCCGAAGGGGACCGGCTACTCCGTCGGCTTCGCACTTCAGCCAGCCGTAGCTCGTGCACTCGCTCTCTCTCACGCTCCTCTTCCTGGCCGAGTTCTCGGACCTCACTCCGCATCTCAGCCTCCGATGGGGCCGGACCCATCATGGAGATCCGCTCTCGCATCTTCCGGCAAAAGTCACTGTCTTCGGGCTCGGCGGGGACGGTTGCCGGCGCTATATCCGCAGGCAACGCTGCGAACGCCGCCTCTTGGTCCATCCTCCTCAACTCCTCCATCATGGTCTCTCCGGCTCTTGGAGCCCGGGGCGCCTCCCCGGTTCTCCAGCATGCCACGCAGGACGTCCCGTTTGTAGGCACTGTACCCGGTCATGATGAGGGTCCCCCTAGGGCCTGCAGAGAGCTTATCCCACCACTGCCACCAGTATGATGGAATGGGATGTTGCTCCGCCTGCGGGTGTGCTCTATCTGCGTGCCCCGGCGACCGCTGGCCCGACTACCGAGTGACACGGCACTCGGCGTCTCGTGCGGCCTGGCGTGACCCTGGGGAAGGGTTAGCGGGCGGTGGAGGGGACCCCTGCCTAGAACCAGCCTGACCACTGAGCCATACGGTACTCAGCGTCTCGAGCAGCTGGTTCACTGACCTTGTGGGAGGTGGAGTACGTCTGCGGGCGGCCGGCCGATTACGGGGATCGGATCTCTTCCGGCAAATATTCGGATCGGATTGCGGAGGACTTTCGGATCTTGGATGGATGTGGCTTCGGATCTTGCGGGATCGGCAGAGTCTTCGGATCTTACCGCAGTCCCTCGCAATACCGAAGCGCGGTACACGGCCGCGCCCTTCGGATCGGATCTCGGGCTAATAGTCTGAGAACCGAACACCATACGCTGCGCCTCTGTCCTGATGCGAGATGCAGGCACAGAGCGCTCGGTTCGGTTCGGATCGACTGGGACCCGTACCCTGAGACCGCGGGGGATACTCAGATGATGAAGTACGGCGGAGAAATAAAGACATCAGTCGAGGCTGGATGCACTGGTAAATCTGGGTTTTTTATTCACAGCTCAGGCATTTATCAACTTTACACAAATTATAATACAATGGGAATCCCTGCCCGCCCTCCCAGGACCCATTGGCCATTACAGTTCGGGGAGTCGCCGATTCGGACCGGATGGTCCGAATCGGCCATTTTACGATTCGAACCGGATGGTTCGAATCGGCCATTTTCCGATTCGAAGAATCTGATAACGGCCACGAGGCAATCGGAAAATGGCGGCGGGCAAGGCAGACAAAGGGAATACATTTCACAACACAAACGGGGACACTTTATTACACCACACATAACCACATCTAAATAAACGTACTCCAAAACTCCGGGCGTGCCACCGCGCCTAATTGTCCATGGCCATACCCCTGTCACTGCGCACCGCCCCTGGCTGAGGGTGCTGGGCCATTCCGTGACAGATGGGAAGGTTGTAATTTATGTAGTTTAGGTGCTGCTCCAAGTAGCATCGTAACAGTTTTGTCAGTATTTTGAAAAAGTTTTTTTTTTATCTTTTGATCCACTTTCCTACCTCTGTGAATTGTTCTTGCAGCATGGCCTCCAGCTGCAGGAGATTTGGTCTGTGTACATGTGTACAGTTGAGGCTTTGCAGACGTTAGGCAGGTCATTTATGAATATTGTGAATAGCAGAGGGCCGAGTATTGAGTCTTTGGGGTACACCGCATGTGACTGGGAGGAAAGCGCTGTCAGAAATGGACACCTATTGCGAGATGGTCTAGCCACCATGAGCACAGTAACTTGATAAATGAGTCATGGTGTGTTGTGTCCCAGCCTTCTCGCCCTCTTGGCTGTCCTTGGCAGATGTGACTGCCCTTCAAAGCAGATTATTCCCTATGCCCTGAATGACATGCCACTGTAAAGCCTTCTGGAGTTTAATCTAGCTATGGTTAACTTAACTGGAAGTGATTATCAAATGCCTGTCAATACTTCTGCATTGAATGTCTGTGAGCAAGCTAGTGAGTGGTTCATGTGATGTGCCTGTCATGTATCATCTTCATGGGAGCAAATTCTGTCACCTGGGAGTACTGAAAGAGATAAACCCATCCTGAGCCTGGGGAGGGTGAAACCACGGTGGGGATCAGATAGTTAAATAGTCAACCCCTCCTGAGTCCCCCAACTGATGATTAGCCTCTCTCTCTATATAAAGGTAACCTTATAGTAATGTGTTCTTTGTCTTTGTGTCAGCTCCCCCAGATGTTACACCGTGGAACCTCTGCGCTTTTCCAGGGAAAGGATTTCTTCATCCATGGTGCTGGTTTCTTGCTTGGATGTGCCATTATGTTGTGCATTGCTCTCTTTCAAGAGGAAATGGGTTTCCAAGATGTGTAAGGAACTTATCTTTGTAGCCCATCTGTGTCATCACCTGAATTAGGAAAGGCTAAACCTGGCCCATTGGTCTGCTACTCGATCAGTGAATCAGCTCTGCGAATCCAAATCGTTCAGCAGAATTATGATCACGCAGACTACAAACATGGATTATTTTAGTTTTCTCCTGTCTGCATCTGACTTTACTGAATAAAACATTTGCTTAAACCTGGATACAGTTCGATTTCAGCCCCCAGGAAATTCAATTCGGTCTATCTTCATATAAGCTTGATGATGCTGTGAACACATCCACTTGAACAAAGATGGAACCACTTCCAAGCTCAACAGAGGATACAGTAAAAGAATTTGTAATTGAGTATAGCATTTCAAGATGCCCTCTTCTGTGGTAACAATAATCATGATAATCTGGGCCTTAAATTCAGCGAGAATGAGACGCTTCAGTGGAATGTACAGGACCTCATAGAAGGTATGGGGATTATATTCAAAATAATTTTTACACCTTCTAAAACACAGCAATAAATACTGAACAAAAGTCTGCATCAAGCAAGAATTCCTATAAATGGGGCATTTTGACTAGCTGAGTACATCTTGAAACAATAACTCATGTGCAGGTAGCATGTTTATTCTTTTAATTATAAGCAGATTTTGCTATGACGTCATGAACAAAAAGCTTGCTAATGTTTAGTTTGCGTGCGCGCAGGGAGTATTTATCTAAAGATTCAGAAGATTGTGTATGTGTGAATGCAGACGTGGACGTGCGAATCACTGATTACACAGTACAGAGCAAAAGGGACATAAGCACATTGATGGATCTGTACCCTTATGTGGTGAAAATGAACCAAAGGACAAGTGACAGGTAGAAGAAAGGCCAGTGAAATGTCACTGTCCTATGCATTTCGTTTCTCCCTCTGCCACTTTCCCCTTTTCTCTGCTCCATTCATCCACCATTAGTTCGTTTTGCAAGTGGAGGAACCAGTGCCAGGTTTTTTAGCAGCTGGATATTTATGAACAGCAGCTAGCATAAAACCGGTGCATGGAGCTCTGCCTTTTGTACAGTGGTACAGCTCCCAGCAATCTGTACAGTAATGACACATGGGCACCTCCACTTGATGGGTCCCTGGTGCATGAACCCCCACAGCAGCGTCTAACATTCCCAGCTAGTGAGACATATTGGGCACGAGACTGTTGGTAATCAGTCCAGGAAGGGGGGAGTTGGTGTTACAGATATGATGCATAAATATATATTCAGAATGTATAACTTTAAGAAAGTGTATGAAAACACTCCTTACAGATTTTCTATATTTTGCCCATTCAATAAACGTGACTGTTAATACCTTGTAAAAATATTTTGACTCCGTTCATTCCTTTAGAACTAGAAACCTATCTCCTGTAAAAGCAGATTTTAAACCCATTATCACTGTGCTGCATGAAAACCTCTGACATCATCACGCCCATGTGCGGGGGTATGTCCCGGAGGCATTGTCAGTGGGCAGGGGGGTGTCCCGGATGCAGGATCCAAGATGTCAGCCCATGCCTGGAGAACACTGAGGTCGACGCCAGATTGGCAAGGGGCTATGACGACATGCTGAGGCATTCCCTGCACCCTAGCGGGAAAATGGAGGTGGCGCCCAGCACGTTGTCCGCAGCCAAGTGGCTAATGGTTTAGTTTTAAAATAATTTCGTTCCCTAATTTTGCTACGTTTTGATTAGTTTCGTTATCGTTTGGTATCTCGAATCATAAAAAAAATAATTGTAATTTGGGATCGCTTCAATATCGATTTGAATTTCAGATCACTAAATAAAACCCCAATAAATCAAATTTTGCTGTTAAAAGGCAAGCTAGGGTCAAACACTGAGCTGTCCATTGGCCTGTGGTGCTAACAGATTCAGCACCCCAGGCCAATTTACAGGGTCCTTTATGAAATGAATCAGATTTGTTTGACTGTTTCACAATGTACTGACTTGTATGTAATGTAAGTTGGGATCGATTCGATATTTGATAGATTCGGATCACTAAACAATACCCCAATCAAATCCTGCTCAGGAATCATTTAATCAACGGTTCTCTTGTGAAACAGTATAACAAATCAAATTTGTTTTATACAGTTTTGTTTCAATTCGGATGAAATCCATTCGTTATTTCGGAAGTACTTCCAAAATACGAATTAACGGAATTCCTAATGAAAAAAAGAAAAAGAAATGTGATTCATTACGAAAGGAATGCACACCTCTAGTGGTTAAAGGTTTGTAAACAGCACCTTGAAGAGTGTAAAGATAATTATGGTTAGCACTTTCCTGACACTGGGGGTTATTCAAAGAGATCCGAATTGTGGTCGAAAGGTAACCGAACACTGAAATTCAGCGTACGGTTACCTTTACTGTCTATTGAGAGAGCAGACAGTTCGCCAAATCTTGGCAAATTGCCTGCACATACGGTGCCTGTTCGAGGGCATTGAAATCCCCATAGAGAAGCAATGCTTAGTCTATTCAGAGAACACCAAACAGCATTCAGTGGTTTCAATCGACAGGTTTATACAGGCGAATGCCATAGGCTTCAATGTTAAAAATATTCCCGTTTTAATACAATATCTAATAAAACGTTTATCTTACTTCATTTAAACGCTCCCTAAAGACCCTTCTATTTAGGGAAGCAAACCACCCGACTCCGTAACAAGACATCCGACCGACCCAAAAACAGTCCTCACCTCTCCATTAACTCATCACTGCAGTCCCCCCTCCCCTCCTATTTCTAATCTCCTCACAATCTAGATTGTAAATTCCCACGGGAATAGGGCCCTCATATCCTCAGGTCAGTATTCCTGTCAGCAGATACATGTCTCCTGTATGTATTGTAGAATTATCCTGTCTTTACCCATTACACCTTGTACAGCGCTGCGGAATGTGTTGGCGCTTAATAAATAATATTATATTCTGCAGTAAAAAGTCTATTTATAAAAATGTTTTAAGATCTTTTAGCCAGTTTTTGGGATTTTTTTGCAAACTTTGTGTTTTTTAAATCGTTTTTTCTTTTTTCTGTAACAGACCTTTTTATTATCATTCATAGGACCTTCTATGTAAATTCTACTCCTTTTCGTTCAGTAGTTTATTTGCAAACAGCTTTTCAAACTTTCAAGCGTACTGTTTTTCGGTTTTTTTTCACCTCATTCGTCTGCGTGTCGGGTTTTTCCAGCGCTTGCGCTGCGCTGTGATTGGCAGCTAGTCCTGTTCCTCTGGCGTGTACGATGGGGTTAATCCAGCTGTTTCTGTGGGTTTCGGTGAGTGTTCGTCGGGTTTTCCCTACAGTACGGCAGCCCTGTGGTGCTTGCTGAATACACCGCAGGGTCAGCAAACTAGGATCGCCGAATCGCAGGGAACGAAAAGTCACCGAACATGCGGTGACTTTTTAATTCTCTTTGAATAACCCCGACTGTCTCTTGAATACTGACTATCAAGGATTTGCTCTGCAGTATTGTGAAGTTTAGCCAGGCCTTACTCCCTTCAGTGTATGAAATTTAAATAATTTTTTTTGATCAGCCACAACAATAAAACCACTAGCCTGTAATTTGTAGGTTCCCCCCTCGTCTCTGGCACCAAGATATTAGCAGCAGATCCTTTAAGTCCTGCAAGTTGGGTTCGCTGTGGATTCGATTTTTTTTGTTCCATCACATGCCACAAATGCTCAGATTGAGATCTGGGGAGTTTGGAGACCAAGGCAACACCTTTAAAATCTTTGTAATGTTTCTCAAACCATTCCTGAGCAGTTTTTGCTGTGTGACAGGGTGCATTATCGTGCTTAAAGAAGACCCTGCCATCAAAGAACACAATGGCCTTGAAGGTGTGTACATGGTCTGCAGCAACATCTAGGTAGGTGGTATGTTATTTGGGTTCTGGCATTTTTCTAATATGGGCAACATTCTGTTCTGCCAACAATTTGAGCTACAATAACTCTGATCGGACAAGACAGGCTAGCCTTTGCCTCCCATGGGCATCAATGAGCCTTAGGCACCAACGACCCTGATGCTGGTGGACCAGTTCTCTTTCCACATACCACTTTTGGTAGGTAATAACCACTGCATCCTGGGAACACCCCCACAAGACTTGCCATTGTGGAGATGCTATGACCCAGTAGTCTAGCAATCACTATTTGGCCTTTGTAAAAGTCACTCAGATCTTTTCACTAGCTCATCTTTCCAGCTTCTAACACATTAAATTCGACAACTGACTGTTTACTTGCAGCCCAGTTTTTCCACCCCTTGACAGGTGCCATTGTAACTATAGCATCAATGTAATTCACTTCACCTGTCATTGTTCAATGATGGTGCCTGGTTAGGCTAGGGTCAGACGAACGCATTTTTCACGTCGTCCGTGAAAAAGTTCGGTCGAACGAACGTACGTATTTTCCCCCGGAATACGCGATAGCGGTCATACGATGCGCCTTTTCGTCCGTGATTTTGTACGGATCATCAATAAAACACTTTTTGAGTCTGGACGTTATGTTGGCCGGACATTAGCAGCGTCTGACGTCTCCTAATCACGCACACACGCCGCTATGCGGCCGCAGCGCACTCTGTACGTCAGTAGTAGCGGTTTGACGTTCTCGAAAAAATGCGTTCGTTGGCCACTTGCGTTGCGCGGACGAACTTTCGTGCGGCCGTTCGTCGTATGTTCCCCGGCATTGGACGTCATTTGCTGCTAGTACGGCCGTGATTTCGTGCGGCTAAACGCACGTTAAAACTGCTTTCGTCTGACCTTAGCCTTAGTGTATATGCTCTTGAATAGCCTGCCCATTTGTTATCAATGTCTTGAACAGGAATGCAAGAAGGAACACTGACTGGACCAGCTCTCTTAGACACCAAATCTATTAAAGACTTGTCACTCATGAAATCAATTTGATCCAGATAACTTTTTGATCTGGTCCATTTGTTCAGGATTTCACTTTAAAGTGGTACAATAAGAGTCTTTGCCCACAAACCTCTTTGAATGGTAGCTGTGAAATAATCCAATACTTTTCATAATCCCATCTACAACAGGGCCCTTGGTAGCCGATAACATTTGATTTCTGAATGAATCTTGCTTTGACTTGTTTGGGTTCAGGAAACTTTAAATTTCTACTGTATCCAACAGCTTTCCCAGGACTGTAATTCCCTGCACTGGAACATGAAGAATTGTATTAAACCTGCATTTCACGTTAATTACAGTTTCTGCAGGAAAGTATTACATTTATTAAATAGTCTGGACAAAGAGAGGTGCCAGGTATTTGAAGTTGCCTTAACCAAAACAATTTACAATGATTTAAGTCCTATTACAGACCTGCTGTCACAATGTTGGATTTGTTGAATTTACCTCCTTGGGCTTTTTGGTCACGTGGATGCTATCAAAATGGTGTTGTCTGAAGTAGGAGTGAAAGAAACTACAAAAAGAACTAAAATCTACTCCACTGGTCTGCCCACCGACTCCTCTCCCCCCCCCCACCACCTTGTGAGCCTGGCATGCTTTCTTCTGGTTCTTTGCAGGAATTGTTACAAGGCAAACACCACCACATTATTAGAGGCGTATCAGCATTACATGAAAAAAGCTGCAAGGCTCATCTTGTCAGTGTTTAAACCTACGGAATGTGTATACAGGTTTTTGCACTGAAATACAATTGAAATTGGCATACCTTCTCTATGGAAGATTAGGGTTTTCCCAGGGGAGAACCAAACACGGAGAGCTCACTCTTTGTACTACTGTGAAATGTGCTAGGAGCAGCACACACCCTCATGCGGGGGGGTTTGGAACTGCTGAAAATCTCTGCGCATTAATTTAAGGTGTTACTGTAATTATATGCAGGCATTATGTTCACCATTACTATATTGAGATTTTTTTTGTGGAGTCTGCCTAGCTAACAAATACCATAAACATTTTGTGTGTTTGAGAGAGAAGACATTTCTCCCTGGATGGTGATAATGCAGATCCCATTTGAACATGTGCAAGAGATGCCATCTGGTGTTTAGAACCTTTCGTCCCAGCAATATTTCTGCAAAGGATAAACACATGAAAACATTTTGCGCATTCTTTTACTTTACAAATGATGATTTTTCTGAGAATTTATAGGATTGTTATCCAAAACCCTATACCAACCCAGCTGACATGTAGAACTGCTCAAATAAAAAGCTTTGTTTGCATAGGAGCTGTTAAGGCTGAGCCACAAAGTATAGGCGCTGCTAACGGGTCACATATCAACCTTGCAAGTTTCCCGTGCAGCTAGTAATGAATCTGCTCATCAGGTCTAGTATTGCCAGTCCGACGCAATGATTTGAAAAACACTTGCAGAAATTTACCAGTCCTTTTGAAGCCCTGACATTCGGCTTAGATATGCTGCCTGAATATTTGACAAGCTTAGAATTTGAACTGGCAAGATGTGACACGGAACAACATTGACACTGGCAGTGTTAATTCAAGCCTCTATGATATATTATATTAGGTACCTCCAATCCAGAGGATAGGAATGCTATGCAAGGTTTGGTTGGTTCAGTTTTCATGGCATAAGGTGGAGCTTAGGCAATTGGGTATGGAAGTGTAACTGCTTAGGCTAGGGTCAGATGAGCGCATTTTGTACGGACTGTGCGTCCGTGCAGTACGGACGTACTTTCTGACTGACAAGGTAGTGGCCACAAAGTCCGTTTTTTTTCACTGACGGATTTTTTGACTGATGTAGCAGGGAAAATAAATTAAAATGAAAAAACATTCTGTCCGTCAAAAATGCTGGACGTATAAATGCAGTCCATCTGACCACGCTCCATCACTCACACACAAAGCTATGCGGACGTTGTGGACGTGGCGCACTCCGCACGTCCGTTCTAGCAGTATTACGTTCTTGCCTAACCTGCGTCCGTTTGCAGCGTCCGTCATGCCTCCGCACTTCTGTGCGGACGTACTTCATGTGTGGGGCTCCATTTAACACAATTGTATGCTATCACGGACGTACTTATGTGCGGCAACACGGACGTTAACACTGCGCTCGTCTGACCCTAGCCTAAATAAACGTATATGCAGCAAGTACTGGTCTCAATAAAAACACCTTAAAATGCAACAACAAAGAATGGTCTCTTCCCTCAATCACTGTTTTGTGGTATTTATTCTAACCATTTTGTTACAGTCGAAGACTGAACTCCTACTTATTCCTCCCTCCAATGCCTCCCCACCTCCTGACTTCTCTATCACGGTGGAGGGTATCACTATTTCCCCATCAAACCAAGTTTGCGGTCTTGGAGTTACACTTGACTCTGCTCTTTCCTTCATCCCCCACATCAAGTCTCTTTCCTCCTCCTGCCGATACCAACTGCGTAATATTTCCAGAATTCGGCCATTTCTTACCGCTGTCGCCACAAAACAACTCATACACGCCCTGGTAATCTCCCGACTCGACTAATGCAATAATCTCTTATCTGGCCTCCCTCTGTCCCGCCTCTCCCCCCTACAATCCATCCTGAACTAATCCTCCGCCAGGCTAATTCACCTCACCCGCCGCTCTGTCTCTGCCGCTCCCCTCTGCGAGTCCCTTCACTGGCTCCCCATCCACTGCAGAATTAAGTTCAAAATTCTTATCCTTACCTACAAAACCCTCACTAACTCAGCTCCCCACTACCTGTCCTCACTAATCACCAAATACACCCCAGCCCGCTCCCTAAGGTCAAACAGTGACCTGCGCCTAGCTTCTCCCCGCATCACCTCTTCCCATGATAGACTGCAGGATTTCTCACGCGCAGCCCCCACTCTCTGGAACGCTCTCCCTCGTACTGTCAGACTTTCCCCTAACTTCTTTCAAACGCTCCCTTAAAACGTTCCTATTTAGGGAAGCCTACCACCCAACTCACTGACGCAATCATCAATCACTCTAACCTTACAGTCCTCTCCTCCTGTTTCCAACCCCAACCCTCCCAGATTGTGAGTTCCTACGGGAATAGGGCCCTCATCTCCTCCTGTACTGTTTGTCAAATGTTGTTCAATGTATTGTAACCCTGTCTATACTGTGCTTATTGTACAGCGCTGCGGAATATGCTGGCGCTTTATAAATAAAGAATAATAATAATACTTCCGGTTGTATTTTCCCCTAGTAAATACGTTACTGGCTTAAATGTTGACGGCTATTTCATGAGATCCCCCTCAGTCGTGAACAGTGGTATCTTCACATGGTCAGATAAAGCAGTTTACTGGACACATTATTCGGGCTGGAAAATAAACACTTTTTTCCTTCCAGTACATCAGCGGAACAAAAAGTATTTTTACTAACTGGAGAACGCGTTGTAAACAGTTGACAGTAATAGTTATGGGAATTACTGTGTGGGCAAGGAGTCGTACATATCAACTGAGAACATTCATAAAACACAATAAGACAACTTTAATAAAGAAAATAAATCTGACACACGTTAGAAGCTAAAGCTTTTTAATAAACAGAATTGATTTAAAGCCACAATATGAGCAGCAGGACTTGGGTTGCAGGGAACTTTGTAGAAAAGTGATCAAGTTTTGAATATTTATTTTCCTGTATTATGTATATACCAATTTATTACCCTCATAACATAAGTAAAAGGAGACTGGCTCACACATTCTCTAAAGTCCTCCCTGTTACACATTTTCCACACATCGGGGGGGGGGGGGTGTTTAGACACATTTGCTGTTGGAAAGGCACAACCACAGCACGGGAGGCAACAGGGTTTAACCATTTTGTACCAACATGCTGATAGATCTGGTAAAACTATTACTATGTGGCAATACACAGCCATAACAGTAACATGACCCAGCTAGACACACATAACCCATTTGGTGGACCCTGACGGCCAAACCATTGCTAGTAGTTTTTATTTTAGCATTACCAATTGTGCTCGGACACAGATGTTCGGTAGATCCAGAAAACATGTAGCAAGTCCAAGTCATAAATCTAGTACAAAGGTCAGCAACCTTGGCCCCCAAATGTTTTGGAATAAAATTTTGCACAAGGCCCAGACACCCTGATAAGTGGATGAGCATCCAAGGAAATGAGGTTTCAAAACCTGTGGAGGGCTAAGGTTGCCAAAGCCTGATGTACTATAAACCCTTCAATGACAACAAGTCTGAGCCACCTGTCTGGAAGATTAGAGCGGGGGGGTATAATCATTTGATAATTTCTCACTTTCCACCACCCCCTAATAAAAATCCTCAGCATCCCTAGGTCCACATTATTCACGCTTATGGATTTAAAGGCAAAAAAGGTATCTGGTAATGTGTGTGGTTTCTAGGATAGGCTGGATCTTAAGTCTACGTTGATGGCTTTGTTTTTACACGACTACTATACATTGAAACTAAAAGGAGATATAGTTTGTCCTGTGGCAAGTAGCAATAAATAAATGGACAGAAAAAAAAAAAGTCCACTAAACACAGAATATTTTATAGCATAAATTGCTTTATGAGAGACTCACAATGAGGGTTATATTCCACTTGAGGCTAGTGCATTTTAGTCCCTAAAACGTTATTTCTCTAAGTCGTTTGAGTGGCACTCAATGGTTAAAATCTTTGTTTCTGCAGATAGTGAGATATACAACACAATATAGATATAGTCATCATGAACTGCTCTCTGAACACTTTAAAATTCTCAGACACGGCCTGTAAAATCCCAAAAACACTGAAAGAGTACCTTGCCCCAAAAAAAAAAAAAAAAAAGGGCTTGCATGTCTTGTGTATGTCATCTCTTTGGAACACATCAGTAATCTCCTGGATATTTAAGATTGGCACATTCCTTTTATTGATGGGAGAAACATTTGATATTTTTGTGGGCGTATGACAGTTCTACGGTGGATTTCTCCCTTGCTACGTGCCTACACATTGTGCTGTGAAGTAGATTTCCAGTTCTGGAGAAGAGTGGATTTACTACAGTTGGGATTAAAGTCTTCCAAAGAACAGAGAAGTAGTTTCACAGTATATTAACCGGTGTAAGCTGGGAAGAAAGCACTAAACATGCAGTTGAAAGCTAAACAAAAACACATACAAACTGTTGGGATACTGAAATGAGGAAATGTCCCACTCACGGCTCTCCCCGTTTAAATAAACAGACAAACACAAATCTTTAATATATAGCTATATCCTCCAGCATGGTTTGCCTTTTTTTGCGCTAAAAGTGCAATATGATTCAGCTGACAACTACAGTGAAAAATAAAACAAAAACCCAAACACTACTCCTCTACCCCTATTACAAATAGAAGACAGCAACACTGACATTGTTAGTATACACAACCACTAATGCCCCAACAATGTTGTCACTCAATCACACAACTTCTGAAAAGTGGTAAGGTCTAGATAGTGTGCAATGAAGATTAATGCCATCAAACAATGTGGTCCTATATGAACCCCACCACACACTCTAAGACAAATCTTTAAAATTACTGCTTTTTCCTGACTTTGACAGTCTTTCTTTAAGCAACTGTTCTAAAATTCATCAGTGGGATCCCCTGCTAAGGTCACTGTCCTTATGGGGTTAAAAGGGTTATTCAAACAAACATTCAATATGGAAAAGGAAAAAAATGGATATAGGAAGTTACTGGTAGCTGCCCTGGTCTTATGTATCGATTTGATGCCATGTGTAGTATTTGCCACTTAAATGAACAGTTGCAGAAGATGAAGATTCCCATAGGATTTGGGCATTTATGGCTATAGAAGGGCCAAAGGAGATTACTCTCTAGACCAGTACCATGCTATTGCCAGATTACATAATAGCACAAATCATACGATAAGTCATCTCATCACTGCACAAAAGGTATGGTTTAAAACTGGATACGGAGCGTGGAGGCATGAGAAGTACTGCGTCAATGAAACATAAAATAACATAGCCATGTCCATATTTGTTACATAAAATCGTAGAAGGAAAAAGTATAAAACATTACATTCCATATATTCTGAACGAAACAAACCATACCTACAAGAATTGGTACATTATCGGAGTTACACCGAGTTGGTAAAGTGAGGTGGATGCAGGCAACTTTATGCCAGAAACCTATACTAGTTTGCCGTTTGTGTACTCCACTTACTGTATATGTGCTCCGGTGTTCCTCATTCTAGAATACTAGTATATTAAGCCATTTCCAAGTAATCCGTTTTGGCAATAGAATCTGCCATAATAATCTAAATTTGACATTTCTGTAGGTTTTCCAAAGTTGTCTGAAATAAAGTGTGGTATAGCTTTGATTCTTGTTGAACTACAAACATTATGCCATTTACAGCAGAAGCAGGAACTGAATTCGAAGAAATCTAAAATCCTACAAGAAGGAGATCGGTAAGCCTACACACAGTGCCACGCTTGATCCGCAACCCAATTATAGCCCATTAAATGTGGCATGGCAGTGGTGAGCCATCATGTCAAAATCAGAAAGAAAAAAGGAGATGGAACCAAGTTCTTCCATTAAGGGGTACCTATACTTGCTACTGTAGACAAATTAAATATTCTGCTCCAACCTGAACGAGTTGCTATAAGGCATAATTCAAGTGTCTCGTGTCTTACCGTAGAGTGAGAATATCATTTTTGGAAAAAATGACAGAACAAATAGAACCAGAAATAAAGGGTAATTAATTTAACTTTAACCAAATATAAAGGAAATTTGTTTGGAGTGTAAACCATCATAATTCCTCTTCGATGATTGTACTCCAGTTTGACCAATTTTAAATGGCCACATTGTATGTATAATTTTTAGGCCGGGCTCTTAGGTTAGGATTCTGTAAACAAGAACATGACCTGGGATTTAAAAATAAAAAAAAACCAGCAAGTCCTTGGTGAGCAGTCGCCCCAGCCTCTTGGCCAGGTCTACAGAAGCAGCATTAGAAGAGTACCTCTGTGCCCCATATAGATTCTTATAAACATGGAGATCATTAATAATGGCTGAAGTAGAACGGTTTTAAGTAAGGCTTTATTTCCTTGAGTATTGGAAGAGGCAGATGAAAGAAAGCAGCCATACATACACTAATGCTCCAAAGCCACAAGACTACCAAACTAGAAGTACAGACGCAAAAACCAACTAATCTGCAAAGGGGGCACTGGAGGGTGATTTTTCCTAAAAGCACACACTGGAAGCACTAGACCGAATCAATAATAATGTTGTGCATGTTTGTGGTCAGTCATCCATCCGCCATGTTTACTGAAATTAATGCCAAAATACAAATCACACCTTTCTGCAGAGTGTTTCAGAATTTGTTTGGCTTTTCCCAACACGGTTGAGATTGAGGTCTGTAACTTTATATTGTTCCTTTTACAGGGTTCTGGTACTTGATTTGTAACAGCAGAAGGGGTGCAGCATTTACACATCACATAAACACACATTTTAAGAGGAAAGGCTGGGCTGGACTGGATCTTTTAGAACTGAGCTCTCTACACTGTAAGAGCAAAGGACCCAAAAGGAGAGGTTATATGATTGAAATGCAGTGTTTATTTTATTGCCACGTGTGACAAGTAAAAGACAAGAAGATAAAGCCTCAGTACTTGCCACCAGGGGAAAAGAAAATGTGCAAAAAATAAAGTGCCAGTCAGGAAGGGAATGGAGGTAGTGATGAGAGATAAAACCTCTCACTGCTGGAGATAGTCAAGCACTCAATCTTTACTTGAGTGCACGGTGTCCCCTCCCCTTACGAAAAACATCTGCTGTAGGACAGGTCATCACAGACATTCCCTAGAATAGTATAATTTGTGCTTCCACCCTGAAAAAAAAAAAAAAAAATCACATAAAAAGGCAACACTTTGAGGCATTTAGAAATATACACATATTTGAGTAAATAAGGGGGTGCATCTTGGTAGTTGCCATATATACCACTTTAGAAGAACAAAAAGACTAGAGAGCCAGGTTTTCTTTCTCATTTGGCTGTATGGTCAGATCCAATGCATCTGAATTCTAATGAACATTTTTAAATAAATGTAAAAGACACCTCAGAGTTTTGCTTTGGGTTTTTGTGTAAAGACCTAACTGGATGTCAATTGTATGGTGGGAACATTGGGCAATTTGTAAGAAAGCATAAAATGGACCTGAAAAGATGTAATAAAAATTATTTAAAAACCCAACTAAAACACTTTGGCAGAAAAGATTCCCTTACATAGTGGAAACTTTTTATACTGTATAATGCCTCTGTGCCTACTGCTGGATAAAAGCCTGATGACTATTTTATGCACACGTGACAATGGAGACATCACGATTTTGATTAAGGGTTCCTGAAAAACTCAATTTTGGAACACTGAGGTTTTAAAACTACAACGCAATCAGTCCAATTAACATCAAGTTCATTATGACATATTTATCCTGTGTTAAACATTCGTAACAGACCTTTTTTGAAGGGGGATGGACAGTACAAGATTCAGAGGAATTATAAGGGACGAATAATTACCGTTACACTCCATTTCGAAAAGCAGATTTATATTACGTTCAGCATCTAATAACAAAAAGGCTTGGTGAAAAATAAAGGGCCGGCTATATTGGCCTGAAATGCACTTCACTTGCCAGGATCTGAATGACTGGTGGGGCACAAGACCCATGTGCAGTCATACTATGTACAAATACACTTTGAAGGACCTTTCTGGTTTCGTTTGGTTGTTATTTTCCAATCTGGGATTTGGTATCAAAGATAACATGATTGTGTGTTCCAGTCACAGGTTTGAAGTGTTCCAGTTTATATTGGTTTCTTTCTATGTCCTTGATTGCTAACAGTATATAAATGTTTTTTATTGCCAAAACAAGCACCAATACACCTATCAAGTCAGGGCTATGGGTAATGATTTCTAAATTTGCAGAATAGATTAAGACTACATGTTCGAGTAACTGCTTTCAGTGGAGTGAAATTAAAAGGAACCCCTAAAAAGCAACCGGAGGGCCAAGAAGACTCAAAGCTTAATCTGGGATCTAATCTAGTGATGTAGACTGAGCTTCTGACACAGCAACTCAAGCTTTGGTCCAATTTTACTGCCAGACATACCACCCTATTCTGCATCACAAACCCCATTAACAAACACCTGCATATAACCACCTGCTGTCTCACTGGCTCTCAGGGGCCCGTATGATTCATAAAACCTCTAAGACAACTAGAATCTACATTTGCTAAATCTAATAAGAGCAATATCTATGTTGCAAGAATATTGTAACATACACACGCACACAAAAGTAGTGTTTTTACCCCCTCAATTGTAGAACATTTTGGGGAGAAAAAAATTGTGACATGAGGAAATAGCCTTTTCTTTTTAAACCCCATTTTTTTTTTTAAATTATTCCCCCCCTACTGATAAACAGAAATTGATCCATCTTTCGGCTTTAATAAAGTCCGAAAACCATTCGTTAGCTGGCCTTGGAAGCCTCACTAAAATGGTAACCAATCATTATGTAAACAAGCAGTAGCAACCATATTTAAATTGAATTTAATCTCTGTATATGGTGTCTGAGGATACATTCAGCAATATGGCTCACGTTAGCTATCCGCATGGACATAGCTCCTTCTTTTATACAGTGGCAGTGCAAGTAAACCTGTGTGAAATGCATTTGTGCTGTTTTTGTTTTTTTTTTATTTATTTTTAATGTCCCTTCACCATTCTCTCTTCCCTCGAAGAGGAACCAGCACTACAGCGGATGATAAAAAATAAAAAAAAATAAAAAAATCAACCAGTCCTCCCACGTTCCCTCTGTGGGTTTGCCTGATGTCATTGAGGGAAATCAAACCCTTTTATACCTTAACTCCTTGACTGTTGGTGGATCGAGACAGCATTGCAGACACAATACTCTGCAGGCACCAGCAGCAGTGAGTCATGAAAAAAGTGCTTATTAATGAAGCAGGTGCTTTGCATTAGGAGCTGAAAGAAACTTCCATTTTTACAAGAAAGTGGCCCAAGCAGGGAAGCCCCGAGTATGAATCTAGTACGGATAACGCGAGCGTCCATCTCTCTATGAACAAGCGATGGCCGGACGAGGAATGGGATGGCATGGGCAAGGTACGTGGAGGGTGGAGGGGAAATGTGTGGGTGCTTTGGCATAAAACTTTATGGGAAAAGCAAAAGCCCAAGTGTTTAAAAGCATACACAAAAATCCGTTACCATTCCCATGGAGAACATGGAGTACAGACTGGAGGTAGGGTGGGTAAAGGGGGAAAACTGGAATGGAAGTTTCGGGACAGCCCTGTAAACAATGCACACGGGGAACCAGACATTTTTGACAGCAAAATAACGTGTCTTCCTTTGCTTCTCCCATGCCCAGCCCCCCCACCAATATTAAAATAAACACTCACAAATTATTACTTAGAATTGTCAAGCTGTGCTGCCAATGCAGACATTATATAGTCGTTAAAGGAGAACAAGACCAGGCAGAGGTGCTCATTTTAGGAAATGTGAGGGAAACTAGCCTGCTGCAACATGCCCCCACCAGAGAAAAAAGGACACATGAGGGAAATCAAAAGGTCAGGAGAGAGAAGAAAAAGTCTGCTAAAAGCCCTTTACACAGAACTTTGATTGTCTTGGAAGGGTAAAGACAAAAAAACACACAAAAAACGAAAAACAGTTGAAGTATAGACATTTTTAAAATTATATCACAAAGCAAGAGTGGCATGAAGGATCCTCTTGAAGAATGGGTGATTAATGCGCCCTGAGGGCAGTATTGTAGGTTAGATGAAGGGATGGAAAGTCTACACTATTTTACAATGCCATAACATGTCATTTCCCAAATTCCTGTGCAAAATCTACAGCAAAAAACAATGACATCACTTCTACTAGGGAAACAATCCAAAGACGAATTACATGCGAATATAGGGATTTAACAGAGGGTTGAGGTAACACGAGTGCCCCCATCAGTAGCAAACCCTGGGTGAGATTCCAAGTTAGGCATAAACGTAACCAGAGCTCTCGAAAATCTACCATCTCCAATTCTCCATAGATGTTAAGGAGTCTGGCATCTTTACAACAACTCTGGTTCAGGTCACATAAAAGTCAGAATCTAACACCCTGTCTGTCTAACGAAAGTAGCCGCTAACACTTAATTATGTGCCATACCAGTTATTCGTTGAAATGTTTGATGGTCGCATGGTGTCAGTTACGGAAGGCAAACCTTTCGTAAAACTTTGCCAAACCAGCAACTGGAAGGGTAAATGGCAGACAAGTCTATTCCCCTCAAATATAACACTCTTAACTCTGTGTAGCCCCCTATTTAAATCTTAGATTATGCTACATTTTATGAAGGCACACACAAGTAAAATATGCAAAAGCAAGCAACCAAAATAATAGTGCATATCACTATATACAAACAATGAAAACTGGCCTGTGACTCAAACTCTCGAGTCGTTCGAAGTCATTCAAGTTTTAACACCGACATCACACTGAGGTAATTTGTGTTGACTGAAAAAGGTAACACTAATCACAAAATGAAAGGTAGCAGGATTACCCTATCCCTCATTTTTTTTTTACTAGAATTCCTGAAATCAAATTGTTAACATTTACCAGATACGGGGTTGCTGCAACGGTTGAGATACTTTAATATTCACAAAAGGCAAAAAGTGTTGAGTAGGCAAATGTGGAGCCATGAAAAAGAAAAACCCCACCCACAATCATCAAGGAAACCAATGAAAAGATTTCAGAGTGTTCCATGTTGATTGCTCCTCCTTTCTATACACAAGCAATCGTCGACTTACAAACTATGAGACTTGGGTTCATCTGTACTGCCAATCCAAAAAATAAAATTTTCATATTGTGCCAGGGCAAAATAAGTGCTTGTATGCAGGCCATAGTGACAGGAAGATGCTTACATCTACTGATAAACCTGCCAAGGAAGAGTAAAACTACGAATTTGAAACAAAAAAAATGAAAGCAATCCTGAAATACAGATTACAGGTAAAGAATCTGTGTGCGACTTGCAAATCAATTTCTGTCCAGTTGGCTAGAACATGTCAACGAATGCGTGTAGACTGCTCCATGTAGGGACGATACCCATTTTTGTGAATATATTATCCTGTCCTTCATTGCATGGAAAAACATCAGAACCAGCATATTAGGGAGTACAGTGACAGGCCAGGGATTGGTCTACAATCCTGTAAACATTTTAAGATACAAGCTATAGACCGTGTCCCCATTTTCTAAAACCCAAACAGAAAAGCCTAGATCAGTCAAAACTAGTGCAAATAATATTCATATATACTGAAACGTAACCACTCTAAGGAATAAATCGAATTCTGCAAAATAACCGGCAGTTTTTGGTTGTCACAAAAGAAAGATGACAAAGCCAGTTTCTTAACCCCTTCCCGACCGCTGACGTCCCCTGTACGTCCTGTGTTCGGGTCTCCCTTAGACCCGATGACGTACAGGGTACGTCAGCGGCGCCAAATCCCCCTCCCGCCCGATACTCACCTCCCTCGTCGGATCCCGCGGTGATCTGACAGGGAGGAAGCCTGCCCATGTGATTTACATGGGCAGGCGAGGCTGATGACGTCGCCACGCTGCGTGGTGACGTCATCAGAAGGTGCCCCCATGTGTTTCAATGGAGGGGAGGGGGGGGCTCCTTCGGAGCCCTCTATCTCCCCAACCATTGAAGCTAGGGAGATGCCGTTTGCACCGCTGGAGAGGGGAGAGCCTCCCCTTTCCAGCGGTCTATGGCATTAACCATTTCGCCGCTGGATCATGTTGCGGCGCCAAAACGTGATTCAAACCTGGAGGGGGGCTGACATCTTGGATGTCAGCCTAGCCTCCAGGTCCCCCCCACCCACTGACAACCTCACCATATGTGTGAGGATGTCAGTGGGCCAGTTAACCCTCTAGCTGCCATGTAGAGATAAGGGGATCCTAAGGATCCCTTTATCTCCCGATCCATGGCAGCTAGATGGTCATATTTGCCATCATTTGAAAGGCCTGATTATGGCCTTTCAAATGATACCAAACATGACCAGGTTTGGTTTTAAAAAAAAATGTAAAAAAAAAATTAAATAAAAAAAAATAAAAAAAATAAAATAAGTTTTTTTTTTAAAGTTTTTGTCTGGGGGGGGAGTTTAATTAAATAGTACCTAGGCTGTCATCTAAAAATAATTAGCACAAAATGGTCAGAATGAGCGCAGCGCACATAGGTGAACTGGCTCAGCAGTGAAAGGGTTAAAAGGTAAAAACATGTAAAAATTGGGTATTTCTATTCTCGGGATAAAATTTGGAAACTATTTAGCCGGGGTCTTTATTGGTGGTTATAGCTTTAGGGGATTAAATTACGAAAAAGTGTGTTTTTATCATTTTTTTCATCATATTTTTTTTATATTAAATTATTGGATATGATGGAAATAATGGTATTTCTAGAAAGTCCATTTAATGGCGGGAAAAAGGGTGTATAATATGTGTGGGTTGAATAAACGAGTAAGAGGAAAATTTGATCTAAACACGAGCAGCGCAGAAACGTAAAAACAGCAGCGGTCACTAAAGGACGGATTTGTGTAAAACCGCCCGGTCACTAAGGGGTTAAAGGATAGCATGCCAATATAAACCAGGAAAGGCACTCCTCTATGCAAAAATAAGATTCAGGTTTTATTAGTACAAAAAAGGACTGACATATCATATACCAATGTACATGAACCTCTAGTTATACTCCATACGAAAAAATATCGCACAATTGACAATCGCTATCGTACAATTGACAATCGCTAATGCAAAGAACTATACCAGCAACAATAAGCATTAAATCATATCACACGGTATACTAGATAAAGCATCAGTACAAGGCCAAATGAATAACCATTATACAATACCCATAGCACGCAGACGTGTGGTATGATTTAATGCTCATTGTTGCTGGTATATTTCTTTGCGGAGGCAGAAAAGCGTGACTACCCCAGTGGGAGGAAACCAGTCGTTTGGTAATCCTCTGGGTGCTCCAAGGGGTCAGCCATCCCGTACCAGACTTTCACAAAAACAATGGGCCACAAAATAACCATAAAATAAATCTTTATTCACTGCCCAAGGGGAGCTAAAATTGCGATGTTTCGGCTCTAGGTCTTAGTCATGCAGCATGACTAAGGCCTAGAGCCAAAACATCGCAATTTTACTCCCACCACCGGGCAGTAAAGAAAATATTTTACGGTTACTTTTAGTACATTTCTTTGCCATTAGTGATTGTCAATTGTACAATATTTTTTCGTACTTTGTATTAAGTATAACCAGAGCTTTACATACATTGGTATAGGATATAGGTCTCTTTTTACAAATAAAACCTGAATCTTATTTTTGCATAAAGGAGCGCATTTCCATAGATTTATTGTGTTTTAACCATTTGAGGTGATGAAGGGAAGCCTTTAAAATTAAAACTGCACCCGAGATAATTCCGGTGTGCAGAACGACCACGCGTTTGTTGAATATAAACATCAGGAACAGCAGCAATCCAGCACGACAACTCAATACAACAGCTTCTGTTTGACAGGTATGCACAGGAGCTCCTTAGTCATGTCAAAATATCAATTTTTCAACTACTCCGAAAATGAATAGATTTAGTGTGAACATTAGTTTTAAAACAAAAACTGACCCAAGAACTATAAACCTCCACAAGTTTCCTTTGAGATGTAACTGGGGAAAGCCATCTGAAAGTACCCTGCAGATTGTACTACAAAACATATCAGATTGACAATGGTTCTCTTAAACCAGCATTTGGCTTAAAGATCTAGGGACAAACACTATACTTACAAGCATATACTGTAAGTGGTATTTATGAATGGCTATGTAGGGTTATAATGTCTGAACAGCCATAAACAAATGGCCTGTACACAAGGCATTTTCCCTAAAAGCCTTTATAGATATATAGCAAATTAAGGCACACTGCAAGGTAAGGGAAAAATGGATATTGACCTAAATTTTCCCATGACATGTAGAGGGTTTAAATTGGCAATATGGCCGACAGTTCAAATTCTTCCAGGTATTTTGTATCATTTACTGCCTAAGGTCGGTCACTTCACAAGGATATACAGGCCTTAAATCAGCGTTTCCCAAACCTGTCCTCAGGACCCTCAACCAGGCCAGATTTTACAGATCACCTTGGGAAAATGCAGACTAAATCCTGCAATCACTGAGCAGCAAATCATATCACGTGTTGTGCTTCAGATATCTGGAAAACCTGGCATGTCAGTGGCTCCTGAGGACAGGTTTGGGAAACACTGCCTTAAAACCTTCTGGTATAAACACTGTCACTTGTCAACATGTGTTAGTAATGACTATTACTTTAGATACAGAATTTTGAATGAAATATTGGGCTGCTCCAACAAACAAGGTGATGTCTGAAATCAAAACATCCCACGTGCCAATCAATGGACACGTTCCTTTTAGAATTGAGAAGGAACCTGAGAACTCTGTACACGATCAAATTGCGAGTAGAACAGTTGTACAGCAATTTAGAACTGAAATGCACTGTGGATGAAATGTCAGTTTGAGTGTAAATCTGAGCACTATTAACCATGGACCAACTTGCACAAGTTGGTTTTGACTGCTCTGCTTGCTGCAATAAAACACCAATTAAAAATCCATTAAAAAAGTTCAATACTCTACAGAGAACACTTTTACCAATTCACAAGTCAAACATTCGGAAGTGTCACTTGAGAGGCACCTATCACATGTAAAACTAGCACCATGATACGCTTAGGAACAGAAAGGGTAAATAGTTATAGGCACAAAATACAAACTGTACCATATAGAATGATTTACATCCTATTTCTAATCACACCATATTTACATAGAACCGAAGTGGGGGGATTTGAGACAAAATGCAAGTACAAAGAACACAGCCAGGTTTTCTTGAATGGTCTGTTAATACAATTAGCAGGAGAACAGGTAAAGACCCTCGGCTGACCGTTTTCCAAATAAGAACACAAAAGAGGTGAATTGTAAATAAAAATAATGTCATACTTTTTCAGGATGAAGCAAAATGCATAAGTGCAACTAACTTTAACATGGTAATAGAACGCTGGCGATAAAAAAAAATGATTGTTCATCAAGATGAAGTTCTTACTGCTTTAGGCTGGTGTCAGACGAGCGCATTTTGTACGGACTGTGCGTCCGTGCAGTACGGAAGACACAGTAGTGGCCACACAGTCCGTTTTTTACTGACGTTATTTTTGACTGATGCAGCAGGAAAAATAAATATGAAAACCATTTTGTCTGTCAAAAATGCTGGACGCATAAATGCAGTCAGTCTGACCTCGTTCATCGCTCACACACAAAGCTATGCGGACATTGCGAATGCAGCTCACTCAGTGCATCCGTTCTAGCGGATTTACGTTCTTGCCTAACCTGCGTCCGTTTGCCGCGTCCATTATGCGTCCGCAGTTCGATGCGGACGTATTTTGTGTGTGGGGATCCATTGGTCAGAATGCTATGCTGCCACGGACGTACAAATGTGCGGCAACACAGACGTGATCAGTGTGCTCGTCTGACACGAGCCTCAAAGGGAACCATGCAAGCTTCTAAAGCACTCTTGCATTTTTTTCATACCTAACTGGCTCTATGAAACGAAGAATTAGAAAATAACCCCCAAAACACTATCATCTAGAAAACATAATGCACAGGCCATTGGACTAGCTGCTAAATTAAGCATCATGATAGTGTGAACATTCCCATGATGTCCAACATGGACCTCACCCTTCACAATCACTCTGATGCAAATGTGAGGAAAGTACACTTAAAGCCAACTGCATACAAAAGATTTACATCACATCAATCTATTCATTCAGTTGAGAATAGAAAGAAGGAGCCCAACGCAAGAGTAAACTCGATCTGGTCATTTTCTGAAGCAAGGTAGATACCCAATTACTGTTCAAATCCCTGCATAATAAGCATGTATAAAAAGCAATATCATCCATGTAGTGCCATATGCATAAAACACATATATAAAAAGGCATATTCTAAATAAAATTATAAAATGCTTATTTACTAAAACTCAAAATGTATTTTAAGTGAATAAAGTGCTTAAGTGCTCTCAAAAACAGCAAAAAATAATTCTCTAACAATATTAGATATAAATACCATCAGTGACAGTGGAAAGGCATTTATACAGTGCACGTTTGTATTGTGCACATTGCATGCTCCAAGTGTACCAACCAAAGTGGGAAGATGCAATTTGCACAATACAAAACGTGCACTGTATAAATGCCTTTCCACTGTCACTGATGGTATTTATATCTAATACTGTTTGAGAAGAATTTGCTTTTTTGTTTTAGTGCACTTAAGCACTTTATTACTTAAAATACATTTTATTGAGTTTTAGTTTTTATATACGTGGTTTATGCATACGGCTCTACATGGATGATATTGCTTTTTATACAGGTTTGATTTATTATGCAGGGATTTGAACAGTAATTCGGTATCTGTGTTATCCTTATAGCTTATCGTATTTAGGGGATTTATTTGCTCCTTTTTACAATATTCTACGCCGCAAAGAATATCTATTACTTGTACTGTTTTGATCACAATTTTGGTTGGTTTTATTGTGAGTTTTTTCCCTTAGCAGGCAGCAAACAATTCTACAACTATTGAAATACTATTTAATGGAGTTAGCGCCTCCACTATTACCTCTATTTTCGTTCAGATGTGGTCAACTATCTCAGGCATCCGATGAAGCATTCGAAGATCGTGTTAACAGTAGGGAAAAGGATTAGGTAGAAAAAAGTCTGACAAGGTTTATCCAAATAAATTTGCGTTAATGTTTAGCTTCAAGACCCCGTAAAACAAAACTGAAAAAAAATAATTATTTGCAGTAATTAAGTGGAGTCATTAATTCATGGAGGTATAACATGCTCAACACTTTAAAAAGGGCACTACAAACATTTGCAATGATTAGTCACGATGACTCGAGTGCCCTCCTTACAAACGTATTCAAGCACTCTAAAGAATTTATCCTGCCCGGAAAGATCAGCTTTTGACAGACGTCTGGGTAAAAGGCCAGGAATTTATCACCAGTTCATTCCCAGCTAGCCAATATCTATTAAAAAGGTCACAATGCGAGCCATTGGATTGGCTAGCTGCTTGAGTGTCCCCATCACATCATGACGGACCCGGAGCTGGATAAAATGCAAGTATTAGGCTTACACTAGAATTAAAATGTAGCAAGCAGAGCTCTACCCTAAAAAAAAAAAAAAAAAAAGGGTGTAAGTGGACATATTGGAATTCAGGACGTAGTGTGATAGGGGAATAAATCACTGGTCTGGGTCAGTGTTAATTTCGTCGACTTAAAAATTGGTCTAGTTTTAGTCTACATAATATTAGAACATGTTTTGAATTAAAATATGACAAATTAAATGGCATTTTAGTCAAAAGACTACGAATAAAACTAAAATCAATTTACTGTCAAAATGGAAACTGGATTTTAAGATGTTATTTAGAACAGTTATATCTGCGCCTGTATTGCATGTTCAGACCGTAATACCATAAATAATAACAGTTTAATAGAGGTTTACTCCAGGAGCAAAGAATGAGAAATGTTTAAATAACGCATTAATTACACTTTAACTAAACCCATAAGATTTTAGTCGACTAAAACTAGACTAAAAGTAAAACAATTCAGATGACTAAAATTAAAGACTAAAACTGAATAAAAATTTGCTGTTAAAATTAACACTTGTCTGGGTAGAACTACAGAATATGTATAGCCAGGGAATTGATAGTAAATTCATGAATAATAAAGTGAGGCTATTGAAAAGAGGGACTGCAAACATTTGATATCATTAACGCTTTCACTACCAAAAGTATGTAAATTGATTTTGAGTAACAATACTAAAAACTAGTAAACAATACCACTTCTGTATTCCTTTCTCTTCAAGATTAGTGTGCCTCTGAAATGAAATCAGAGCTCATCCTGTCATTACTGTAAAGAAACTACACCTTCACTGTAACAAAGCTCAACAAATTTACAGATGCGTTACAACAACCAGGGAGAGGGCAGAATACAGAGAGCTCCGGGCTCACTCACTACTGTAGAGGGATAAGAGTGAAGTGGTTATAAATGACTGAAACTTCCTGGACAGATACAAGGTGTTACTGTAATTTCCATATACAGGCATTCTGCAGGAACATAGAGGTTTAATATTCTTATTTTGTGGAAGCTGCATTGCCATTAATCTCATGATCACTACAAATCCCAGTAAGCAGCATATCTGACCATTACTTGGCACATTTACTGTATTTGACACAAAGGCCATTTCTGCTTCTATGCCAATAATGCAGATCCTGTTTGAGCAATATAAAAGAGACACCATCTAGAGCCTTTCATCCCAGCAATATATTTCTGTAAAGAATAACAGAATAATAAAAAAAGCATAGTACCACTAGTTTATAATGTTAACTATTTATGGAATAATCTCTGCCAAACTGTCATTTTACCCTATAGTTATCTACAGATTCCACATGTCAAATAAAAGTTCTAGTTTAACAAAAAAGCGCTTGGTAGTGATGGGGTTAATAAGGTCATTCATGTGTTTGCAAAATCTCTCATAATATTTAATTTCTTATCAAACAAGTCCACGGTGTTATGGCCACAACAGGCTCACTTGATCCTCAACTCTGGCCGCTGCTGTGCCTTATGAGGTGCCTTCACCTCCTCAAATGCTACCTTGGAAGCATCACAGAGTTGGGCGCAAAAGTGTTGGCTTCACTGCCAGCATGCAGCAACTGGAGAATCAGAATTTCTTTCCTGTAAAACAATACCAAAGGAGACTTTGCTCGCACAATGTGCAGACTGAATCTGAAAAGCTAGAACTTCTACTTAAGGGAACCTGTCCACGACCTACCTAGATAAAACTTCTTAAAAAGGATTGGGGATATACGTCAAAAGATTGGCTACATGTAGCTCTGCACTAATCTGCTCTCATTTCACATAACCGCAATACTCTGCCAGCACTACTTACATTGCCATAGTGTGGTCTCTACTGAATGCGGATACGTGAACATTACTTTACACTATATGTTCAAATATTGTAGTAAACAGCTGTTCTAACACCTTTGTTTACCCTACTGACAAGAAGCAGATTGAGTATTGGGGAATTTTTGCTGGTTTAATAAGAGTCAACAAGATGTGTATGACTTTTTTTTTACATATAGAAAGCAAGTACTTAGTTGCCTCTGAAGAATCTTTTGCCACATTATACAGATTAACTGTAAGTACATAAAAATGGATGAAGTTGAAACGTTCTGTGAATCAACCCAAAGATAATAGCCAAAAGTGCTGATGTTTCAATCCTGGAAATGACTTCATTTTTCCCCTCTCGGGACTTTTTTTCTATTATCCTCAAGCATTATATTTATACACACGCACGACACTATCTTAGCTGACAGGCAGAGACGGTGGTATATATAAGCATTCACACAGTTTAAATCAGGTTGATCACCTTACAGTGATGAAAAGATCTGCCCTTTTATACAATTGCAGTAGTAGGAATGATATTAGGATTGCTGCTAAATTAGCAGTCTTATACTAAACATAGAAAATATTGCCATCGCTTGATTCTGATATTTTCCAGAATATTAAAAATGATTATTGGAAAAGGCATCTAACAGGTAACCTGTATTGCACTAAACAAGCGTTGTCTATATATAGAGGACTTGACATATTTTAAGGCAACAGAGCCTATATCTGATGAGAATTCATGGTGTGTATGTACACCACATATATTGCCTTCTTAAATTTCAGAATTCCTTCCGAAAAACTTCCATTGGTCTTTAGTAGCCATAAAAATACCAGATTAAAAATTGAAATAAAACCACTGGGCTCACTGGTATAATAAAAGCATAATATGCTTGTGCATATATACATCATTTTTTTTTTTTTAAAAAAGTACTAAAGTTAACAGTTGACCTACTTGCCATTTGATTTTTGCCATTGTACTAAAATAATACGCCTGAAAGAAAGACCTTCATCTGGCAAGGGGAAAAAAAGGGAACAAAAAAAAAAAAAAATAATAAATTAAGTAATGCTGTTAATGGCCCCCTTAGTACCTTAAAAGGTAGCAGAAAACTTGCAAAGCAGAGGGCCATAAAAGACGTGAAAAATAAAAACAGTCTTCATTTATTGCCTTTGTGCATTGTTAAGCATGTTTAACGTTTGGGTCTTGCTGTGTTCTATATACCGGATCAAAAAAATTAAAACACTATATAGTCGAGATATTTACAAAAAAATAAAAAAAGCTTAGGTCTTACATTCGAAGAACATATACCCAATACAACTAAATACTTGTGTGCTTGCGTAAACGTCTAATACTAAAATTCATACACACTGGATATTTAGTTTCTAGTAGAATGGGATTTCAAGTGCAAATTATATTTTTTCAAAGAATGAGGTTGCAATAGTTTGAAAAGCAGAGGAAATGAAAGCCTGGTATGAAGAATTAAAAATACTGACGACATGTTAAAAGAACATTGCAAAGCAAGAACAAGGAGGAAGAGCGTAAAACCCAAAATAAAACCGAATCACTAAAGTGCCTAGATGGTGGGGGGATTTTGCAGCAGTGCATAGTGGGAATGTTGCCCAGGAAGCCATCACTTTGCTAATTGCAGCATCTTGTTTGCATAAAGATGTCAGAACAGGACTTTTGGTTAACAGAACTAGCACAGCCATTTTTTGTTTCTCCAAAAAAGGGCACAACAGTCTAAAATAAGTTTTAAGGTAGTTGAAGGGATAAAAAGGATGCTACACATCTAAAAAGAGCTGATATGAAAGTTACGATGTCGCCTGCATGAACAGTCCTGAATTTCATTTTCAAGCTGCCCCTGAATATATTTAAGGCCTGTTGACCATTCAACTGCATTTTTGACCTACCAGCAGCAAAGACATGAATTGCACAGCGTGAACCTCCAGGTTAAAGATGGAAGATCACCTCTTGCTTCTAAGCAAGAGGCGAAGAGAGCATCAAGTATGGGCAGCAGGCTAAAATGAACAGCAAAGGTAATGGGGTAACCATGTTTGACCATAGTTTCTGTTCCCATATTTTCAGATTCTTCCTCAGGTATGAGAAAGGTAACATACTAGATCAGTGTTAGTGCACAGATTACTGGCCAAGACGGCCAAGCGATTAGATGGGAGAAATGGCCAATAAAAACCTCAAACCTTTGCACATTTTATGTCTTGTTCTCCTTTAAAGTGCCCTAAAGTTTTCCTAAATAAATTAAAGTAAGGTTTTGGGTCACCCGCAGAGCGGTTGTAGCTACTCAGAGTAGCAGCCATCCATGGCAATGGAACTGTGCCGATCCTTAGTATATGGGCAGCTGCCACCATTGGGGAGGGCAGTCTTGGCAGCGATGCCGCAGTTCTTCAGGAGATTGAAGCTGAAGGGAAGGATGGCGTCTTTTGGTGGGAAAGGCTTCATGGTGGAAAGGATAAGTGCCAAGCAGTCTGCTACATCCTTGTTTGGAGCGCAGGCCAATGCTGGGGTATGACCTGCTGTCGACAAAACAAAATCAAGGAAACAGGAAGGAGAATAAAAATTATGAAAATGGACAGTGGCATCAGAACCATTTAAAAAGGAGCATAACTTATCAGTTCTACTACTGATGTGTTGATAGTCAGCATCTGTCTCAAATGCATATTATTTACACAGTATTTGCATAACACCTACTGTCATATGAATAAAAATACTATCTTATCAAATGAACTGCGTAGCCTTCTACAGATTGACTAAAACCCAGGTAGGCAAAGAATGCCATTATCACTTCTCCCAGCCTGCTGCAGCATTAAAAGGAAAATGCACACTTGTACTATTCCCATCACTTAAAACCTTATATATGGCGAAGCTAACTCTCACCTTCTTCATCCACAGCCAACACAGTTGCTCCACGTGTAAGCAAAGCCTGGACAACAGATGCTAATCCATTACGGGCAGCAATGTGGAGCGGCCTGAAATAGCAAAGGGGGGGGGGGGTGAATAAAATAATTCTAAAAACTATAGAGAAAAAGCATTAGATGTTCGTTCTTAACCTCCCTGGTGGTATTCCCGAGTGTGACTCGGTTTTAAATTTCACTATCGCGAACGGTAACCCTGAGCCACACCCTGGCTGGATGCATACTCACCTCCTCCTGCGCTCCCTGGCTGTCCCCTAAAGTGTGATTGCGGCGAGTTGCTTCCTGGTAAGGCTCCCTGCGAGTCACACGATGGGGGGGGGGGGGGGGGAACCAGCCAGCAAACTTTAAAAAAAAAAACAGTTTTTCCAATGTACAATGTTTATGAACTACAGGATAAGAAACAGACCATACATGGTCTAACCCAGGGACATCAGGGGGGCCAGAGTTTGAGATCCCTGGTCTAACCCCTTGTTTTCAGACAGATTTCAGTGTTTTTTGTTGTATTTTATTGAATATCATTTATTTGCATTATTTTGGATAATTATTTTTGGGATAATAAATTATTATGTCGTGTTTCAAACTTTATCGGACTCCGTGTATTTACTACTTATAAAAAGGATTTTACCAGTAAGGACTCTTGATTGCACAGATTTCAGTGCATGATTCATAATGATTACAGGCTAACTATGTACAAAAACACGTTTCCGTTTAAAAAAAAAAAAAAAAAACACTTTTAGACAAACTTTTCAAAAAAAATTGGACCGCCAGGGAGGTTAAATACTAGTGAAGTTTAGATCCTTGTGGTTACTTTCGAGAAGGCTTGTTTCTTAATCTCTCCCTATATGAAAATTAGAGTTTCACATTTCCAGTTCTGAACACATACTGTACAGGCATGTGGAGGATCCAGTTTGAGAAAATAAATCAGAAGAGATCAAATGGGATGCACTTGTAGCTTGCCCTTTTGAACTCTGCACCAGATCTATGCTTGAGAGATGACTATTCATAAACTCTGGCAGCTAGGGATGCACCGATATCGATACTAGTATCGATACTGCTGATTGCACGAGTACTTGGTACTCGTGCAAATGGCCCGATACCAGAAGCCAGCGCTGGGCCGGCTTGCCGGTATCCGCGGGGCTGGGGAAGCTGGCCGCGTGCATGAAAAGCACAGGGCCAGCGTTCCCCCTCCGGCGGCCGCAATACTCACCCCCTTCCGCAGGTACGGTCGCGCGGCTGTGATCAGTATTGCAGCCGCTGGAGGGGGAACGCTGGCCGCGTGCTTTTCATGCACGTGGCCATCTTCCCCAGCGTTAGCTGGGGGCAAATCCATGAGAGCGGGGGGGGGGCAATATCTGGGTGGAGTAGAGGTAACATCACTGCTCTGCATGGAGAGAGCCTTGAGTCATGGGTTCGATGCCAGCGAGCAACCTCTCCAGTAAGTGTCCTTGGGCAAGACACCTAACTGTACATACTCACCACCCAGGACATACTTGAAAACGAGAGAAATCTCAATGTATCCTTCCTGGTAAAAATCCTTTCTCCAAAAAAAAAAAAAAATATCCACGAGCTGGGGGCAATCTCCATGTGAGCTGGGGGCATTCTGTATATTAGATATATATCTAATATACAGAATGCCCCCAGCTCACATGTATATATCCCCCCAGGTAGATAGATGGGGGCATTTTTAGATGAGGTCTGTTCATATTGGAAAGCGGTCACATGACAAAAGTATCGGTACTCCGTATCGGGGAGTACTTTTTAAAAAGTATCGGTACTCGGGTCTTAAAAAAGTGGTATCGGTGCATCCCTGCTGGCAGCCATACTACCTTTTCACATTAGCATTACGAGGATGTAAAACAGTCTTTAGCCATCCATTGCATTCAGGGAATTGTAGGCAGGACTGCCATCAGAATTCTTGGGGTCCCTTACTAAATAATAATTAGTCGGGGGCCCCATTCCATCAGTAAACTGAAAAAAACTCACTCTCTCCCCTCCCCTCCGGGAACACATTTTTTCCCTTTACTGGAGGGGAAGAGAGCATTCACTTGGCACCTCTACCTGGTGCAGACCACACTAATTGCTCCCTACATGAGTCAGGAGTGGTCTTCTGGACTCGATGCCACGGCCCTCTGGGAGATTTGTTGATCTTGGTGGGTCAGTCCTAGGTGGCACTGGGTACCATCACGTCTGTGGCACTTAGACAAACTGCACTGGGTTTGGCCAGGGTCCCTTGGACCCACAGGGCCCCATAACATTTGATGGGCGGTCATCCTGATTGTAGGCAATAAACACCTGGGGGGCCAGAGTTTGAGACCCCAGATGTAAAAGGAGTCCTGGCTTTCCCTCGGCTTTACTCACATTTGCAGCATGCTGTTTGTTGCATTGATAAGGCCAAGGTCCCGGGTCTCCCCTAGAAGCAACAAAGCACACTTCTCATGCCCCTGCAAAGAAGATGGGAGAAAACCCATTAGGACCAAATGCAATTTAAACATTAACTCGATTGATCAGATTATCTACAGGATGTATCACTCATGCGTCAGGAGTACTATAGAGAAAACCTTAGCTGTTTCACAGAAACAAATTTAAACAATCCCAACCTACAAATAGAAGACCAGATCAAATGTAGGTAATTACTGTATGCCAATATCTAGCTAGAAAGGATTTTCTTTTACAAATTTGGATTTAATGTGCATATACAGTTCTGTTTTTGTCACAGCAGCCGCCGCCACACTACATATTCAGATACGTCTGAATAGGAGATTGGCCTCTCTGGAGTCAGGGAGCACCCCATTATATATTTGTTCACACAGAAGAATAGTGGTGCATGGAGTCTGGGCAATAATGAGCTTCCCCACTACAAATAGTAAAAACTTTACCACTTTTTTTCCCTGCACAAGATCAGAGAAATGTTAAAAGGCCTTTAGATATGCATCATGGCAGGTCCATGACATTTTCTCAAAAACCTAGATATGCCGTTGGTCGACAAGTAAAATTTTGAACATGCTACACCACCTCCAGTCTACACTAAAGAGCAAGTAAACTACATATATGTGGAAGTACTTTGAGGATTATTGATCAACCCCCACCCCCTGTTTTCATTCGTCAGATTAGGTTTAGCTTCCTTTCCTGACTTCACAATAGGCAAGATAATAGCAAGGCCCAGCTCAGGGGCCATCAACCTTGGTCCTCCACATGTTTTGGAATGACACTTCCCTTGAGGCTCAGCAAGCCTATAAAAGTAGCTGATCATGGAGGTTGTAGGTCCAAAACCTCTGGAGAAAAAAAAGGATTGCTGACCCCTGACGTAGTATTTCTTAATATTGTTCATTGATGCTTCGGGGCGAGAAACCTAGGAGGTGGCCGTGTTTTTACATATAGGGAAAAACCAAGAATCAGACCTTGACTGACCGAGCAGATAGTTTTCCAATCAGATCCTCGTCTTGACCACTCTTTAATAGTAACTGGGAGAACACCGTTTGGTCTTATTTGCGCCCTTTGTTCTTAGTGACACATTTATGGTTAGTGCATGACATGTTAACCTAAAACGTTTCTGGAAGGTTGGCATAATTCAGTAATGTTTAAAAGAGGATTCCTTTTTAATAGAAGAAATAGAATATATAAAAAGAAAACCAAACCGTGTGAAGACTTGAGTCCCCTAACCAAGTCATATAATGCCATCATAAAAGGCACTTTCTAAAACGAAAGGGTGCAAAATAAAGCAATATTTGCTTTACAAAAGTCCAAACAAAAGCTGGGGGAAAAAGTAAACTCTTGTGACCCATAGGAAAAACAACAATCATAAAGTCTAAATGTGAGAGCAAAATAACTGCACTAGGAAGAAAATGAAAATATTTAAAAAAAAAAAGCAGTTTTAAATCATCATGAATGCCTTCAAATCCATAAAGAAATCAAGGAAGTCCTGAAATAATGTGTAGCAGTCCTGAAGTTTCTTCTGAAACGAAGTTGGATAATCTTCATGTAGGCTTTTGGATTTTGTGATCCAGAGAGCATGGTGCGCCACAGATTGAGCCTCTGCTTAACTGGAGTATGACTACGCTTTTCTAAGAAGTATCGCAAGAGGTCACCCTCAGTCACGTGTTATTCAGTTGCACAATTGGAGTTGACATATACCCCAAACGCATTTAAAAGCACCATTTTTAGATGGTTCTTCATAAAAAAAAACCACGAAGTTAATGGAAAGGATCCGTTAGTCTTTACTCTTTTAATTAAACGGGTATAATCTAATGTGAGAATTGACTAGTACACCACTCCCATTCTTGAACACCAAATAGCAGGATTGCTTATTTTTTTCTGGACACTATAACACCTCTGCATGAAGTGCCTTTTTTGTAGTTCGAAGAGGGATGACAGAAAAAAAAACAAAAAAAAACAACACTGGGATTCCCAAAAAGGAAATCATGTGGACCTAACACAAGGGCACAGAAAATTATGTGAATGGAGGTGGAGAAGAGATGAGCTGTAATCAAGAAGGCCAAGACAAGGAAATCCCGTTTGTGAATATATTCTACGCAGGTAGTTCATTTATGTGGGAATACTGTGGAGAATATAAAATCGGTGTGAAAATTAATAGGTCGATACTGCATTATGGAAATCATGATTTTGGGCAGAGTGCAGTACAGACTGATGCTAGATGGCAGTGCATTACGTGTCAAGCAGCGGAGTTCTAAATCAACAGAATCATAGGCTGAATTTACTATTGTTAGTTTTTAGAGCTAAGGCTGGGGTCAGACCAGCGCACTTTTAACGTGCGTTCTGGCGCACATAATTACGGCCGCACCAGCAGATGACAGGCAATGACGGCCAATATACGATGTACGGCCGCACAAAAGTCCAGCCGTGCAACGCAAGTGGAATTTGAATGCATTTGTTTGAGAACGCAGAACCGCTAGTACTGACGTACTGAGTGCGCAGCTGCGGCATAGCGGCGTGTGTGCGTGATTAGGAGATGTCAGACTCTGCTAATGTCCAGCCTACATAACGTCCAGACGCAAAAAGAGTATTGACGATCCGTACAAAATCACGCCCGAAAATGCGCGTCGTCTGACAGTTTTTGCGCATTCCGTGACAAAATACGTCAATGCGTTCGGACGCACTTTTTCACGTTCGCGGGGAAAAATGCTTTCGTCTGACCCTAGCCTAAATCAATGCAAAGTTTTTGCATTGTTAAACTCTAGGAAGTAGAATGTTACATGGAATGGGTAGGGGAGCTAACCCCCAAAAAAGAAGTGAACAACATTAGATGCAGGCTAAAAGGGATTATTCACCAAGCACCGAAATTTCAGTGCCCTCTAGTTCGGCGCACTCTGAAAAGTTCAATTCGCTGGCACTGTGGTGAATTCAGCATTCATTGCAGGGTCCCTGAACACATCCGATAAACAGTCGAATCAATCTGAAAAACCACCAAAATGCATCCGATAAACCAACCAGCCGTTCTAAAAAGAAAATGTAGATGGGTCCTAAGAAGAAAAAAAACAAAAAAAAATATCTGAATCAAAAAACGTTGCCACAAAAAATGGCTAAAGACAATTCTAAAATATAAAGACTTTGCTGCGAATGAAAAGAATAAGCCAGGGATGCACCGATACTAGTAATTGGTGCAGATCCCGGCATTTGCATGTGTATTTGGTACTTGTGCAGATGTCCCGATATCGGAAGCCAGCACTGAGCTGGCTTGCCTGCATCCGAAGGGGTGGGGCAGCTGTTTGAATGCTCAAACGATATTTTGACAGGCCCCTGCAGCTGGCTGTGTTCCAATGAGTGGCCGTCGGCAAAAGTTTAGAGCAACTGCTCAACGGAAGCAACCCCCCCCCCCAGTCGCGATCTCAGTTTGCGAGATATCGAACTGCGTGAGATCGCGGCAAGGGGGATCCCACCAAGCAGTCGCTCTAAACCTTTGCCAGTGGCGATCGTTGGAACGCAGCCAGAGGAACCTGATGGAATGCAGTTACAGCATCTTGCCAGCCGCTCCAGAGTCTGCAACTGAGGTCTGAAATTTGTTGGTTAAACTTGTATCAGAGGCTGTGGGGGTATACATGCATCTGTGGATATATATCTATATATTTCTATATCCATATCTGTCTGTCTGTGCAGGCCCGTGCAGTGGGTAAATGGGGTGTCTGGTCATATTGGGAGAAAGGGGGGCGTGCGGATATATTGGACAGGCTTTCAGCAAAATCCTAAATTATTTATTAGAAAGTGGTCCATGACATTAAATAAAATTATCAGTACCCGGTATCGGTGAGTACCTGAAAAAAGTATCAGTACTTGTACTCGGTCTTAAGAAAGTGGTATCTGTGCAAGTGCAACCCTAGAATAAACGGATGAATAAAAATGGGGAAATTTACATTGAAACCTATGGGATTCGCCGGTTTAAACCTGTCAAATGAAACCACTAGAAATCAGGGCATTTCGATGACTTTCCGGCGTTCTCTAACCGTTACTTCTCTATGGGGAATTTCACTCTGCCGAAGGACACCGTATTTCGGTAATATTTGGAGAATCGCCAGCTTTTTGAACAGCCGAATGGCCACAAAATTGAGCCGTACAGGGAAATTCACCGTTCGGTGCAATTCGGCCCTCTTTGAATAATCCCTTAAGCACCAGTATTGCAGCACCAACACATGCCAGCTTTTCTACTGTAACACTACTAAGCAAACTAAACATTATGTAAATAACGTCTTAAATTTTATTTGTACTGCAGGTATGGTTTGCGCATTCAGCGGAAAGTGAGAAAAATATTCCATATTTTTCTCAATACAAGAACGATTTACAACCTGTACCACAACAGGTCATTCACTGAAACGTAAAAAGACTGTAGGGTTAAAACCAGAAAGAGGGGAAAAGAGGTCTTAAACACTCACACCCCCCCCCCCCGATCATTTTAGGAGTGAGGGCGCTCAGGGCACAGTGACAACTCAATTTATGGAATGGTCACGATGCCTACAATGTCCCTTCTAGTAATGGATTTTTTTTTATAATAAATCAGGGAAAGTATTGTAAAAATGTGTAGTGAATGTTGATCCTTAGAGAAATCCAGTTTGCAATTTGAAGGCAACGTTTTTACTTTCTTTGGTGTGTAACTGGAATCTCCTGGAATCCAACTGCCTTTACAAAGGGCTAACAAATTTAAGGAATGCCTTATTGCTCAAAAATGCTAAACGGTACACCACATATGTTCCATTAGTTGTTATGGGGACTTCTGAAAAAAACTCTGTTGTACCAATTTCCAGTTGTAAATATTGACATTCAGGTTTGAAATCATTTAAAAAGTCTCCATCATATCACAGACTCTTGACTTGATTCTGATGAAAACAAAGCTCCTTGGCAAGTGATTTAATGGTTCTCGATACAATTCTGTCACTTTCAGGCAATTTAATTTTCTATCCAGAGCTGGCTTGAAGACACCTTTACCAAGTGATGTAGAAGGTGGGGGGGGGGGGGACACCCAGCTAACAGAATAGGTAGTCTTCAACTTCTAATTCCTTTCCCACTCAGAAGGGGTAGTAAAAGTTGTTAATAACCAGTTTAGGGCTGGGGTGGATATTTAAATTTGAACAATCATGTGTCAGTCAGACATCAAGTGTCAGTCTTTTCCCTACATAAACTGTTGGGTGATCCAGTTGAGTTTCATTATCTGTTGGTAGTATCGTGATAACATATTTGCATAAATCTGTCATGTCACTTTCCCCCTCAGGTGAATATATATAAAGCACGAACATGTTCCACAGCACTGAACAATGGGTAGGACAAAATTAAATAATAAAATTCACAAATAGATTGTAAGCTGTTGAGCAGGGTCCTAAGAGGAGTGGGGTGACACAGAGATGTGGGTAAGCTGCATAGTATGAGAAATAATGGGGCTGCATGTGAGAGCAGAAAAAGGTACAATGGGAGAATTACGGGGTGAACTGTGTTTTTTTTTTTTCTTTTAAATTTTTTTATTTCTGAAAGAAAAGAGGTCACAAATTGACCGACATTAGTGGACTCGCAGGGCCACATCAATAGAGCTTCGTGGTAGTAGATAGGCAGAGTCCACTTTAATCTGTACACTCATAAACTGTAAAAAACCGAAGTGGGAAAGAAGAGGGAGAAACATGGAGGAGGGGATGTGCCGAGCTTCTCTGTGAGGGGGTAGATGGCTCCGTTAAAAAAAAAAAAAAAAAAAAAAAGGGGGGGGGTGGGGTGGACCACCTCCAACAAGGAGGAGAAGGAAGAAGTGACAAAAGCCATGTCCGTGACTCTCCTGGCGCACTCCCGGAGGAGGCCATGGAGGGGTACTGTCACGTGGCCCGGGTACACGAGGGCCAGGCAAGGCAAAAGTACCATGATGGCGCGCCCCGTGGTCACCCGGTTAAAATAAAAAAAATAAATAAAAAAAAAGGGGGGGGGGAGACGGGGAGGACATCAACCTCAATGGAACGCATATCTTATAGAAAACACAAACAGGATAGAAGGGGAGAAAGGCAGTATGCCATAACGAGTCGGGATAGTAGCCACATCATGATAACAAGTCCCAGTCTCAATCCAGGTTGTCCGGGGACGGTGTGGAGCCTGCAGGTGAGCGTGTGGCAGTCTGACACGATGGAGCAGGAGGTAAACCGAGGGAGCGCAGATGACCTTCAGCCTCGGCCGACGAAGTGGCCACGAGAGCCCGTCCATCGCCCGTGGTGATGAGAGAACCAGAGGCACCCCATTTATAACTGATATCGTGCATGCGTAGGAGGGTGGTAATAGGCCGAAATTGCCGGCGGGCGGCAAGTAACATAAAAGGCAGGTCTCGGAATACAGCGATTGAGGCCCCCTCAAACAGGACCGCGGGCACATTCCGCACTGCACGGAAAACCGAGTGGTGCACGGCCATGTCTCTGAGTGTGACGATTACATCGCGCGTCGCTTTTGCTGGAGCCAGTGCTGCCTTCCGCACACGGAGTGCCGTGAGGACAGAGTCCCGCAGGTGTTCCGTAGAGTGGAGAACCGACTCCAGAAACCGAGTAGTATAGGGTAATATGTCCGAGTCTGCTACCGTTTCCGGAACCCCCCGGAGCTTCAGATTTCGGCGCCTGTGCCTCGTCTCTATCGCCATCACTGCGGATTGTAGGCCGCTGACCTGCCGCTGCAGGGCGTGTAAGGAGGAGGAAGAAATGGCCTGTGAGCTCTCTATCGCTCTGGTGCGGTTCTGGAGATCCCCCACCTGCGTCTGAGTGTCCGCAACCTCCGCACCGCGGGCTTGGAAATCCCCTTGCCAGGATTTCCTGGCATCCTCCAGGAGAGCGCGAATATCGCCCTTGGTGGCGGGGAGAGCGTCTTCCCCCCGTTTCGGCGTCGCCACGTGGGGAGCAGGCGGAGCATCCTCGGTCTCCAAAATCGGTAGGCCCTCTACTTCAGGCAGAGCAGGGCGTTGATGTCGCCGCACCGGGCCACTCGTCAATGAGAGACGGATATCAGGGGTACGGGTGCCCTCCGCCGCCTCACCTGTCTTGGATTTCTTCCCCATCCAGGCTTAGGATATCTCCTCGCAGCGCGAGGGAAGGTGTCCGTCTCCTCAGGCCCCAAAATGGCCGCCACGAGACAGGGGATGCGGCAACACAGCTGCCCCCGACTCGAACGCCGGTCCGGAGGAGGGGAGTAAACGGGCTCCGGAGTTCCACCTACCGATAGCCGGCAGCAGTGTCACTTTGGAGGAGTTTTCCCGGCTCTAATCCTCGGTCGGGTCGCTAAATAGGTATGCCGGATCGGAGCTCCACTGCTTTGCGTCCGTCTCGGTCCGCTGCCGGCCACGCCCCCCCCTGAACTGTGTTTTTAAACGCTTCTTGAAAGACTGGAGGCTCGGAGAGTGTCGACTGAGGTGATTGAGGGAGTTCCAAAGATAGGGTGCAGCTCTGAAAAGCCCTGAATGTGAGAGTGAGGCGTGGAGGTACGAGGAGATAAAGTGACTGGGAATGGAGCAATGATATTCAGGGTTATTCAGAGAAAGGTGAAACTCGAGAATGTTTGGAGAAGTGAGAATTCTAGGTCAAAATAGCCGATTTGGAAAGTGAGATAAATGGGAGAATTTTACTGGTTTGGCCATTTTGACCTAGAATTTTCACCTTTCTCTGAATAACCCTGTATGAAACAAGAGTTAAGTGAACTCCATTTTTGAAAGCTTGTAATATCTGGCAAGGCCGTTTAGCACTTTAGTTGTATGTGCAGATCCACGCAATTTCTTATACCCTGTGGATTGTCGTGCCATGTAACAGCTGCAGTACCCAACCCTGGTCCTCAAGGCCCACTAACAGGCCAGGTTTTAAGGATTACCTTGGGAAAATGCAGACTGAACACAGCACAGGTGATATTTGCTGCTCAGTGAATGCAGGGTTCAGATATCTGGCAAACCTGGCCTGTTTGTGGATCACTGATTAAAAAGGGACATGCATGCAAAATTAATTATATATATTTTTTAAAATTGACAGTTAAACCACTTATACCAATAGACAAGATAGAATAAAAAGTTTGGGGAAAAAAAGTTTATTTTCTTGCTTTAAAATCATCGTCATTCCATCTTCTCTGGCCACGCCCCCTCAGCTAGGGGTGTTTCTTCAGCTCCAACTTCCTGTATATTCCCCGCCAACTACTCCACCCATCAAAGCTTCACATGAACCAGCACAAGCTGTGCACGTACAACCCTGTGCAGCTCAGGACCTCAGACTGGGGAAACCGAGGAACTGAATATTAGCCATCTCTCCAACTGTGAGAGCAAGACACACTCGCAGTCTCGCTCAAACCCCCTGGCAGGTAACGCACTCTTGTTCGTGCTCTCACTGTGCCTTTTCTTGCACGCTCTGTACCTTTTCTCTGCTGTCTCTCTCTCCTCTCTCCTCTCTCCCCCCCCTCTGCAGTAGCTGGGGTTGAAAAAGTTACAGATTGAAATGGCACTCAGCGCCGCCCTCTCCTCAGCTCACAGAGCAGGAGCAACTCAATCGCACATGCTCAGTGCATTTATATATTCCATGTAATACACAGATTGGATATCTCAAAGTGCCTCCTGAGGTGGGTGTAGAAAACGCCATGAAAGAAAAGTAGGTAAATTTGAAGAAATAGCATGCTTGCTTTTTATGCCTGCAAGAACATAATATTAAGGATTATACTATTTAGTATGTGGGTAAAAGCTGCTTGATCCAGGGAGAAATCTGACTGCCATTCTGGGGTCAAGAAGGAATTTTTACCCAGTATGTTGCATATTCGGCGAGAGTATCAAACTGGTTTTTTTTGTCTTGTGGATTAACAGCATTGGGTGACGTGTGAAAAGCTGAACTCTATGGACGCATAGACGCATTATGGACGCAAAATACACAATTGCTGGGGAAAGTTCAGAGTTTTTTTTCAATGAACCACAAATCAAAATATTAAAAAAAAGGTACAATCTGAATTTTTGCAGGATATAGAGTTCCATTATGAAAGAAAATACAGTCTTAATACGTAAACATCCCAACGTAGAGTTGAAAGGTCAGCAAGAAGTCCACACTCTTGTTCTAACTTTTTTTTTTTAGAATCTAAAACAGTGGTTCCTAACCCTGGTCCTCAAGTATCCCTAACAGGCCAGATTTTGCAGATCACCTTGGGGAAAAGCAGACTGAATCCGGCAATCACTGAGCAGCAAATCATATCAACTGTGCTGTGCTTCAGCTATCTGGCAAACCAGTGATCTAAGGCTAATGTCAGACGAACACAGTCTCAGTGCACTCTGCGTGCGTGCACAATGGACGGACGTACTGACGGAAGATACTGTAGACACCACACTGTCAGTTTTTGTTGAGACGTTGAAGAGGGAAAAAAAAAAAAGTTATGAGAAACAAATCTGAAATTTGATAAAAATTTGAAAAAGATATGAAAAGCCATTTTGTGCGTCAAGGTGCTGGACGTTGCAAAATGCACTGCGTCTGACATCTCACACAGAACGCTACGCAGACGTGGCGCACTCTGCGTGTCAGTCTAGCGGTTTTACATTCTTGCCTAACTTGTGTCCGTTTGCCACGTGCGTTGTGCGTGCGCAGTTCAGTGCGCACATACTTCGTGTGTGGGTCTCTATTGATCAGGATTCTATGCTACGAAGGACGTTAAACGGTGCAGCAACACTGACGTAATCACTGCGTTTGTCTGACACGGGCCTTAGAGGTTAGTGACTTGGGCTTCTAAAAAGGGCCTTTGAATGTCAAAGCAGCTTTAATATTCACTGCCAGAAACCCCTTCAATGTACTGCATGGCAGAAAAAATAAATCAACATCTAGAATAGCTGCACGTTTGTGAATAAGTCACAATATTTGATATTTTTTTGCAATCTGAAGGAAGGTATTTAACATTGGGGTTGACAATTTTGCATGTACCGAGGAACACTACATCCGAATTGTATACACAATGTAAAAAAAACACTTGAGACTAATGTTTGTCATGGACATAACCCAAATATACGCGAGAAAGGAAGCAGGATGCCACAATCGGCTGGAGGAGAATGCCATCGGAGGTCAGTGAGAGAGCACAGGTATGTATCCAGCCCAAGTGTGACTTGGGGTTACCGCTTTCATCAATAAAAGTTAACCCCGAGCCACACTCTAGAATACAGCCAGGGAGGTTTAACAAGCCACATTTGAAGGAATAATTTGGAAGCTTGCATGTGGGTTTGTCCCCACCTTGTGGACATCTAGGTTAGGACTCATGAATAAAGCATTTAATATAAACATTGCACAATATTACGACACGAGGGGGGGGGGGATTTATTGGACTTATGAATTTTGTACACACCAGATGTGTGTCATTGTAATACCGTTATTAATTTTAGGGCTAGTATTATGGATTACTATTTTCCTTGTTTAGGGATGACCCTAACCAACATATTCTGCTTCAATTCTAGCCCTAAAACACCAGAGTCGAGAAACATAATGCTAGTATGTATGGTACAAATTTTGGTTGTAAAGACTGGTCACATGTGCCTTTTTTACATTAAATAGGACTTTGTTCCTCGCATACGGATCCTAATAAAACATTTAAATTATTTGAAGTATCATAATCCAAGAAGTCCACAAGATCACGTTACAATAGAAAACACTTTTTTTTACTTTCCAAAAAACTAGAATTAGCCTTTCATGCCAAACACCATTTTACTCCTTATCACACATTGGTGTCACAATGACCGCCACAGCTTCCAGGCCAACTACCTCCTCACTTAACAGGTCAAAGTAAAAACCTAAACTTCAAACAAAACATTTTAAAGTGCATCTGCGACAAAAGCCACAAAGCAATACAATACTCGCAGTTAAAATACACCATATGCAATGTGCTATGAGATTTCATTTAGTATACCCCAGTACTGCAAGTTGAGAGTACATAAAAATATTCATGCATGTCGTGCATTCTGCGATGGCTAGCAATAACATTTAAATCTTGCTCAGCAGGAGGAATGCAGCCCATCTACCAGAAGAACAGATTGCTTTAAGAGAACCAGTCCTAGGCACATTTAACGACTGCAGTTCAACATCGCAATGACCATATAGATCAATACTACACTTTACTACAAAGTGTGAGCACTCCGTCGAATCCAAGTAGTTAAACTGCTGTGAGCGCTCTGCTGTGGTCTTGGACGGCTAATTCAGCCATGCCAATGCAGTGGCCTAGTCATGCCCTATTGACTTTGCTGACAATATTTGCTCAACATTTCTTGCAAATCTGGCTATGTAAGAGTTCACTTAATGCACAGAACATACAGTCTGCAATTTAAAAATATTTGAATGCTTCAGTTAATGCAATCAAGTTTAGAATAACCGTCTTTAAATCAAATCCAAAAAAAAACACAAAAACTAAATTTCTCGTGAGGAATAAGTCAATATATTAAAAACACTCCTCACTACAAGTGTAAAACACATTTGCCAAATGAACAACACTAACATTAAAAAAGTGGTCAAAATGTTTTTACATTTCAAGTAATAGGACACCTGAAAGCACCTCGAAAAAAATAAAATAATAATTTACATTCTTTTGACTGTCTACATGAGAAACATGCAACAAGCCAATCGTTCAACACTGAACATGAGAAAAATAAAACAAGGTTTAACTTCTAGCACATTTGCTTAATAAGCAGATCCAGGCACCTTGCTGCACGCTAGGTGAAGAGCAGTGTTCTTGTTGGCGTCCATCACAGTTAAATCTGCCTTCATGCGATACAGCAGGAACTCTAGAATGAGAGAACAAATCAGTATAGAAAATAAAAGACACACATTGCATTTTACTCTAACCAGAATAGAAAAATGCCTTTACCTGCTGCTACAGTCTTGCCATTTTCTGCTGCCATCATCAGAGGCGTTCGACCAGAGTGGTCTGTTGCATCCACCTCAGCTTGGTGGCGTAAGAGTAGTTGTAAACCGTTCACATTGTCAGCAAATGCTGCAGCATGAAGAGGCGTCCTAAAGGGAAGAGCAAATGATGAACAGAGTAGGGCTGAAACAAACGATTAGTCTATTAATCTATGAAAATAATCTAAAAAAATCGGCCAACTAATCGGAAAACAAAAAACAAACTCCGTACCATTTTTTTCGTTTATTTAAAATAATTTAGTGAACAAGAGGAGAGTTTAAAGAAACTTCAAAATAAACACACTTTACATTAAAGGGATACTCTAGGCCAGGGCTCAAAATTTCAAGTCCCAAGCTACTAGCCAGACCTTAAGAGTTACTCGCCACCAGTTGCCCCACCTACCCTGCCCTGAACTCTGCCCCTAAACACACCCTCTTAAATTATCTTATGAAATTAAACTGTTAAAGGTTTTATTCAGAATAAAGTTACAAAAATAAATAACTTTAATAACCGGACCGAGACCCCAGATACATGTATAACCAGACATCAGACCCAAGTAATATCTTCCAAGTACACACTCCTCTCCAATAGTTTTTAGGACCAAATTAATTTGGGGTTTATTCATCCGATATATCAAGGGGAACCGAATACTCTGTTCGTATGCCAGGTTATAGATGTTAGAAGACCCCAGAGTCAGTTTTCCCACTTGGATGCTTATACAGACGAATCCATTAATATTTGTGTGAGATACTTCCATCCCCATTGTTTTTCTTTTTTTTGCTCTTTCCGTATCACTCAGCTTTCTTTAAAAAAAATAGATCTATTTTGCTGAACCTCAAATGCCTACGCCACCATTACACTAATTATGACCCCCTCACGGGAGATGTTAGTTCTGCCAAGGGCCCCCTTTAATTAATTTCTCTCTCCCCCTCCCCTGCAAATTTCTCCCCCCCCCCTGCAATAAATTCCCCCCCCCCCTGCAATAAATTTCTCCCCCCCCCCCCCTTTAAATGAATCCCCCTCCCTTTACCTGTCCACGCGAGTAGTAGAATGAGGGGGCGGGGATAATCCCTGCTTCCTTCACTCGCTGAGGCTCACCGGATCCTCCTTCACACTGTGCCCAGAAGATGAGGGGTGCAGCGTGAAGGGAGATCCAGCGTGCAACAGCGAGGTCCGGTAAAAGGGGGGGTGGGAGAAGGTATTTGCACCCCCCTAATGTGGCACTCTGAGGTCTCTCGATGCTGCACTCACTGATGCCGCTTCAGGGAGACGGGTCTGATCTCGGAGTTTTGCTCGGCACACTCGCCTGTGATCCATTTGCTGCACCATGTGAACGGAACACCGGAAACTGCGCCGAGCAAACATCCCGAATCAGTAAGAGGTTCAACCTGGCGTCTCCCCGAAGCAGCATCAGTGAGTGCAGCATCGAGAGACAGAGCTACAGCTACAGCAGGAAAAGTGCATGCGGAGCTGTTAGCGTGCCGGAAGAGACTTCGGCCGGCCGATTTCTTTTTTTTTTTAAAAAAAAACAAAACACCGTCTGCCACTGGAATACGCAGCGCAGGCAGCACGATATAATTTATCATGCTGCCTGCGTGTGCAGTTCCACTCGCCCACTCTTAATTTCCACTTGCCAATTGCGAGCAGGCGAGTGGAAATTTTGACCCCCCTGCTCTAGGCAACATGACCACCTAAGCTTTTTTAGGTGGTCATGATGCCCTGAGTATGCCCTCGCCCTTCCCTCCACTCAGCTGAAAGACAGAACTTTACTCCGCCCTCCCAGTTGTCAGTCAGCAGAGCGGGATTCATATTTCCCGCTTCTGCCGACTATTGCCGAGTAGGAGACATCATCACGCTTTCAGCACGATGACGTCTTCAACGCGACGCAGTAGCTGGCGGCAGCGAGCCGCCAGCATAGTCTGCGGCTGGGATTAGTGTTGCGCGCATCCTCTGCGCGTAACACTAATCCAATTAGGGGAGGAATCCTGCTGATTGGTTGGCTTACGTGAGAGGCTCGCATGCGCGCTTCTCACGTAAACCATTAGCCAAGTTACAGAGGTAGAAGGACGGGAGCGGAAGAGGAGGGAGGGGAGTATAAAAAAAAAAAACAACGCCGTTGGAAAGAAGTGTAAGTATTGCATTTAAATAAAAAAAAATATATATACACAATAACTAGGTAGGGAATAGGTATATTTTAATGTAAGAAAAAAAAGGGGGGGGGTTTTAGCCTAGAGTGTTCCTTTAACGCTAAAAAAAACTGTACAATGTTAAAGCAGAACAAAAACCAAACATTCTGAAAACGAGGTAAACCATCACAGTTCCAGAAAGTTCGCATTGTAATGTAAAAATGTTAGCATATCCACATGCTATGGGCTGAGGCCGGCTGTCTTTTTGCTAGCAATGTTGCCTGCAGCGGAGAAGAGGCGTTCTGATGGCGTTGAGGTGCCTGGGATACACAAGTAGCACTTCGCTAGTTTTGCCAAGGTTGGGTATTTTTCTTGGTTACCCTTCCACCAGTTCAAAGGGTTTTCCTCCTTAGCAAGGGGCCTCTCCACAAAATAATCTCGCACTTCTTTCCTCACTTGGTCATGGATAATATGCTCCTCATGTTGCCCCTCTTTAGGCTCTTCTTCACTGCTGCCTTCAGACTCCAGGAGTGAGTCAAGTAGTGATGCAGATGTTGAGGGCTCAGTAGTTGTGGTGGTTGCTGCAGCATCTCCCTTCTTACAACAAGTGCTTCTGTCTGCACTCTTGCCTGCACATTTATAATTTGTTCTGGTGTTAAAAATTGAAGTCTTCTAAATCTTGGGTCCAGAGCAGAAGAATGAATTACAGTATTTGGGACCTGTTCAAAAAGGATTATCTTCCATCTGCTCTGTTGCTATGGATTGGAAATTCTTCACTGGAAAGGACTCAAAGGAAGCACTCTCATTAGAACGCAACAGTCCCTTCACAAGTGCAGGCACCGAAGATATAGTAATATAGTTTTGTCCACTCAAATACAGTAGCGCATTCAAAAGGGTTTAAGGGCAGTGTAAAGTTCCTCAAGAATACTCCACTGGTCTGGTTTTAGATCCAGATAATGTTTGCCCCTTTTGTGTAATTGATGGATCAGAAAGTCGCAGTTACTGGCCCCCTTTGTTCAAGGAGTCTGCTAACCATGTAGTAAGTGCTATTCCACCTGGTGCTCACATCCTGAAGAAGCTTATGCTCAGGTGTCCCCATCTGCCTCTGCTTCTCCTTCAACTTGCTGCTGGCTAGCTCACTTTTTTAAAATGCTCAACAAGTCCTCTTGCAGCACCAACAGCTCTCTCAATCCCTGAATTCCTCAATGCAGCACCGATCACCAGCTGCAAGGTGTGGCCAGTGCAGCGGATACTGGTCCACCCATGCTTGTCCTCCAGGATTTTTGAAGCAGCCACAATATTTGCACAGTTATGCACAACGGCAATTATTTTTTGAGCTGGAACTTCAAACTTTGCAACAACTTCCTCCAACCATTTTGCAATGTTTGCTGCTGTATGCCGGTCTTCCAGAGACATGGTAGGTGAAGCAAACAGACTTCATCCAATCACCTATGTAGTGGCATGTAATGCCAAGATAAGCCTCAATTGCTATACTTGTCCAATGTCTGCAGTAAACGCAATTCTGCTCTCATTACTTCTGATTAGGGCTGCAACTAACGATTATTCTTATAATCAATTCGTTGGCACCGATTAATCAATAATGGAAATAGTTGACAACTATTTTAATCAGATTAATCCCCAACTAATCGATTAGTTGTTTCAGCCCTAGAACAGAGTTTCAAGAAACTACATCTCGGATGTAATCTGTTTAAAATAACGGACTTTTAGGATCACTGAGTTTGATAAAATTGCTAAGTCTTTAAACACAAGAATGTATTACTTCACTGGAAAGACTGCTACTGTGTTTAAAACTAAAACTATTTTAAAGCAACTTGCAGAAAAAAGTAGCAATTATTGAATACTTTAGTTTAACGAACCTCCCTTTGGCATCTCTGCTATTCACAATCTTGGCACCCATAGCTTCTATCAGCATCTCTGCTGTACAGTCTTGGTTGTTGATTCTGTGAGGCGCAATAGACAATGTTAGCTGGATGGCAAAATACATCTTCATAGTGCAGGTTTAAGGAGAAAGAGCAGGGTTAAGAGACTCCGGCCCAGTCTTGCCAGACAACTTACGCTGCACAGTGTAGGGGAGTAAACGGATTTCCTTCGAGGTAAGCAAATGGATTGTGTTCAAGTAACAATTCCAAACAATCTTCGTGCCCTGGGTATGGCAGAGAAGCAGAAGCTGTATAAATATTCAGTGAGTGTAGACAGAGGGGAGGCGAGAAAGAGATACATTGTGTGCCGATGTCTTACCATTGTAAGCAGCCCAGTGCATAGGAGTGTATCCGTTGTAATCCACCACTGCATCCAGTGGGTCTGTAGAAAGCGCAGCCTGTAAATACACGTGCACCAGTGTAGCATGACTACAAGCTGAAGCAAAGTGAATAGGTGTGCGTCCCTTAAAATCCCGACAAAGCACAAAGGCATCATGGTCCAGCAGGGCCCCCACACAGTCCTCACAACCGGTTACAGACTAAAAAATAAAAATAAAAGGACATTAGAAAGCCAAAAACCTTAAGCAGTGAACAAGATGGGATATTAATTCATCAAACGCAGGTAAGTAAGCTTGGCAACTTCACATACTGTTAGGCATCTTCTAGAGGAAATCCAATACATCAACACGAGTGGGCAACATTAGTCAAGGATACAAATCAATTTGTTGATTGTGGAAAATAAGTACATATATAAGTACATATATTAATACATGGAGTGTACATGTGATGTGAGAAATTAATTTTCATCCTTATTACAAAGACAGGGTAAAACCTTTGGGAACTTTCCATCAGCAGTTACAAAGGAAAATAGGCTGAAAGAGACAAACGGCCATCAAGTTCAGCTTTTCACATATATTTCCTAGGCAAATAGTATATCCAGGCAAACAAAAAATAAATTAAAAAAAGCCCTCTGATCATTTGAAGGCTTGAATTTGCCAAAACAGAAGGATTTACAAATGATTATGCATGTGAACAACTTTGTAATTCTCTCAGCCATCTTAATTTTGTAATCTGCAACGTATTTATATTTTTATTAAAAAAAAACAAAAACAAAACACAAACACGTTCCTCAGCAAAACAAAGATTGATATGCCTGTGATCGCTCACCGCTCTGTGAAGTGTGGTCCTTCCTTTCTTGTCTCCAGCATCAACTGAGGCTCCTTTCTCTAGCAGCAAGTGAGCACAGTCAACATGTCCATTCATCACAGCAAGCATTAGAGGTGTTCTACACATAAAACAAAATTAGGAAGGGAGTTCAGTTCATGCAAGAAGACTAGTAGACACGTGACATCAGATGCCGTAAATGCAAAATGGATCAGTATTTAACAATGACTCTAACGACATCTTTAAAAAAATAAAAGCATTTATTAATGAAAAAGAATAAAGATAATATGTCATACAAACCATCTCTTGCTAAGAGGTAAGCAAGAAACCAACCACATTTGAACTGGATTTCTAGTTTATTACTTTGGAGATATATATATATATATATATCTCCATACACACTCCAGAAAATTCCGCACACAAAGTCTTCAAATATGAAGTAAATAAGAATTTTATTCGGATTACTCTTCGAATAAAATTCTTATTTACTTCATATTTGAAGACTTCGTGTGCGGAATTTCTGGAGGAATATTGTGCTATTGACCATATTCTGGCACCGGAGCAACTCGGATCTGTTATTGGGTGTGCGAGGATTTCGTTCTCATATATATATATATAACTTACTGCCCATGAGCATCCACAACATCTGCAATGTCTGGTCTATCACTGCAGTCAATCAGCAGGTGTAAGCAATCTGTGTTACCAGAGGAAGCTGGGAAAAAAAAAATGAGTAAATTTTCTACATAATTGGTTGGTTATACACAACGTTTCAAAAACCTCAATTCTAAATACTACTTTCAAAGCTTATTTTATTTATTTATCTTGAGTTTAAAGTGAGGTTACGGTCCCTATAGAAAAAAACATAACTGGATAACGGCTTCCAGCAGACAAGATAAATTTAACACCCCCCCCCACCCCCCCAGCACAGCGTTGGCCCTACAACCCTAGAGATGAAGCATGATGCTGGCTACCTGCAATCGGTCAGGGAATTCAATGGCTGGCAGAGGGGAAAGACGACAAATTGGTTCCCGTTTCTTATGCTAAAGCCCAGGTCAGCTTGTGACAATTTGAGCCTCTGGAAAGAGTTAATCCTCTGTACTCCAGACTGAATCTGCCCTCCAAGAGCATCAGAGGAAGGGGGGGGGGGAGAGAGAAGAGTGAGGAGGTTCAGGGCAATGTGACCACTCAATTTACATTGAGTGACCACAATGCCTAGAACGTCCCTTTAAATCTAATTGATGCCCTTTGATTCAGTGGGATAAGTATTCAAGTACAGGTTTGACATTAAACAATTGCTTGAGGCTAAACGGCACAACCAAATTTAATAAAGAGTGAATGAGGCAAGATCGCCCATAAGAGTCTCTAATATTTCTTTCTGTTGGTATAGACGTCAGTTCCAATTGAAGCTTCAGGAAAGCACATTTAATAGAGCTTTATATAAAATCTACACATTTGAATGACATTTGGCCAGCATAATATATGTAGATGAAATTTAAATGTTGCTCAAATGAAAGACTCGCATTAAAAGTTGCTATGTGTACCAAGAGCAGTAGCTCAAGTACCTAAAATTACAAGGCATAAGTAAGTTAAAAACGAACCTGCTACATGCAGTGGAGTCCACTTTTTCTTACGGTCCTTTAGGATAGGAGATGCCCCATGGCTCGTCAGAACTTCCACACACTCTGTGGATCCCCTTTCTGTTGCGAGGTAAAGAGCAGTGCGACCCTTGTGGTCTCGCACATCCAGGTTCACCAGAGTCTCTGCGAGGGTTTTCAGAGCATCGCAGTGACCATTGTAGGCCTGCAGATGTTGGAAACAAGGTTTAAACAGTTTGACGGGTGAGAATTTTAAAGTGAACAGTACAGAAAGCAGTACAGTAACGACATAATATAGGATGCTCCATCATATGCATTAGGAACAGGTTATATTTAATTATTCACCAGGTGAAGAACAAGAAACTGCTGGCACACAGGGCTCTATTTGCTAAATGTTGACTTGTCAGCAAATCATCAGCGTGCGCAATCACAAAGTGAACTGTTGCCCAATTCTTTTAAATTGGACCACGCATTTCTTCTTGTGACTGCCTGAACATTAGCAAGTGCGACACTGCTGTAATAGCGTTCTAATAGGTGGCCACAATTCAGCATAGGAAAAACAGAGGCCCAACGGGCTTGAAAAACTGACAAACAAAATCTTTATTAGTAGACTTCACACTGGTACAATAATCGATTAAAAAAAAAAAAAAAAAACCCTATGGAGGACTGGTTAAAACCTGCCCTTATTGAGTATAGATCCCGGTGAGATAATTTCGAATAAGATTTAAATACGGAACTCAATATGAAGGGATGTACCGGAATTGAAATTGGGGGGTACTCCTTGTGGGATGATTAGCTGTGGCTTAATGCGATAAATAGTTATTGGTTAGAAGGTCATAATTACTAGCGCACAGCAAGGGTTGGATGGAGGCTGGTATATGAAAGGGGAGTTGTAACAAACTGTCTGTAAAGGTTTGCTCGTAGCAATCTACAGTCGATATCTATTGAGACGAGATGTTAAAAACGATAGGATGCATGTTGGACTGAATTACCAGAGGGTAACGACGTACCAAATAGGCAAAAATTATTGCTTTTGGCGATATAGGGTAATCAACAAATTCAACCGGGAATAATACGTATATCAAGAAAAAATATAATGAATAGAGCGCACATTAGATGTGGTCATGTACAAAATCGAATGCAGTAATCAATTAACGCACTTTGTGTACGAACAGGTTTTTGTACAAAAATTCCAATGGCTTTTATGCCATTAGTAAAAGTATGTTCAGACCATAACTAAGAAATGACTAGCAAAGAATGGTTAATTCAAATAAACTTAAAGTAACCCAGTAAACAGAAACAAAATTAAAATGATGATACTTACAGCTAAGTGCAAAGGGCTAACAGGTACAGTGCTTTCCACATCTTCCAAACAATTAAAGGACATTTCAAGGAGCTGGGAAAAATAAAAAGGATCATAGAAATATGTAAAATCCTGCACATACTAAAAAAAAAAAAAAAAAAAACAACTTTTTAGGCAATATTTCTCACCAGCTCCAAGTTCTGTCTATTGCCGTATGCAGCTGCATAATGAACAGCAGCGTACCCCTGTTTGTCTCGTAGTGAAGCATCAGCATTATTGTCCAGTAGATATTCTAGGCAGCTAGAAAAATAAAAAGGTAGAGAGCACAGATGTTAAAAGAAATCAAAGATTCACATTGTGTTACAGAACCCCTTTTATATGAAGACTGAGCACTAAAATGCACCGAATTCTAGTTTTTTCAGAGGATGTAGAGGGGAAAATGGAAACAAGGGAAGGACACGCTAGCATTAGCTCATAAACAGAAGTTAACGCAATCAGTAACATGGCTATTAGAATGCATAATTCAAAACAACATTGAGATCCTATATGAGCAAACACCAGCAAAATCAGGGTTCAGCAATCTTGGACCTCCAGAAGTTTTCGAACTGCAACTCCCATGAGGTCAAGCCACTCATTAGCTTGTCAGAGCCTCATGGGAAATGTAGCTCCAAAACATCTGGAGGGCCAAGGCTGTTGGTCCATGATTAAGATTTGTCACCAGTTAAGAGTGGACAAAGGAAACAAAAAAAGTGCAACAACTGGATTTAGCATAGACATTAATGTAAAGTTGAAGCAGGTCGAGTCTATGTATGTTTTTTGAATTACAAATGCAAGAATAAGTACAATGAAGCATTTGGTTCATCGGCAACGGAATGCATTTGGACTTCATTCCCCAGCCTAAATGTCTGTCACGTCCCAAAGATGTGGGCATGCAATTCATAAATTTTCCTATTACCATGACGGAAAGTTTAAATTCTAATAATGACTCGGAGGCGAGTATTTGCATTTCTCCCTTTATTGCACCAACAGCAGCAAAGGGTTAACTGTGGAAAAAAATGTAACAGAAGAAAAACAACCCCTCCCCAACATGGGGAGGCCCTCCCATAGTCCTTGCTCCGCCCCAATCCCATGTTCAAGTAAGCACTGCAGGAGCATCCACTTCTTCCGAGCCTGCGACAAGGCAACAAAAGCCAACTAGGACGGACCAGATTCAACAATTAACGAGAACCGGATCCGAAGATATCAGGCATAACCAGAAGGCGTAAATCCACTTAGGACGCTGAAAGACAGGAAGGGACACGGAATGGAATTAGAGGCGGAGCCGTAACAGGATGTATACACCAACACGGCACGTCCATTAGCAGACACCCACACAGCAGCGCTAAGTGTGTGAATAAAAACACTACGCATGAACAGTGTGTGAATTTTAATACCATAGGTGGGTGTATGCAGGACAGAACAGGAGAACAGGGAGGGAAAGGGTGGGAAATACTCGCCTCCGAGTCATTATTAGAATTTAAACTTTCCGTCATGGTAATAGGAAAATTTATGAATTCTAATGCATGTACTCGGAGGCTCCTATTTGCATCAGACATAGCCGCAATAGGTTTAAAATAGAACGTGCGGAAAGTGGACTCTAGACCAGTCGGCAGCCCGCATGATGTCCTCAAGGCGACAGCCCACAGACACCGCCCTGGAGGCCACAGCACTACGTACTGAATGAGCCCCAAAGCAGGTGACGTCGACTCCCGACAACTCCATAAGCCAGCGCAGCCAGCGTGCAAGAGTAGTAGAAGCTACCGGTCTATGAGGAGGGCAAAAGGACAAAAACCGAGGCGAATCGGGCAGGGAACAGAAAGGGGCCGTACGGGATTCGTAGGCTTGGACACAACGCACCGGACACAGAAGGGGGTTCGGTAGGAAAAGCAGGAAATCGGACAGAAGTCAGGGAAGTCTTCGTGCGGCGCAAAATACGAAAGCGTACGCCTTCGGGCACAAAAGACCGAGCCCCAAAATCCAGAGCGCGAACATCACTAACACGCTTACAAGCGACTAAACAGAACAGCATGATCAATTTGGCAGAAAGAGCCTGAGGGATAACAGATCGTTATCCTGCCAGGAACACAAGAGGGACAGAACCAAAGTAACATCCCATGTGTATGTGTAGCGGGGAGCGGGTGGTCTAGCAAGGTGCATGCCACGTAAAAGTCGACATACTAAAGGGTAGGCCCGTTACTAACCCCCGAAAGGCCCACATGGCCAGCCTACAAGGCCGAATGAATCACGTTGACCGTCCGGTAGGCCTTCCCCTCATCGAACTGAAGAGAAAATCTAGAACCACATTCAGAGGGGGTCGTAAAGGGATCCCAATTCATTCCCATACACCAAGCAGCCCATTTGTCCCAAGCTGCGCGGTAAGATCGGGTTCCTGGAGCCCAGGATTGGAGGAGGTCTGCAGTGCGGCTCGAAACGCCTGCGGGTCCGCGGGGTTGCCAGAGATCAACCATCCCAATAGCTGCAGCCTGTCTGCCAGGATCAACGGGTGTGGCTGGTCAGACGGGTCTAGGAGTATTCGGGACAACGGGAGCAACCGCGGGACGTCAATCGCCATGCCGAGCAGGGTGGGAAACCATGACTGCGACGTCCAATACGGGGTGATGAGGACCATCTGCACTTGATGACGAACATGTAGGAGACAGCAGGCAATCATGGAGAATGGGGGAAACCCGTACGGACGGGGAGTTGACCACATTTGCAGGAAGGCGTCTGTCGCCAGGGCTTCTGGATCCGGATGCCAACTTAAGAAAATCGTGAGGTGGGTGTTGAGGCGGGAGGCGAAGAGATCCATGTCGAAAGGACCTCAGGTGCAGGAAAGCACGGAGAAGACGGATGGATGTAGCCGCCAATCCCCAGAGTCCGAGAGATGTCTCGAGTTCCAGTCCACCACCTGATTCATGAGGCCGGGGAGGAATTGAGCTTGTACAGACATGTTCTTGCGGAAGCAGGACTCCCAAAACCTCTGGGCGAGAGATGTCAGTTTCGGCGATCGCGGATCTCCGAGTCCATTGACGTAACGTACTGCGGACACATTGTCCATCCTCAGGAGAATGCTGTCCGGTTGACACGGCTTCGTGAAGCACTGGAGGGCCAACAGGCCGGCTAGGAGTTCCAAAGCATTGATGTGATACTTTGCTTCATCTGGTGACCAACGACCGCCCGTCTGAGCCGCAGCGGGCACCCCAACCGTCGGAGTCCACTACCATGGAGGGTGGCGGTGTACGGATTGGTTTTTCGTTCCAGCGCACTATGTTGAGGAGCCACCATCGGAGATCTATAACTGTATCCGGAGTGAGGGTGACTGTCCACGTAGTCCCGACCGGACCGGAGAGAACGGGCCTTCAAGAGTTGGAGGGCCCTGTAGTGAAGGGGACCCGGGGGGGGGGGGGGGGGAAATCGCTAATCTTGCCGCTGCCAGGAGTCCGACCATACGGGCCAGAGAGCGTAGGGAGCAATGGCCCACTCAGAGATCGAATCGCTTTCTTGATGGAAACCACCTTGGAATGTGGTAAACGTAGTGACAGTTGGGATGAATCCACCAGGAATCCGAGAAATTCCAGGCGGCGTGAGGGATCCAGGATCGATTTTTCCTCGTTTACTAGGAACCCCAGATCTTGGAGGAGAGTTATCGTCCAAGAGAGGTGTAGTAATAGGGACCCGAGGGAGGGGGACATTAAAAGTATGTCGTCCAGATATATAATCAACTGGACGCCCCGGGCGCGGAGGTGGTGCACCACCGGTTTCAGAAGCTTGGTGAAGCACCACGGGGCAGACGACAGGCCAAAGGGTAGGCATGTAAACCGCCAGGTGTGAGGGCCCCACCCAAACTTCAGGAAGTCGATGTGTTTGGTCGACCGGGATCGAAAGGTAAGCGTCCTTTTAGGTCGAGCTTGACCATCCAATCGTGTTGGGACAGGGAGTCCCTGAGAGTGTGGATGCCCTCCATCTTGAAGTGATGGTAGACCATCCACTCGTTCAAGGACCGGAGTTTAATGACAGGACGCCTGCCGCCCCCTTTTTTCGCCACGAGAAACAGGTTGCTGAGAAACCCAGGGGGAGCGGGGGACGCGGGTTCTATAGCGCCTTTTTTGCTGAGCGCATGGATTTCCTCCTGAACCAGAGCCATCTGGTCCTGTGCAAACCGAAGAGGCAGCGGGAGGGAGTCTTGGACGGGAGGGGTTATAAACTCTAGGAGCCCTGAGACAACCTGAAGGACCCACGGATCCGATGAGATGTGTCGCCAAGCGCGTGAAAAGAGACGTAGGCGACCCCCCACTTGTACTTGGGAACAAGGAATAATCTGGTAAGGACATACCTGCTCTTCGTCGGTAGTAGGAGGAACCTCTGCCGCCTCGGTAGCCTCTGCCATGCCAGGGACCAGCTCTCGTGTACGGGAGTGGACCAGCGGCAGGTGCACCGTTGTTGGGACCTTGAGTATTGCGGGAGGTGTTATAGCCCGCTCGGCCGGCAGCGCAACCCCTGTAGCTGCCGGCTCTACCAAAAACGTGTTTCATCGTCGATTCGGATTTGTCTATGGCCTGGAAGGCCTGGGTATACCTCGCCCATGTCCTTAAGGAAAGGTTTGCCAAAAAGCATGCCTTGGGCCTTAGCCCCCAAATCGTTAGTGGCCAGGTCAGCTAAGCCAGAGTCAACTTTGAGTAATATACTCTTCCTGCGTTCAGCAGAAATAGCGGCGTTGGCGTTCCCCCAAAAGGCAAAACACGCGCTGCAACCACTCACCCACTTGTCTGGGGTCTAGGAAAAGATCTTGAGTCTTGGCCTCCTCCACCAACTCAAAAATGCGGAGCATAGGGCCTGCTACATCCAGCACTTTGTCCTGACAACTTTTCAGGACACTGTCAATGCCTTTTTTGGCTGACCAACCACGCCTGCCAGGGTATTTTTGGAAACTGTTCACCACGGGGGTCAGGCACGTTTTACCCGTGGTGGTAGGTCTAGGGCATTCCGCCCATAGTCTCGCACGGTCCACTTTCTCGAGTGGCCGGCGCATATGGACATCAACCTATTGCTAGACATGCGCAGCGGGACACCAGGCTGTGGACCTAGGATGTTTGAGGTCCTCAGGCTCAAACAGTGGGTTGCCCTGTGGGTCAAGAATGACCAAGCTTTAGGAACGGGCAGCTCGGGCAGGAACCATGAGGGCGTGATCCTCCGGAGCGTGAATCTCCAGGATCTCATCCTCCTCAGTCATCGGAACCTCATACTCCTGTGTCCGAATACTCGGTCAGCGCTGGTGTTGCCTGGCGTTGTCGTTTGGAGGTGACCGCTCGAGGGGCCCCGCGGTCGAGGGCTCTCTTACAAGGGACCAGTTGGGTGCTGGAACCCGGCAGTGTGGTGGGGCTGCCATGCTTTCGGCTGCTGGTTGCAGCGTGCGTGTCCTTAGACGGCACAGAATCGTCCCCTGGGGGGGGGGGGAAAAAATCAGGCACCGGCTCATTAGAGGGTCCTTGCGCAGAACTGCATCTGGAACCTTGCGAGTGCACAGGGGAAGGCTGTCTGACAGGGGTAGATGGTACCTGAGTGTTTAGTATGGTGCTCAGTGATTGTTCCCAAGTATCAGCCAGTGAGGAGACAGCAGATTGCACAGCAGAGGACATGGAAGCCTGGTGGGAAGCTTCCAAACGCTGGAGACGTGCCTCGGATTTAGAGTACCTTTTGCGGTATTTCCGGTCTCCTGAGTGCGCCTGCATGGAGCTGGAATCCGATGCATTGGCAGAGTGTTGAGGACTCAAGTCGGTGGGCTTAGACTGGGACATGTCTAGTAATCGGTGTGGATGGGTACAAACCTCGTGCAGAGCGATGTGGGAAGCGTGCGCACTTTAATATATTCAAAATGGCGGCCGCAAACCCCGCGAGAATCGTGCATGTGAGGGGCGTGGCTACCGCCCGTCCGAGTGCTGCGGGGATCAAGGGGCTTGCGGCCAGCTGGATGCGAGTGGGGAACGAGTCGATTTGTGCTTAACCAGCGGGTAACATACAGCGGAATTAAAATACAGCGCAGTAAGAGAGTAAAAAGGTCACCCCCCGATGGCAGGTAACAGCAACCGCCGGAGGGGGAGAAAGTGGGTCACTGTCCGCGGTTAACATCGGGAGCAGAGACCCAGAGAGTAACAGAAGAGTTAGAAAAGGAATTCAATAATGAATTTAAATAGAGACAGAGACAGACAAGTAAAACGCCAGCGCGCTATACTCATCTCAGTCACGATGTTGCCACTGCGGGAGCAGCAAAGGAAGAGGAAGTGGATGCTCCCGCAGTGCTTACTTGAACATGGGATTGGGGCAGAACAAGGACTATGGGAGGGCCTCCCCATGTTGGGGAGGGGTTTTTCTTCTGTTACATTTTTTCCCAAAGTTAACCCTTTGCTGCTGTTGGTGCAATAAAGGGAGAAATGCAAATAGGAGCCTCCGAGTACATGCATTAGAATTAGGTGTATGTATATCTGAGTATTGTCCAGTAACTTCACTTCAATTCACATAAAAGGAGACTTGCTTGTGGTGCATGATTTTCATTACAAATATTTATAAGGAGTATAGAACTGTGTAATTTAGAAAGGAGTTTTACTTTTGATTTCAGTTTGAGATTTAAACGATGGGGGGGGGTGCCTTTTAGAATTACAAACAGGAGCAAAATAATAGCAGGGTTGCCAACAACAACAACAAAAAAAAACACAAAAAAAAAAAAAAACTATCATGCCGCAAAATAGATCACGCATGCAACTCACAAGAAAGCCTCCTTCTGCTGTGAGGCTTTCAGCAGCTCTTCGTCTGGCTCCTGGCTTGTTCCAGAGTGTGTGTCCACTCTGGGAAACCACAGCAAGGATAAAAGGAAGAGAAGAATGACAAAAGAAACCAAGTGTTAAAGTCATGAAAATCTCTTTTGATCAGATGTGTACCAAAAAACATTAACGAATTAAGGAAAAGTCTGCTTTGGCAATTATGTGCAGTTTAGGTCTGTGGACCGTTAACAAAATCTGCATTATGCAACAGCTTACATTTTCACATTCCAGAGGGTTTCCCACCAGGATGGAAGGGGGATTACAAAATTACTGCCAAAATAAACAAAATGGACAAAGTCGACTTTTCAGATTCCCAACACTTTTGGTGGAGAGTTCACTTTAACAGGGAACTATTAAAAAGGGACACTCCAAACACCTTTAATTTATGGTTTGTAAATTGAGTGTCTAAGGCACTTTTTGTGCCAGACACAGCACATCTAGAAGCAAGACTGGGGATTTGATAAGCTTGCATATATATTATACTGCAACACATGGCCACAAAACCAGCCATTTTTTGTTGCAGATCCTCACCTTCTGTATGTATCAGAAGCAGCAGCATAGTGTAAGGGGGTGCAGCCTCTATAGTCTGCCTCATTAACACTGGCTCCAGCAGTGACCAGATTCACTGTACATTGATAGCTACCATTAGCAGCAGCGTAGTGCAGTGGAGTCCTGAAAGATGAAATAAGAAATCTAGTTTATTTACCCACATAGTCATGAACAAGATTCTGAATTTTGATTACAGTATCAGTTTCAAGGATAAATGCACATTAGGCACGTAAATTGACCCCCCCCCCCCCCGTTGTGATTGTATGTACAGGAAAGACTAGGGACCCCATCGCAAGGTTGTAAACTTAAGCTTACAACAACGCTGGGTAAGTATACCCTATGGATACAGATAGTACTCCTGCAGATGCCCCGATACCTTAACAGATACTAGAAGCCAGAGCTGGGCTGGCATGCCGGCGACCGAAGGGCAGGAGGCAGAGTGCTCTAACGGCCCGGTGGGGCTGTATCGTTTCCTGGGAAACGGGTCATTTTAGCGGATTTGTGGGTGGACGGTTCCGCCAGGCTCTTCCTCAGCTCATCCAAGTTTTGCAAATCACGTCCTAGCTTTAAGCTGCTAAATGGGGAGCTGCAGACTGTCTGGCAGTTTTTACATTTATTAGAATTCCCATCATCCTCCCATAGATCGTCATGAAACCAAAGTGTGGTCAGTCCACTGCTGGATCGAGAACAAAGTGTGCCGCAGCTTCTGATTCTCTGCAGCGAGGAGGAATGTTCCATCAGTTACAAGCATTTATAAAGCGCCAACAAGTTCCATAGCAACACATTTAATGTTTGTTTTTTTTTTGTTCTGTGTCCCTATCCTGTCTAGTCCTGCAAGTAAACCCACATGGAGGGTAACCTAGACCTTCTGGACGCAGATAGGTCCAGAAATATTGGGACATCGACACAATTCTAACATCTTTGGCTCTATACACCACCACAATGGAGTTGGAATGAAACAAACACAATGTGCTTTAACTGCAGACCGTCAGCTTTAATTTGAGGGTATGTACACCCAACTCAGGTGAACGGTGTAGGACTTACAGCAGTTTGCAGATGTGCCTCCCACTTTAGGGACCAAATGTAATGGGACAGAATAATCATAAAATCAAACTTTCCCTTCTTAATACTTTGTTGCAAATCCTTTGCAGTCAATCACAGCCTGAAGTCTGGAACGCATAGACATCAGACGCTGGGTTTCATCCCTGGTGATGCTCTGCCAGGCCTCTACTGCAACTGTCTTCAGTTCCTGCTTGTTCTTGGGGCATTTTCCCTTCAGTTTTGTCTTCAGCAAGTGAAATGCATGCTCAATGGGATTCAGGTCAGGTGATTGACTTGGCCATTGCATAACATTCCACTTCTGTCCCTTCAAAAACTCTTTGGTTGCTTTTGCAGTATGCTTTGGGTCATTGTCCATCTGCACTGTGAAGCACCGTCCAATGAGTTCTGCAGCATTTGGCTGAATGTGAGCAGATAATATTGCCAGAAACACTTCAGAATTCATCCTGCTGCATTTGTCAGCAGTCACATCATCAATAAATACAAAAGAACCAGTTCCATTGGCAGCCATACATGCCCACGCCATGACACTACCACCACCATGCTGCACTGATGAGGTGGTATGCTTAGGATCATGAGCAGTTCCTTTCCTTCGCCATACTCTTCTCTTCCCATCACTCTGGCACAAGTTGATCTTGGTCTCATCTGTCCATAGGATCTTGTTCCAGAACTATGAAGGCTTTGTTAGGTGTTGTTTGGCAAACTCTAATCTGGCCTTCCTGTTTTTGAGGCTCACCAATGGTTTACATCTTGTGGTGAACCCTCTGTATTCACTCTGGTGAAGTCTTCTCTTGATTGTTGACTTTGACACACATACACCTACCTCCTGGAGAGTGTTCTTGATCTGGCCAACTGTTGTGAAGGGTGTTTTCTTCACCAGGGAGAGAATTCTTCGGTCCTCCACCACAGTTGTTTTCCGTGGTCTCCTGGGTCTTTTGGTGTTGCTGAGCTCACCGGTGCGTTCCTTCTTTTTGAGAATGTTCCAAACAGTTGTTTTGGCCACGCCTAATGTTCTTGCTATCTCTCTGATGGGTTTGTTTTGTTTCTTCAGCCAAATGATGGCTTGCTTCACTGATAGTGACAGCTCTTTGGATCTCATCTTGAGAGTTGACAGCAACAGATTCCAAATGCAAATAGCACACTTAAAATTAACTCTGGGCCTTTTATCTGCACATTGTAATTGGGGTAATGAGGGAATATCACACACCTGGCCACGGAATAGCTGAGAAGCCAATTGTCCCATTACCTTTGGTCCCTTAACACGTGGGAGGCACATCTGCAAATTGCTGTAAGTCCTACACCGTTCACCTGAGTTGGATGTACATACCCTCACATTAAAGCTGACAGTCTGCAGTTAAAGCACATTGGGTTTGTTTCATTCCAACTCCATTGTGGTGGTGTATAGAACCAAAGATGTTAGAATTGTGTCGATGTCCCAATATTTCTGGACCTGACTGTATATCTATTCGTCTGTTCTTATTGGCAAGCGGTCACATGACATTAAATCCTTAAGGACCATTGACGTAACTTTTACATAAAAATGCATTGACTTTGAAGACCCCCTTGTCCTTAAAAGGGGTTAAATAAAATTATCAGTACTCGTATTGGTGAATACCAAGGGGGGGGGGGGGGGAGTAGTAACAGTACTTGTACTCTTGTCTTTAAAAAGTGGCATCGATGCAACCATAGTTTAAACATACCTTGGAATAGGGTCCTATGGCTTTTAGATCTCTTGTTGTGGAGCTTTAAATATGAAGAACTGAGAACCAGAATAGTCTCTGGTGTTGCGTCCAGATCTGATGTATTTTATAGTTTGTGTACATTTTCTAGATAATACCATCAATGTTTAGCTTTTTTTCCTATTGGCTTGGTTTTTAAGTTTGTGCACTTATACCATAACTTGTCTTGCATTTAAGCATGCATTTATGGCTCACCTTCCAAATTTATCCTGCCTCCTCAAGTCAGCACCACTGCTTGACAACAAATTAAGACATTCAACATTCCTGTAATACAGAGTGAGTAAAAAATTAAAGATTAGGCATGAAGGCCCAGTGCAAAGAATTATTTTAAGTGCAAGCAATGATTGAACCAGTGTAGATTTAGGGACAATACAATTAGACACTCATCTGGAAACATGTTCCTGTATTAGCCCAGGCCTCTGTGACAGCAGAGCAAGTACATGAAGACATTATGGTACCAATGATGAACCTTCTCATCCCAAGACTATGTACTCAAATTTTTAGTTTAACTTAATTTCAAAAAGGCATTTTAATGCATCATGTATTCAGATCATACATAGTTCTCATTGAAGTTCTATTAACGCAATCTGTTCACAAAGTAGCAAAAATACAAAACATACCCTCCTGAAGCAGCAGCATGGAGGCAGGTCCTCCCAAGGTTGTCAGGTGTGTTGATATCAAACCCAGCTGACAGCACATGCTCATTGCTCAGTGACGACACTATACTATACAGCTGACCTAGAAAGTAAAAGGTGTGTTAATTTGATGCACCTCTCCACTGAGGAGGAACATGTTCTGCCACAGCCAAGTACAGTGCAAACAGGAAGCCCACAGTAGTATTAAGTGTGAAACGGAGGACACAGTAATGTTTCTGGTATTTCAAATCTTACCTGAAGATAGTAGCTTACGGCAACAGTCTGAGAAACCAAAAAGAACAGCTAAGTGAAGAGGAAACATGCCATGAACACCACGCCTGGAAAAGAAACAAGATCAAAATATAATTAAGTGCAAAACATGGTTAAGAAAAAAAATTAAAAACCATGACACTTGGACCAACGAGCTAGTTTAGAGCGCCACTGCAGAACAATGGACTTGTGACCCACACACCACTGCTGTCGTCTCCCAGGACGTGTTCAGAGAGGAGACATAGGTACATCATTTGTCACAGAGTTAGTCACAGGCAGGAGAGATATTCAAAAGTACTGCTGAGTGACCGTTGCATGGACAGAGAAAGCACTGTGTGAAGCAGAAGTTATCGGAAAAACGAGAAAGGGGGGGGGGGCACTGCACACCGTCTGACCACTTTAGCTTATTAAAGTGGACAGGGTGCACAGCATGTCCCCTTATTTCAATCAACCGGTAAAATACTGTGACAATGCTTGTAACCATCTTAACTTTTGAACACCTGAACGAGCAGCAACGATTACTTTCCTTGCAAATGTTCTATAGCAGGCTCAAAATTTCAAGACCCAAGCTATTAACCAGACCATAAGAGTTACTCGGCACCAGTTACTCCACCTACCCCCTACCCAGCCCTCAACTCAGTCCCTAAAAACACCCCCCTTAAATTATCATCTTCTGAAATTATTCTAAATAAAAACCTTTATTAGTCTAAAGTTACAAAAATAACATTAATACCCAGTCATCAGACCCCAGTGTGAGCAGAGGAGACAGGGCAGCTCCTCTCCACCCCCCTGCCAGTGAGAGACGAGCTGGGTCAGGTTAGGCCGCCGTTTCCTGCCACCGTGCAGCCTTTGGAAGGGGAAACGGCACTAACAGAATACACAGCAGGAAATAATTTATAGTGCTGCCTGCATGTGAACTCGCCCTCAATTTCTACTCGCCAAATGAGAGTAGGCGAGTGGAAATTTTGAGCCCTGTTCTAGTTCCTGTACTTTGTAAGGTGGAGATACCCTATCACATAAAAAAGCCATGCTATTGACCTCAAGGATAGGAGGCATCAAAGTTGGGGACAATGCTTTTAAAACATTGTTTCACATGTTTAGTTGAAGTTTCATTCATATAAAATAAAAAATAAAAAAAAGAGAAAAAAGTCTCACCTTGCAGTGTCTGCACCATTTGTCATCAATGTACTAATTAGCAGCTCATGGCCATATCTAGCAGCGACGTGCAAAGGTGTATTGCCGTATTTATCAACACAGTCTATCTCACCACCTATAGAAGGTAAAGAAAAAACCCACTATTATTAATCTGTCAAAGATTAGTGTCAGAAAAGTGATGAGAGTGAACACCTACCATTCTGTATCAAAATCTGAGAGCGTGTGAACCTTCCATGGATGGCAGCCATATGCAAAGGGCTCTTCCCATCTTTACTCTGCAAAATACAACAAAAATTTAAATGGGCGAGGGCAACACCCCACAAAAGTATCGTTCCAAGTAGGGCTGCAACTAATGATTATTCTTATAAATCAATTCATCGGATAAAAAAGAATTGCATACTTAAGCAATTTGCATAGTGTAGGCAACTTTCACACATACATACGCAAATTGCGCACTTTTCACACAAGGTATGTGAGTGCTTGGTCAGAGGGATGGGTTGATGCTGCGAGTTCTAGGTACACGATAAGACTACGGTGGCGCTAGGGAAAGAAATAAAAGAAGGGGTGCTGCTACAGTCCTAAAAAGCGGACTTCTATTATACTGCCCCTGCTAATTTGCCTTTTTTTATATTTTTTGGGAGCGCTGTCCTTGTTTTTTGCTTGTATCTTCTGATGCTGTGAGTGCTTGGTCAGAGGAATGGGTTGATGCTGCATGCGCAGCTTATTTTTTATTATTATTCTTTATAAAGCTCCAGCATATTCCGCAGCGCTGTACAATAGGCACAGTATAGACAGTAAGCACAGTATAGACAGGGTTACAATACATTGAACAACATTTGACAAACCGTACAGGAGGAGATGAGGGCCCTATTCCCGTAGGAACTCACAATCTAAGAGGGTTGGGAAAAGCTACCTCCCCGTCGGGGAATCGAACCCCGGTCTCCCGCGTGACAGGCGGGGATACTCACCACTATACTAACGAGGATTTGTAACAGAAGCCCATTGTAACTTAAGCCCAGGTTTGCTTTCTCAAATGAACGCAGCTAGGAGCACTTGGTCATAGATTATGTCAGCATGAAAATCGGGGTTAATAAGCTAAAGTGGTCAGAGTGCGTAGAGTGTCCCTTGTAAATAATTTTGTGAACAAGCGGAGTGGGAGGAGGGACTTGAGGTGGAAGGGCGTGACTTTGCTCAAGTAACTTGACGTGAGAGGGAGTGGGTATGGACAAAAGACCGGATCTGAGTGTGGGAGTGAGTTTGGGGAGAGGGACCAGGCAAAAGGGAGGGAATGGCAGTTCCCAACCAAAGAGGATGTGGCAGGGAGGGTGGGGTGGTGGCACAGGACTACAGCTTCAAGTAAGGATTAAACACAGGAATACAGCTCCTTCACCCAGTGGCAGTATCCTATTGTTTGTGTGCTAGTTCTGCTACTGTTGTAAATGGAATAAAAACAAAACAAAACTGGTTGTGTCTGACATAACCCTAAAACTAAAATCACACCTAGTAAAGCAGCTCTGAAGCCGAGGATATTTAGGTTTAACTCCGTCTGACTCTAAACAGTGTGTGCTGTACACAGGACGATTAAATCGACAGCCGATTAATCGATAACGGAAATAGTTGACAACTATTTTAATCATCGATTAGTTGTCGATTAAGCGATTAGTTGTTTCAGCCCTAGTTCCAAGAATGGGGTGATGAAACACACCCTGAAAACCCAAAAGATATACATTTTCAGATGTGGCTAGAAGCCCTAGCTCGTGACTTTAAGACTTTTCCTAATTTCCTAGACTTTTGCAAGGGTTGTTTTAAATGCAGTAAGATTATTTTTTATAAAGTTGTTCCTGAATTTGACCTCAAATATATAAAAAAAAATAAAAAAATCTAAAATTCTATTGAACAAATTTCCTCCTTAGAACATTAATGGTTTTGATCTGCAAGGACACATACGTTGGGGGACAATATTGGTAAACTGGTTCCTATCTGCACTCCAAATTTTTGGAATTAATCTTTGCTCTTAAACCCCAATTAGTTCCATTATTCCTTTTTAAGTAAACATCCTAAATTCTAGTTTAAAGACAATAGGTAAATTATAGAGCTATTCAAAGCTATATCACAGCTATAATTCCATGGATGCTGAGGAAGCATTAGCCTAGATGACAAACAGCATTGGGGTTTGGTAGTTCTCTGGACAAGTCGCAAAAGCGTGTATTATATGGTTTCAGTGTTCGATAAAATACGCAATATTAATTACGGTACCTGGAAATTAACATCAGCCCCATTGTTTACTAGAAGCTCCAGGCACAAAGCTCCATTGGTGGAAACGGCAGCAAAGTGCAAAGGAGTGAAGCCTTTCTCGTTGGGCTGGTTGACATTGGAGCCGTAATTCACAAGCTCAGTGGCCACAGAATCTTGACCCATGTAACAGGCGATGTGCAGGGCAGTGTTTCCAAAGCAATTGGGTTCATCAATCTGTTAAAAGGAGGAAACAAAACTATGAAATCATGAAGATGTCCCTTGTCAGAACAACTATACTGAACGGAAATTAACACACCAATTACATATGCAAGAACACACTGCATGCATTTTTCACTTTGTAAGTGGGTACATAAATTAGTGTTGTGATCTGCCAAGACCAGGAAGTGCTTCAGCCAGTCAGAAGCATTCATAATGGTCTATTGAGAGTCTATATGTTCCTTGTATTTCCCTCCCTGTCCATCGGGAATTAATGGAATTGCATAGTACAACACACAAGAGCAATTACCTGAAACAAATTGAAGCAGTGCAATTCTTAAGCCATTCCATTTTTCAAATTACTTCCTTTAGTGCTTTGAAAAAGTAAAAGGCTTTTATAGCTACAGTACTGAAGATCTGCACCAATTTAATTTTGACCCAGTGGTTATTGGTGAACACCAATTCCAATCTATTACATAAAGTGACAGCTCTACATAAAGGGAAGATTCTATACCTCGACTCTGAACCCTTATTGTGAGACTACATATCGCTTAAAGAGACCGGTTAAACATTCAATGGTTAAAAAGTACAAGATCCCATACATTGGAACTTACATGCCAACATTATTTATAAAGCATTTTACCAGGAAGGATAGAGATTTACCTCGTTTTCAAGTATGTCCTGGGTAACATCTCCCCCTTGAATTATAAATCAAGGCAATAAAAAGGGATCTTCTCACCTTTTCAGTTGAAAATATGACTTTAAAAGTGGTGTGTCTTTACAGGGCAGTATTATTCCATCAGTCACTAAAGTCTAACTGAGCAAAGCCGTGTAACAGAAGGTACGTCCGCGGCAGTTACAATCCAGACGTCAATGAACAGTGAAGCTCTGTGCAAAGACTTGTATACCCCTAGCATTTTCTGGTAAGCACTTAATATGCGTTCAAAAACGAAGGAGACGCCCCCACAAAAGCATATTGAACCAACTAGGGTTCCAAACAGTTCAAGGGTCACCAACCACAATTCAAACCTAGACAGTGGGATCAGTCACCCAACATGGTACAATGTGAAACATCATAATAAAGCTCCACTTCATACCATGCCTTGAGTGACCAGCCCATCTGTCTTTTTGCTTAAAATGCAATCAGACACAAACATAATTTAAATGGCATACTTTATCAGGAGAGATTACAATAAAGCCATAAGAAAATAGAATACTTTGCTATTTGATGGTAATGTTCATCGCTTTGGTTTTATTGCAACCCCTTCACTACTGTGATTGTGTTAATTTGATCTTCAAAAGCGCCTTCAGGTGCAAAGATTGTTACCGCAGTCATCACGTCTGTGTCGCCGAACAGTTTAGGTCAATGCCGGACGAGTGCATTCTGAGCGCACTGTGCGTCCGTGCACAACAGACGGACGTAATGATGTAGACACCACACGATCCGTTTTTCTTGGACGTAGAAAGGGAAAAAAAATATAATATATATATATATATATAATGAAACAAACGAGATGAAAAATGATAAAAATGATACGAAAAGCCATTGTGTTTGTCAAGGCGCTGGACGTCACAAATGCAGTCTGTCTGGACATCTCATACAGAACGCCACGCGGACATCGCGCACTCCACGCGTCTGTTCTAGTGGTTTTACATGTTTGCTTAACTTGTGTCAGTTTGCCACATGCGTTGTGCGTGCCAAGTTCGGTGCGCACATACTTTGTGTGTGGGTTTCTATGCTATGACGGACATTAAACTGTGCGGCAACACGGGAGGTGATCACTGCGTTCGTTTGACACGGGCCTTAACATCTGTTGTAGCATTGATTTGTGATCAATAGAGACCAACACGCGAAGTACGTAAGCACCTTAGTGCACACGCACCAACGCAGGTGGCAACAGATGCCATTTAGGCCGACGTAAAAGCGCTACGACGGACGCCCCGCGGCATGTGCACATGACACGAACGTCAGACGCAGAGCATTTGTGACGTCCAGAAGTTGTTTTGGTCTGGTTGACTGTACCTGTCATTTAATTCATTTTGATTTCCATATTTCCCTTTTTTTTTTTTTGATGGATGTAGAAGCAAACACACCCCACTGTGTGGAGTCTACAGTATCTTCCATCAGTACGTCTGTCCGTTATGCACGCAGAGTGTGCTCTGACTGCGTTCGTCTGACATTAGCCAATGTGCTGGAAAGGTTTGAACAGTTAGAACGTAGGTTAGGTTCCACTCAGACACGGCATTCCCAGCAACAGGCGTACTTTGGGTATTTGGCACCCAGGGCAGATACTCCCTTTTGTATGCTCCTCCCGCAGATAAAAAGGCAAAAAAGCAGTTAGGTCACTGCCCAGGCATGGTGACAACCCCACCAAGCACCTGTGTGTAAGGTGTCTAGTATACTACGGCCTTTGTCTGTGCCCCAGGCAAGCTCCCCCCCAAAGATTGACAGGCCCCCAGTCTTCTGCAATATATAATCATGCTTGTGCCCCTGTCTGTCCTCTGTTCCCCAGACAGACAGACTAGATCTCAGACCAGGGGCCCATCATGAAGAATGAGTTTGACAAGGTGTACTCGTTTCAATGCTAGCTTTAGAAGTGAATTATTTTTTTTTATTTTTTTTTTAACAGTCCTCACCTATGTCACCACCTTTATTCTGTGGGCGTTCGAACCGATTCCATGCTTCCAGCCCCAATGCCTGCAGCAAGTCAAGCGCGTGGCATGCAAGTGTTAGCAGTGGGACTCCAAGGCAGCATGTGGCGGATGATCCAGAGATGGAGCGGGGAGATGTCATCACACACACTGACAAGCCCTACATGAACCCCACCCGGCCGGAAAGTCTGTCACAGGCAGCCTGCTGTGTGCGAACAAGCACTCGAGCAGGCGGCACTTGCATCTGCCAGGACTAAGACAGGTAGAGTGTGCCGGGTGACCGCTGCCTGGATCAGCGCCTGACATATGCAGCCCCTTTCAGGTTGTCACCCAGTGTGGAAGTTATGGGTTAAACTAGATTGAGTTCGTGCAGAGCTACAACAACTGTTTACGCTGTATAATTGATCAGTTATAGCATATTCCCAAGCAACAATAACGTCAAGTATTTAAAGTTTGACAAATAGAGCACAGATGCCATTTCTAATAGTTTATTTTAGAAGTAATGGCTTCCCCCACTCTCGCTTTATGCACCAAAAACAAGCAAGCCACTCACATATTGGAGGATACAGATCCACGTGGCAATGGAACCAGATTGGCAAAAAACAAAAGTGGATCCATACTGTTCAGGATTATTACAGATGCAAAAAGACAAGAGAAAAGCCGGTGTGGGCTGAAACGTTAGTCGCATGTCGGGTCCACCAAAAACTATGCAAATTAACATTGAGAACATTCATAGTTTGTTAACAACATTCAAATAAATCAATCACTGACAAACAAGCTCACCTCCACCCCTAGTTTCAGTAAATACTTTATAACATCAATTTGTCCAGTACAAGCAGCTGCATGGAGAGGGGTATAACCCTTTTTGTCTTTTGACATTGCATCAGCTCCTCGAGAGATCAACAATTTGGTAATTTCCAGGTGACCTTTAATAAAAGAAGCATGTAGGTTATTTCAATGCAACGCCACCTTATTTCCTTTTGCAAAGAGTTATAAGTTTATGTAGACAAGTTGGTATTTAAAAACTACCCAGGTTTGTCAAAGTTACCTGCTACATCTAAAGAAGCCATTTACATCTCCCACTTGTAAAATCAATGTTTTAGAACAGGTCGGACTGCCGACGGGAGAGGACACACATCGCTGAGCTCCATTGGTGACCTTGTTAAGTGGATTCTGCATCTCCCTCTCTGGCTTGTGATCCCTTTTGGTGCTATGCTACTGCACGGAGTTGAGGATCGGGTGCCACGATGGGTTGCGGGTTCCCCCGAAAACATCTGAGCCGGTGCTGGGCTTCGTGCCTATAGACGCGGCCTACTGGGTCGACTCGACCTCCTGGGCCCCATCTCCAAGAGCTGTCATCTGGTGGATTTTTCAGGTTGTGCTGCCATGTCCTCTGGCTACTCACCTGCCCTAGAGGCCACCTTGCTTCACACTGATGTCTGACCCCAACATTATGCCACTCACACAGGGGATGCTGGTGGTGCGGATGGGGGAATGCTGGGAGATGTGGTTCCTTACTAGAAGGGACTTACAATTTCTGCTAATGCACTACAAGACGGTGCTACCCTGGGTGGTTCCTCCTATTCACCATGTATAAACTTGTAAAAAAATGTTTCGAGTGCACTCATGGATAGAAGGTCTGAATAAACAAATAAGAGGATACTTCTCTTAAGGTCAATGTTTATTCCGGGGTCAATATGAAATGACCCAAGTATTGTACGTTTATAGATTCGATAATTTGGGAATTTTGGCCAAAATTACGCCAAAATGCAATGATCTGGGTAATCAAAACATTAAAAAAAACTAACAATTGTAATCAACGCGTTTCGACATGTGACTTTTTCAAGGATAATCCTTGAAAAAGTCACATGGTGAAATGCGTTGGATTAACAACGGTTAAAACATTTATTAAAATAATAAAAATATATTGATTACCCAGATCATTGCATTTTGGCGTAATTTTTGCCAAAATCCCCGAATTATCGAATCTATAAACGTACAATACTTGGAATCTTCAGTGGATTTTTTGCACCACTTTCCTGGAGAAAACGTACAAGGGAGAACAATACTTGGGGGTCATTTCATAATCGACCCCAGAATAAACAACGACCTTAAGATAAGTATCATCTTATTTGTTTATTCAGACCTTATATCCATGAGTGCACTCAAACCATTTTCTTACTAGGAGGGAGGCTGGATGGATTGAGCAGAGATGTGGCCCCGGCAATGATGGTAGCTGAGCGGCCTGAAGCAGACATAGCTGTGGGAGCCCTGCATCCCCTGAGTGCGGACGCAGTTCTGTGGATTCGCTCTGCTTTTCACAGCCCTGGAGCTACATGGCGGTTGCTGGCTGGTTCCGGACTGCCACCGCTGCATGACCAGCTCGATGGATGGCTCTCTTCTGCTGCGGTGGTGTCCTTGACTGGCCTGCCCCTTCTCTGCTGCAAATCGCTGGAGCATCCTGGCAGCTTGCCCTCCCTCCGGTGCGCTATGGCAACGCTTTGCTGACCCAGGGATTCAGGCGATGGTCCCTCCTGCCTGGCAGCTGTGGGCCCAGCTGCCCCCCGGTGAGTGCTGGCCTCTCCCTGCTGATGCTGTGATATCCTCATGTGTTGTGTGCTGAGCTGCGTCTCTCGCTCAATACGTTGGGGGCCCTGTGTGTCTCCCTGTATTTGGAAACTGGCTGAGTATCATCTGCCTGTGTCCCCTGTGTTTTTTGTTTGAAGAGTTTATGGCTACTGACCCCGGGTTGATTTTTTTTCCCGTCAGTTGGAGACTTACACCTTTGTTTTATTCATAAAGAAAATTGAAACAGTGAGCATTTACAGTTTGTACCCTTAACTAATGACTGGACTGCACACCCCTATGATTTACATTAAAAACTGAGTACCTGTGAACAGACACCCCCCCCCCCAAAAAAAAACAAAAAACAAACCACAGAAACTCACCTAGAAAAGCTGAATACATAATTGCTTGCCTCTCTTTCTTATCACATATACCATGGTGGGCTCTTTTGTTTAAAAGCATAAGCACCATCTGGGAGATAAAAAAAATAAAAAAAAGTGTCAGTGAATGTCACATTATAAAGTAGGAAGTGGAGACTTTGGACAACACATCTGTTATTTGTACCCCTTTGATCTGCAACAGCAATAAATTCTGGTGATTTATAATTGCAGTTAACACAGAGGCATTTGGTGTCATGGCCAGCGGGCTTCTTGCCTTGGTGTAACATTACCGTTTCCAAAAGCTTCATGGGATTCATATTATACCTTAAAGTTTCCGCTGAGCACAGCATGATGAAGGGCTGTGCGTCCTGAACGATCCGCTATGTTGACATTCTTCACCAGCGGGATCAACGTCTCTGCGCATTTATTTGCTCGATTAGCAGCAGCAACATGTAGTGGAGTTTGCCAGTATTTGTCCCGGCCGTTGACATCGGCAGAATGCTTGACAAGAAGAGCGACTGCTCTCTGTAATTACATCACAGAGTATAAATAAAAAGGGGTGTTACAGGAACAAACAGAACTTGTAAAGTGGTTTTGTCAGTGAAATCATTCCTCTGCATAGGAGATAATTTAATGACGAATGTTACATTAACTGTCAAATCTATTCTGTAATACAACATTCCACAATGTGCCAATTCAAACACTGCAGCCTCTAGAAGAGCAGCAAGCTGCAGGCAGGATGCAGGGTGACCAAAGTGGAGCACTGGCTATTTTAAGCCAAATACGAATACTGCCAACAGTAACTATTTCAGGGCTCCCAAACACATGCACTGAGAGTTTGTATTAGACTTACATTTCCACTCCCCTCTGTGTGTCACCCAATTCTCAGAGTGCAAGCTCACTGGAGCAGGGTACTCTTTTCCTATCGTTCTCAGTGACAACCTTATTTGTTCATTTCAGGTTTGTTTTGTCCTACCAATTATAAAGTGCTGCACTTTATAAATTAAAATTTATGATGTTGCAAAGAAGGAAAAAAGAAAGGATTTATTTACAGCATGCAGTGTGTGGAAGGTGCTAGAAACGTCATGCGGAGCTCATGTACATTTTATGCATTTGGCTCATTGTTTTCTTCCTCTGCTAGCATATACCACTTGAGAATTAAATGCATCCCATTTACCAGCTTTTATCAACAAAAAGGAGATACTTCTAGGGTACCAATTCTACATAAATATCGCTACTTTGCATGTCCTATAGAAATGCATAACAACTTCAAGAATGCAGCAAGACATTTAGGGTGTTATCCATCAAGCACCAGTGTTGCAGAGAGTAGCAACAAGCGCTGGTATTGCAGTACCAAGATACTCAGGCACTTCATGATTGACAATAGTGTTGAGAAGCGATAATGTTTCATGGCGCTGCAATACCGGCCATTTTCGCAGCACTTAGTGGATAACACAAAATAGAAGTAGAAGCGGCATATTCAAAGATGGACCAAAAATTTAAAAAAAACTAAAAAAGATAAAGGTTATGTAGTGCTGTATGAATGAAATATTTTGTGGAGAAACGGTTTTACCTCGTGTCTTGAAGCAACAGCCCTGTGCACAGGCGTGAGCCAAGCCGAATCCTTTGCATTTACATTAGCACCTGAAAAAAACAAATATGTTATCTCTGCACTTGTGTGATCTTTGAATCACGGGTGCACTTCACCCAATACTGACTCATTGACACAGCTCCCACTTTTCTTCTGGCACAAAGTAGTGAACAACAAATGTGCTCCAGGTTATCCGGCCTTCTAATCCTACCAAACAGCTTTGCAACTGAAAACGGTTGAAATCTTTGATGCGAGCTTGCCGTATGTTAGTGAAACGTTTTTAAGACAAATATTTATGTAAAGTAATTTCCCAGTTAAGATCTGACAAATGTTTTTTTTCACAGTCTTATTTTCACCCCCCCAGTTTATTTAAATGACGGTTTCGTGTTCTCAAGCATTACTCTAGATTATTCACCAATCAGGGTAGTCGCAGCCACAAAAAAACTTTGAATTTCCCTGTCTGGATCCCCAAACAGTGGCATGGAGAAACTTCACTGAAGAAACGTCAGCTGCTGATGCTTGAGTTTCCCTCTCTGGATAGCTAAAGTGTATTGTGGCTGCGACAACACGGCTTGGTGAATAATAACGTGCATCTTTGGTGTTCATCAGCGACGACTATTTCAGCAGTCTTTCTTTTCTCCTACAAGCCATCCCAGGCCACTGTGCTAGAAGAAATGGATATGGCACTTTTGCACACGAGCTTCCACGAAAGACAAAGGAGAGATGGTCAGGAGTGGCATTTCCATCTCCTAAAATGTGGTGAACAGGAGCTAACAAATCATTTCCCCTTCCTAATCTATTCGTCTGCACACTAAAACCAGGCATCAATATAAGCTGGAACAGAAAATCAAAGGAAACCGTACCTGACTGTATTAATAGCTCAATAGCTTGAAGGTCTCCTAAAAAGGCAGCAGCATGCAGGGGAGTACGTCTTTCTTGGTCCTGTGATGAAAAATTTTAAATGAGTAATAAAGTCTGAGTAGTGATCAATAGTTAAAGTACAAAAGACAGCATCAGAATTACGATGTGTAAGATGTGATCCTGTGTATCAAGGCACTCATGGGGAATATTTTCTTTGGACAGAGCAGCTTGAAAGACTGGAGTTCTGCTCATCCAGGAGTACAGTGAAGCCACGGTAAATTTATACCTCCTGCTGGTACACAGGATTCAGAGAAAACAAGTAGCCTAATGACACCTAAAATTCTAACCACATCGCCTGTACCAGAAATTAGAGGAAGAGTTACGCCACAAAGTATAAGAAAAAAAAAATTGAAATTGCCCCATTTAAAAATAACAGAATCATTGCTAAACGTAGAATTACACACACCCCTAAAGGCAGGATATAGCAGAAATTAGAGGAGTGGCCTAGGATATTCGAGTTTATCCATTTAATTGTTATAGAAAAGGGAGCACTCACCAAAACATTGACATTTTCTTTCTGGTTCAATAACAACTTCACGTCTTCTATTTTCCGACTGAATATTGCCTGGACCAGTGGATGCTGGAGGAATGAAGCAGTGAAACAATTAAATACATTACTTTCTTTAGAGACTCCATAAAAATAATTTTTAATAAAATCAGACACAGGTTTAATATCCAAACAGCAGATAAGAGACAGAAGTCAAACCCTTCAGCAGCTTCATTGTTTATTTTAAAGAAAACATGTGTATTTCATTTATTTATCTATAGAGGATTTTACCAAGAAGGATACATTAAGAGTAAGGTGAAATCAACATAGTACAGGTAGTTACGTTCTTAGCATGGCCTATGATCCTCAAATCACAAGCAAAACTGACAGCCCAAGCTCAAACACATCTCCACTCTTCATGTGCTTGTAAGCAGGCCAAGTCATGAGCTGTCAGCGCAGTGAGCAAATTACATCTTCAGACTACAAACCTGGTGTACCGTTTTGGCAAACAATGGTGAAAACCAGTTGTTGAGACTGCAATAAAGATTAGGGATTCAGAGATTGAAATTCAAATCAACGAAATGTTGCCAGCTTTTGAATTTCTCTCACTGGGTCAAAGTTTACCGTGGTAACGATGAAACTAAATGACAGCAATTAGTGATTAAATCCCCTATTTATCACTTTTGGTAGTCGGTATTTCATTTGTGCACCCAAATCTGATGTGTCGGATGCATCTTTCTGTATTCGCCTATTTGAGCTGCCGATTCAAATCATGTTGCAATCAGGATCAGCAGATAGAGTCCCGATCCAATAGCGCATGAATGTTGTGGATTTTACTGCAGCGCCATCCCTCCCTGAAGAAGCTGCGGGTGAGCACAGAGCCGCCAGCTGTTCCTGAAAACTGAATTTTTTACGAAGCCCTCAAAAATCTCCATAATGCCACCCATACAAATCAAGCAGGGGGAAGTCTGCGTGGGGGGGGGGGGTATTGCAGAAAGCTGAGTGCGGTAGCCACACACCAGCAGGCAGGGAAGACAACACAGTGAAGTCGCATACCATGGACTCCGGGAGTGGATTGGCTTGAAGCCCATAAGAAAATGTGATTGGGTGCCAATCCTTAGGATCAGATGGGACATCCCTAGTATCACCCCTTTGATTCTGGGGGAGATTAAGCCCCTGCTCGCAAAGCACTGAGTTCAGATTACAGGGCTTCATGACCTAGGTCCCACCAATTGTTTTCAATACACCCCGTTCCCCCCCTCCAGTTTAAACCTATAGTATAAGGCCGTAGATATCATTCCTGACTCCCGATGTAGCAGAGATAGTCTCGGCGAAACACGCGTCCGTGTTGAGTCTTATTTTGTTGTCTTATCTTTGCAATTCTGCAGGGCTATGGTAGAAATCTAAATCAAGCTTAGGGTCAGCTGTGTGTTTATATTGATGGATTATCCCAATGTCGATGATTTTTTCATCCATTCAGATGGGTTATACTACCTGAGTTGAGTAGGTGCGATAGTGATTTGATGACGCTGCCTTAGCACTGATTATTATAAATATTCCAATACTAAGTAGCCAGATCAAGGAAGCTCAGGATATGTATATGCTCCGGTTTGTATTTCTGGTGTAGTTTTAATTGAAGTGGCAATTGATGGTAAAGAGTTTTTTTTAATAATCGCCCTTCTCTTGTTATTCATTATACATATGCTGACCTAGCATAAATCATCAATTTTTATCCCTGCAGGTTACATTTATATGTGTATATGTGTTTTAGTATATAGTTCGGTCTGCACATTTAGTTTTAATTGTAAACAAAGGTTATGTTTTAATTCAGCACTCCTTGATCGTTTTGAGAGTTTATCTCTTATGGTTTCAGTATTTAACCTCCCTGGTGGTCCGATTCTGACATAGCGGTATAAGTGTGGCTTGGGGGCTAACTTTCAATACTGAAAGCGGTATCCCAGAGCCACACTCGGGCTGAAACTTACATGTCCTGCGCTCCCTCGCTGTCCCCACAGTCACACTGCAGCCGATCGCGATGTCACACTTCCTGGCTCACTCCTCGCGAGAAGAGAACCAGGCAGAGTGACGTTGCGAGCGGCTGGAGGAGACTGTGGGGATCAGCGAGGCAACGTAGGGCATGTAAGTATCCAGCCCGAGTGTGGCTCGGGGATACCGCTATCGGTACAAAAAGTTAACCCCGAGCTACACTCGGGAAAACCGTCAGGGAGGTTAACCCATAGTATAACCCTTACGTTTTCAAGATTGAAGCAATGATTAAAAATATTTCTCCCTCCTTATTCAGGGTCCTGCGAGCTTGCCAAAGGTAGTTTGATCTTGCATGTTAATAATATTTGAGAATCTAAGCCACTTCTCCCTTCTGCACCACCACGAGGCCTGCAAACAATCCGAATGCGAGTGAAAATCTCAAAAAGCCTAGCATAGGATTCACCACCATATCCCAAACTCACCAAGGACACATTACTAAAGGTCCTACTCCTTTTTAGACGTAACGGTTGCACCTCTAGAACAAAAGTATCCGAGATATTTTCATGACCAAGGAAGTGGTTGATTCGCTCACACATGATGATTTTAAATGTTCTGAGGATGTGGTGGACCCTGCCTTTTTTATTTTTACACACACATCTGTATGTTTCTAAACCAGGATTCTATTGAAGACAAAATGAAATGAATCTTTAAGTGGCCTCGCACAGTGTCAAAACATACAACCACGACAGATCCGTCCCTGCTCCTCTTTGACTTTGTAGATGTCAAATAACTACCACAACCACAAACTGCCTGCATCACACTATAGGCCCGCATGCCTAGCATCCAGCAAGGGACAGCCCTGGCCCATGGAGCCTAGGACACCGGTACAGGGCTCATACAAGAATGATTTGGGGATAAACAATGTAAAAAAATAAAAAATAAATAATCAGTTTGGGAGGGGTGTCCAACCTCCGGAAAAGATAGCCGCTCCAGCTTCAATCTACCTGTCTGCCCTGTAGTTGGCCTCCAAGCGCTGGACATAGAGGGTTTTGTCCTGAGCCGGATCTGGAATGAAGGGGAAGCCCGCTGATTCCTGCAGGTCTTGGTCCAGAGGGATTGAGGACCACAGACCAGCACGGCCACCATCTTGCCCTGAGCTGCTGGTAGAGAGAGCGCCTCCGGAGAGTCGGGTGATGTGCGGAGACTGGGCCTGAGCTACGGTTTGAGCACTTTGGAGTAGGCCAGAGGACGCATAGCCAGGTGGGGGAGTGGTGGAGGCCTAGGCCATCAGAAGAGTACGGGGCTGGAGTTAGTGTCTCCTGGCAGACCACTGGACAGCCTAAGGCCTCCCATTTTTTTGAGATCAGGCATTAATTAAACCATGTCAAATATGACCATCTAGCTGCCACGGGAATAGGGAGATCCAAAGGATCCCCCTATCTCCACATGGCAGCTAGGGGGTTAACTGGCCCACTGACATCCTCACACTGAGGTTGTCAGTGGGTGGGGGGGGGGGGACCTGGAGGCTTGGCTGACAAAGAGGTCAGCCCCTCCAGGTTTGAATCGTGATTCGGCACTGATTTGTGCCGAATCACGATCCGGCAGCGAAAATATTAATGCTATACACCACTGAAAAGGGGGGACTCTCCCCTTTCCAGCGTTGCAAAAAGCATCACTAAGTTAAATGGTTGGGGAGACGGGGGCTCCTTTGGAGCCATCTCCCTTCCTGAATTTTCCCTACAGGTGCCTGCCGATGACGTCATCGGATCTGCCAGCCCCCAGGAAACAGCAAAACCAGCGAGGGAGGCAAATATCGGGCGGGAGGGAGGTTAGGAGCCACTGACGTACTATGAACGTCCGCGGGTCTAAGGGAGACCCGTGGGCAGGATGTACATGGTACGTCAGCGGTCATTAAGGTGTTAAATAGTTTTCTTTTTCTGTTACAGCCCTTTTTATTACCATTCATTGGATCTTATATGTAAAATTTCAGACATTTTCGTTATGTAGTTTCTTTGCAAACAGCGTTTCACTTTTCAAACATTCAAGCGTACGGTTTTTAATTTTTTCACTACGTCTGCGGTGTGAGGTTTATCCAGCGGCTGCTCTGCGCTGTGATCGGTGGCTGCCTGGGTTTCTCCGGCCTGTTTGGCAGGGTTAATCCAGATGTTTTTTGCGGGTTTCAGTATGCATTCGCCAGGTTTTGCGTTGAGTGTTCGGCTGGTTAGCGGCAGCTTTTCCCTGCACTAAGACGGCCCTGTGGTGCTTCCTGAATACAACGCAGGGTCGCCAAAATGGGATTGCCAAAACGCACCGAATTGAAGAGAACGGAAAGTCACGGAACGTGCAGGGACTTCTCAATTCCCTTTGAATAACCCTGTGTAATGTTTGTGTAGATTATTGACCACGTGCACATGCCTTCCATTTTTAATAGCTTCGATAATGCTTTAATAATGGAATTGGAAATCAAGTTAAGTGCAAAGCTAGAGCTTTACAGCGTATCTGTTTAACAAGATAGATAAAGATTAAGAAAATTTTAACCTTACAAAAAGATTCCATTAGCAGTCATCTTCCCTATAAAACTGGGAAATTTATGTCAAAACTAGCCAAGGGCAAGAGAGAGTGGTCCCATAATGCAATGCCTCAAGGATCTGGCCAAGCATTGGGACATCCAGTCCTGAGAGCACGTTCTCATTTCAAGAGATGATGCTAAATAGTATATAAAGGAGAGAGAGCACCTGTTATTAGGAGGAGAAAGAAGAAATTCCATCTATTACCTGTCCTGAAACTTTATGCTCATCTACAACAAGAACTTCTGGCGGAGCTATTGCATGATCCAACTGGAATGGTGATGCTAATGACCCGATTGCATAACTAACAATGTCCTTGTTTATTGTACAAATCAAAACGTTGCTTGATTTATTCTCTTTCGCAATACATTTTATATACCTTTCGGCTTTGTGACGTATTCTTGATATCCAGAAGTATCGAGCAGAACAGAGACTAAACTTCACGTCAATCTTTATGCCCCTAACCAGCACCAATCACCATTTTTTGAGGAAAATTTCTTCCCTCATTACATGGGCACAATGATCATGGGGAGTGATTTTATCTGCATCTTTGATCCTCCCAGTGAGGGGGGGGGGGGAAAATCACCCAACAATCTCTGACTCTAAAAAGGACCCATTACTTGGCCGTAACCTTCAAACATATGGTAAATTTTAAATCCAAATACTAGGGACTCCTCTTGCTATGCCTCGGTCCATAGAGTATGTCCCAAAATAAACCTGTTCTTTGGTAGCCATCCTATTCTCTCCATGTTGCAGGGGTCCTCACTTCTCCAGAGGCTGTCTGACAATTCCCCGATCGATTTTTAAGCTTGTTGATTTAGGATGGAGACTGGGGTTTGCCAATTTAATAACCTCTCAGAAATGGAGGACATGACAGACATGCCCAGACGGGTCTTTCCTCCCTTTTAGTTTGGGCGTACATAAAATCGGTGGTTCGGGGCCACTTCATAAAAGTGGTGTACTCCGGCTAAGCGCTAATCGAGGAAGTTAAAATCATTGGAGGAACTAAGGGGTAATGGTTCTACCCGTCGAGCTCTGATAAACGTGCCACTCAACAGCTTATGAGGGAGAAAGTTGTGTAGTCGTTACGGCGTACTAAAAATCAGATGTTCTTCCACAAGGCATGTAAGCCAGATACCCTAGCCAGACTCTTACAGCCACAGACAAAACTGACTGCAATACCCACCCTTCATACTTCCGGGGAGGGGGGGGGGGAATTTAGTCATGATCCTGAAAGCATTTTAGCAGAGATCCCCTCGACTTTGTGCGACAGTTAAAGAATGAGACCATGTTGACAAAGGTAGCGAGGGAGTTTCACACTCTAAATCACACTGGAAGAGGTCCATACCGCTATTACATTGTTACAGAACAACAAGTCCCCAGGATCAGATGGGTTTTCCAGATTAAACTAGGGCTGCAAATAATTATTTTCATAAATCTGAAAATTATTGTGTGATATATACATAAAACTTTTAACGAATGCTACCATGAGCACTCTGACATGTCAGCACGAAAGCTGGGTGAGAAAGGGGATGTTTGAACGCAGCCTGACCACTTTAGCTTAAAGTGATCAGGGTGCATAGAGTGTCCTTTTAACAATTTTATGAAATTGTGTGGGAAGGAAGGTCTGGAGGTGGGATGGAGTGAGTTTGGGCAACAGACCTGACCCAAATGTGAGGGAGTGGATTTGGGAGAGACCAGACTTGAGTGTGGAAGGGATTTTGGGGGGGGGGACGCGAACATAAGGACGGAAGGTGAATAACAGAGAGGGGGAGGAAAAGAGGGTGGGGTGTTGGCACAGGACTCCAGCTCCAAGTAAGGATAAAACACTGGTGGTACAGCTCCGTCACCCAATGGCAATACCTGAGGGTCTGTGCTATAGTTCTACTGGGGTAAACTAAAATGAAAACTTGTTATGTCTGACATAACCCTACAACTAAAATCATACTGTTTAAAGCAGCCAGCACGACTTCTCCAATCAGCTCCGAAGCAGCATCTGAGATTATTAACGTTTAACTGAGTCTGACTCTAAACCGTGTGTGCCCGTACACAAAAAAAACGATTAACAGATTTAATAGTTTGCCAATTAATGAGCTATAGATATATACACACCCCCCCCCCACAAACAAAACTGCATTCCAGCACAACCTTTACAGAGAAAACACCAATTCCAAAATCGATGCATGGCCAGTAACATGAGAATTTATAGTAAATAGAATAGCAGCACTCGAGACATATTAAATGTTATTTATGTCATTGGAGCCATTTTCAAAGGTTACAATCACATTAAACAAAACTGTTTAAATAAACATACAAAGAGTTTACCTATCGAATCGCCCATCACAATCAAGCATTCCACGTGGATGCACTGAAAAGCTGGGGGAGGGTCCCATCAATGTCGAACCGTATTTTCTAAATGACAAACTTATTTTTTTTTTTTCAATTGCAGAGAACGAACACACAATTATTTTTTTTAAAAAAAAGAAATTGCTTTTTTGATTCTGTAACAGTTTTTTTTTAAAGGACCTTTTTGTTTAAATAAAAAAAAGAATGCATTAAAATGTGTGTAGTCAACTAATAGAAGTATAGTTACGTTGCCGCCCCCCCCCTTCCTGCTGTTCGCCAGGTCAGCGAAATGGAATCACCAAAGCGAGTCGAACTACAAAGAGCTGAAATTACAGTGCTTTCTGACCCCTTTAGCAACTACAGTACATGTTTTTACTTTGAAAAAACATGTTTGCTAAACAATGTACCACAGGGCACGACAAACCCTGGCACAAGATACAAGTAAAAATATTGACACTGGCTACAACTATTTCAGTTCTCTATGTACAAGGACAGCGGACCTGTTAAAAAGCACAGGTGGGAGAATGTAAGCCCTCCATAGAGCGCACACAACCTTGCACATGCTGTGTTCGTAGCCTGTGACCCCTCATTGCCCTACCTCAGTGCCTGCTACATGTATCATAATTATAGGGACACTAACATATACATAAGCGGTAACTAGAATACTTGTGCATTAAAAATAAAAAACCTGCTGGTTTTGCCTTCTTCAAAGTCATTGCATGTAAAAATTAAAAATAGTTTTTATTAATCTCATTTCCATTTTCCCCCCATGATGCAATATTTACCAAAATCTGTACAAAAGCTTTTTACTGCTCTTTTTTTATTAAATCTACAGTATGTAACAGTTAAGGCAGCAGGAGGCCACTGTTCGAGGCTACCCAAGATAGGGATCTTAAACGATTTCAAATCTAACCAGACAAATCCAAAGGATACAATTACTTTATGCATGTCAAGCCAGGATGCTGCAAATTTAAAAAAAAAGGGAACCTTGAACAGAACCAAACAGCATGCAATGTATCTTTCCCACATTATAATTGCATGTGGTCAGAAATCGGTCACTGCTTTGTCAACCGAACATTGAGTTTAAGGAAGCAGATATAAAGGTGCCAAAAAAGGATAATCTTCTATAATGGGATTTTACCCAGTCAGGTGGGGGTACTTGTTTCTGACAGAGCTCCCACAGAAAAAAAACACATAAAAGGCAGCGACCCCTGTCAAATGAGGACCATGTGTTCTGAAAATGACAGTGTCACTTTCACGTTTGATCAGTAAATCACTGGCTGACCAAAACTCTGGGAGAATTCCACACCACCTTCAATAGAAATACTAATCTGCACAATACGACTCCGTGAGATTATTGAACCTTACTAGACCACTGTGGCATCTAAATTGTATATACTGCCTGGCTGACTCCATGTATTTTATAGCATTTAGGATTATTATTATCGTCATCATTTATATAGCGCCAACAGTTTCCGCAGCGCTTTACAATAACCAAAGGGAACGAAATACATATAAACGGACATAAGGAAACAAGAGCTGTAGAGGGCCCTGCTCATAGGAGCTTACAGTCTAGAAGGATTGGGGTTGAGGAAGACTAGGAGTTTTACTGGACAGCAGGATCATTAGTGCCAGTGGTTTGGGAATGGTGGGGACGTAGAAGCAGCTTCAATCATGTGTGAGTAGATGAGCAGAGGGATGAGTTGCATCAGTGATGTGGTACGCTAATCTGAAGAGATGGGTTTTGAGGGATTTCTTGAAGGCATATTATTTATTAAACCCCCTTTGTTTTAAAATGCAGACACTGTTGCTTCACAAAAGCAAAAACAAATTTATAGTGACGCTTAAGCTGCCACTGTTTTGATTCTCCTTTGAGTCGCCAGTGTTTGTCAGCGTTCTGGAACCAGCAGCAATTTCAGCTGTTGCCTGCAACGTTGGCAAACACTGACACTTATTGTATAACCTTGTGTCTCCTAAAAATGTTTAATTCTCTCCAAATGCAAATGGCCTGATACTGGAAGTCAGCGCTGGGCCGGCATCAGTGGGGCTGCAGAAGACAGCCAAATGCATTAAAAGCATTTGGCCAGCGTTCACAAGGGGCGGCCGCCGGGCTGTTGCGCTGCTCCAGCCGAGATCTCACAGGAGCCGCAATATCTCGGCTGGTGGCAGAGTCACAGCCTCCACTGCCCGGCAGCCACAAGATCTCGCAGGATCATGTCACGGGCCTGGGACAGACCGCTTGCGAACGTGGCCAGCCAGAGAGGGAATGCTGGCCAAATGCTTTTAAAAGCATCTGGTCTGAGAGCTAGAGCTATCTGGTCTAAGGTCTGTGTAATATATATGGGTATGTCTGGTCTGAGGTCTGTATACATGTATCCGAGTGACTATATCTGGTCAGAGGTCTGCAAATATATACATGTTTCTGAGTGTGTATACATATATCTGAGATGAGGTGTGTGGTCAGGGTGTGTGCAGGCTGTGCAGTGGGTATATGGGGTGTTTAGCAATACATTTCAATATAAACAGAAATTGGACAAGTTGTCAGCAAAAATCCTAAATTATTTATTGAAAAGCGGTCACTTGACTTTAACCCCTTCACTGCTGAGCCATTTCACGTCTTAAAAAAAAACACTTTTCTTTTTTTTATTATTACTTTTATTAATTTTTTTTCTTTACTTTAAACATGGTCATGTTTGGTATCATTGGAAAGACCATACAGTCAGGGGGTTACTTTGAACCCCGATATCTCCCATCTCCACCCCATCTTTCCTTAGGAGTCAATGAGGACGTTTCCCACACGTCCTCAGCAGTGAAAGGGTTAAAATAACAAGTATTGGTACCGGTGAGCACCTGAAAAAAGTATTGGTACTTGTAATGGTGCAACCCTAGTGAGGGTGGTTTTGGTTTCACAGGTGCCGAGATTGGGAAACTGAGGAACTGGATATTAGCAATCTGAGGTGCTGAACGTGCAGAGGGTTTCACGTGGACATCTGAAGCATGTGCTAGTTCATGTGAAGCTTTGATGGGTGGGAGTAGTAGGTGGGAGGAGGCAGGGAATATACAGAAAGCTGAAGAAACACCCTTAGCTGAGGGATGTGGCCAGAAAAATTAAATGTCAGTTTAAAGTGGGGATCGCTTAAACTTTGCCCCCCCCCCCCGAAGTTGAATGCCTACAATTCCCATAATTCTTTGAATGCAAAAATCGATGGCCAGGCCAATCATGGGAGTTGTAGGTTAGAAACATCTGAGGGGGCCTGAGTTTTCTACACATTTTTAAAACTTTTATTCTAGTTTGAGTTTTGTCCCGAGAATGCTGAGCCATTTCACCTCTGTGCAGGGAGCTAATTTTGACCATTTTATGCTCATCATTTTTAAATGCCAGTCTAGGTCTTATTTTAGTAACACCGTAAACCCCCTCCAACAATTTAAAAAAAAAAAAAAAATTCAATTTTTTTTTTTAAACCAAACCTTGTCATGGTATTGTTCGAAAGGCCATGATCAGGCTCTCCACTTACCAGCTAGGGGGTTAACATGCACACATGGCACAGGGTGACTGACAGGAGAGGGCTGGGAATAAAATGATGCATCAGACCCCCCCCCCCCCCCAGAACCCATAGCCCCACACCTAACAGCAATGCCAAGTCCAGGTACCGAGTTCAAAGTGACTCTCGTCACATCAAGCCTTCTAGCAATTGCTTGATTATTGTTCAGCAAAAAAAAAGTTTCTACTCATTTTGACAACTTGTAACACGGATTTGGCGATCATTCTTCAGGGCTAGCAGAGCATTTCCATTTTCTAAAAAGCAAATGCATAAAATAAGTGGGTTTTTAAATGAACAGACAGGAGGTTCTCCCTAACCGGGGCTTTTAGGGATACCAATAATGTCACACAGAGAAGCCAACCTGAGTGTCTTGTATTGCTATACATTTCAGTCACATGTCTAACCTTTCAATTCTGTGAACAGGACAAATATAACATTTCTGCAGACACCCTGTAACCAGCAGACGAGAAACTCGAGAGCAGGAACTGCCTTTAAGAAGAACCGTCTGCTATATAGAGGTCTCCTCCAGCGGCATGTTACATGGCTCGAGACCCTGTAATGTATTCTGCTGAATGTACTTATCAGAATCAATATTTATTGTAGGTGTTCTATTGTAATTTGATATGAAGCAGGAATATTTTTTAGGTTACTTCTTTAACCGAGACTCATTTGTTATTTGAGAGTCTAGTAGAACTGCCTTTTAAAATGCTGATGTTGCCGTTAGTATACACAGTTTAACTTTTTTAAAAAAAATTATTTTAGACATGGCCAAAAGTCCATTACTTGTGTGCCTCATAACAGCACAGAGGGGAGATACGCCAGTTGTTTAGCCTTGTTGCAAACAATGGTGACGATTGCAGTTGATGCTACAACCTCAAAGGACATTGCTGATCCAGATTGGGGAGGGTGATATCCTCTATACCAGTGTTTCTCAAGTGGTGGGTCGCGACCCAAAAGTGGGTCGCGACCAGGGACGGACTGGGTCAAGGGGCAAGTGCCCCCAGGCCTCTTTAATGCACGGGACCCACTGATGCAACTTAACTGCGGGTCAGGCGGCGCGGCTACCTCAATGTTCCCAGGTGTCACCTGGGACCCGCTGCATCAGGTAAGAAACACTGTAATGGCAAGTGGGGGGGGGATAGAGAATTTGTAATGAGAGGTGTGGGGTGGGACTCAGTGACTGGTGGCACGTTCTGTACTCCCAACACCAGGAGTCACTGTGCACATCTCTGTGAAGCAAAGTAAATTTATATAGGCCAGCATCCCAAGGCGTTTTTTGAATGGCTTGGAGCAATGGTGCTTTCCCATTGGTCCAAGCTATTCCATTGCTCTTCAGTGTCTGAGGCACTAAGGCACTAAGCGTAGGTTCAGGAAGTAGGCAGCGCCAGACACGCGCTGCAGACTTCTCAATCTCTTGGCCAGCTTGAGCTTATGCGATTTAGCGTAGCGGTAAGCTACGCAAATTGCGTAGGCTCAGGGAGGGCAGGCTGCTACGAAAAAAATAATGTGCGTAGCAGCAGAGACAGATGGCGGGGGAGCGCGGAGCAGATGAGTTTAAATTTTTTTATACCATTTTATTATTCATTCGGTAGTGATTGAAATTAGAGTTGCTTTGTCTACCATCACCCCAGACTTTGAGACACTTAAGAGCAAGAATCAACCCCAGCTTTCCCTCAAGTTCTATTTAAATTTCATATGTTTCAATTACAGTTTACTTTATTGGGTTTTTGCCTCAACAGCACTTGCGTTTTCACTAGTTCTGTGATTACTGCACTATCCATTTTGGAAAGAATCCCTGTTTGTTTACAAAATTGATTAAAAAGTGAATACCGGTACATTGTAGAATATTGCACATGTTCTTTTGTGGAATAAATTATGTTTCAGAAATTCAATTATTTTTGGGTCGCGACTTAATGACCAAGGACAATTGTGGGTCCTGAGGGTCCACAGGTTGAGAACCACAGCTCTATACTGATGAAGCTTCACTTGTCATTTCTGGAATTTGCATTTCTGGATCCCAAAACATTTACAAACACTGCAACAATGGCAATTAAAGGATAAGCATCTAAACGTTTTGGAAGCTGTCAAAGAAAGCATTTCACACATTCCAACTGGCCAATAAAAAGATCTGAGGAAATCTTATTATGAAAAGGACTTGGCAAAGAGTAATTTCAGACAAGGTAAAAGGAAAAAAAAAAAAAGCCGGAACAACAACTTTTACAAAACACAGCTTCAAAAGACAAACAATGACTGCATTCCAAGGGGGGGGGGGGGGGGGGAGAGAGAAATACTATGCTACCAAACCGAGATCCATGACTGAACTCTATGGGGAGAAAAGGCCCAAACCGATTCGCAACTAAGCAGCAGCCACCATGCAAATGATAATGCAAACGTCAGTGGAAATTTGAAAAATTGCTAATATTTTCTGCTTCTAATATTATACAGTTACATTTGATTTTCACATGAGCCCTTTGCCTCTGAGTATGCAGCGTACAAGGAAAAACGTGCCCGAACTGGTTCCAGTAATGAGGTGTTAAACCTTTCTTTTTCAAGAAACACAGAATGACCTCTGCCAGGCGTGCTCAACCTTGGCCCTCCAGATGTTTTGGAACTAAATCTCCCATGATAGCACAAACTGCATTGGTATTTTAGGCTAATGTCAGACGAACGCAGTGATAACATCTGTGTTGCCGCACAGTTTAAAATCTGTCGTAGCATAGAATTATGATCAATAGAGCCCACACACGAAGTACGTGAGCACCGAACTGCGCACGCACAACGCATGTGGCAAACAGACGCAAGTTAGGCAAGAACGTAAAACAGCTACCACGGACACGCAGAGTGCGCCACGTCCGCGTAGTGTTCTGTGTGAGTGATGAGATATCAGATGCAGCGCATTTGTGATGTCCAGCACCTTAACGCACAAAATGGCTCTTCATATCCTTTTCAAATTTTTAGAATTTCTCATTGTTTCCCAGAATTCTTTTTTTTTCTATGTCCGTCAAGAAAAACGGACTGTGTGGTGTCCTCAGTATCTTCCATCAGTACGTCCGTCTGTCGTGCACGCACACAGAGTGCGCTCGTCTGACATTAGCCTTACACGTGTTGAGTAAACTAATTGTGATCCCACTGTGTTCATCAAATCACTAGAATACCGCAAAAAAACAATACTGCTCATACGTTGTAAATGTTAAGAAATAAATCACGCGGCACACTTTATCCCCTATATGCTGACATAATGGATACACTCAAAAGAAATAAGTGGTGTCAAAGTGGACCAAGGGCCAATCATGGAGCCACCTGGAAGAGGAGGCTCATTGGCCCATGAGCGGGATAATTCTAGAAACCCTTTTCATGTAGAGAGCGCCTTGATAACGGCAATATACATGCTGATCTTCGGAAGGTGGAAACCTATAGTTGAGACGGACAGCATCCACTGTGCAACAACAGAGTGAAGACCCCCCCCCCCCATAGCCGCCCAAGGCGCTGTGAACAAGCAGTTTGGAAGCGCTTATTTTTTTAGAGCAAGCATTATTGTCGGCATAACCAAGTTACAGAGGATAAACTGTGCTGCGCAATTATTTGTTTTTTTTATTTTCTGTTAAATATAATTGCTGCACATCTATGTGACCTTATGAACAACACAGTTCCACACAAAAGGTTACTATTTAAATTAAGAAAAAATGGTCTAGATGAAAATACTTGTTCTTGGATAGAAAACTGGCTAAAAGATAGGGTACAGAGAGTGGTCATAAATGGTACATTTTCAAGATGGACACCAGTGGTAAGTGGTGTCCCTCAGGGGTCTGTTATAGGACCAATACTATTCAATTTATTTATAAATGACCTTGAGATAGGCATTGAAAGTCATGTATCAGTGTTTGCAGATGACACAAAGCTAGGAAAAGTAATACAATGTGAGCAGGATGTTACTTCGCTGCAGAGGGATTTAGATAGATTGGGGGACTGGGCACTTAAATGGCAGATGAAATTTAATCTAGATAAATGTAAAGTTATGCACTTTGGAGTGAAGAACACACAAGCAATTTATACCCTAAATGGTACGGAGTTAGGGAAATCCAAGCAGGAGAAGGATTTGGGAATAATCATAGACTTCAAACTAAGTAACAATGTGCAATGTCAAACAGCAGCCGCCAAGGCCAGCAAAGTACTGGCATGCATTAAAAGGGGAGTTCACTCACGGGATGAAAACATAATTTTGCCTCTGTATAAATCAATGGTCAGGCCGCACCTTGAATATGCCGTGCAATTTTGGGCACCTGTCTTAAAAAAAGATATTATATCGCTAGAAAAAGTGCAGAGACGGGCAACTAAATTAATAAGGGGAATGGAAGGGTAAAGTTATGAGGAAAGATTAACAAGCTTAAACCGGTTTAGTTTAGAGAAACGGCGCCTTACAGGGGATCTGATAACCTTATATAAATATATACGGGGCCAATATCAACCATTGTCTGATAACCTATTCATAAACAGGTCTATACACAGGACAAGGGGTCATCCATTTAGACTGGAAGAAAGAAAATTTAGCTTAAAGCATAGGAAGGGTTATTTTACGGTGAGAACAATAAAGCTGTGGAATTCTCTGCCTGTTGAGGTGGTTGGGTCAGAGTCTGTACAGACTTTTAAAAAAATGATTGGATGACTTCCTGCAGACACAGAATATTAAGGGTTATAATATTTAATATGTGGGTAAAAGCTTCTTGATCCAAGGAGAAATCTGACTGCCATTCTGGGGTCAAGAAGGAATTTTTTCCCAGTATGTTGCATATTGGCAAGCATTCAGACTGGGTTTTTTGCCTTCTTTTGGATCAACAGCAGTAGGTTATGTGGGAGAGGCTGAACCCGATGGACGCATGTCTTTTTTCAGCCTATATAACTATGTAACTATGTAACAACGTCTGTAGCTTTTTTTGGGGACCCCACGTGGGATCACGATTGGTTTAGTTCTGTGTGCACTACCACTGCAATTTGTGCCAACTGGTGACCATAATATTGTTGTGTGCGCGATACATATATTTATGTGAGCATTACAGGTTATCTCAGAACATTTGTTTTGATGCACCATCTCATTCAACTTGAAAAGTCAAATTCTGACATATCCCATGATTCTCATCAGGTTGACAGAGCCTTGAGGGGAAATGTAGTCCCAAAACATATGAAGAGCCAAGGCTGAGCGGCCCAGATACACAAATTCTAACGTCACAAACCGATTCCAACGCTAAAGAAAGATCAATGTCATAAACATCGCTCTGAGAGACAGCGTTTAACACACACATTGCTATTTGAATTAATTATAAAAGGATTTTACCAGGAAAGATACATTGAGATTTCTCGTTTTCAAGTATGTTCTGGGTTCAACAACATTGAATGGTTACAGTCGTTAGAGATAAAGTAATACAATGCAAGATGTTAAAAAACACAAATATACAGATTAACAGAAAATAAATATGTAGGAAATAGTCATTATGTTACATGTTTACAGGTGCATTCCGTATCGAGGCACGTTAACAGAAGCATTTTACAAACCCCTAAAATGAAGAAAAATACTATAAAACTGCTAAACCTCTAGTGAAGCAGAATAAGCTGCTACTGGTTATGTTTCCATACAGCTCATCACTTCATTATACGAGTCTGCAAACAGGATAATAACTAGACAGCAGCACCAAGTCAAAGCCAAGGACATACTTGAAAACGAGAGAAATCTCAATGTATCCTTCCTGGTAGCATCCTTTATAAATAAAGCAACGATTAACCCCTTCGTGACCAAGGGTGCGCAAGCACATCAAGATTCACACAGCCACGGGTGATCCTGACTGGCCACACTCACCCTGTTCACATCATGGCAGTGATCCTCTAGAGCAGTGGTTCCCAACCGCAGTCCTTAAGTAACCTCAACAGGTCAGGTTTTCCAGATATCTGAAGCACAGCACAGGTGATATGATTTGCTGCTCAGTGATTGCAGAAATCAGTCTACATTTCCCCAAGGGAATCCTTAAAACCTATACTGTTAGGGTTGAGGACCGCAGTTGGGAACCACTGGTATAGCACAATCTTTTTCAACAAACAGGCCAAGTTTTACAGATCACCTTGGGGGAAATGCAGACGGAATCCTGCAATCATTGAGCAGCAAATCATATCACCTGCACTTCACATATCTGGAAAACCTGACCTGTTAGTTGGTCCTGAGGACCGGAGTGGAGAAAAAAAAACAATGCTATAGAGTCTGTTTTGTTTTACTGCAATGGTCCATAGCGCCATGAAGAGATATGGGTCTGACACTACCCAATTCATTTTTAAAGATGTGACCCAACTTTTTAATAACAAGACGTTGTCTCACTTGCATCCACTGTCGTTTGCTTTTTCTGGTCTATTTCCATTTGAGGAGCCTTGACTTCTGCCTCCTGACCTGAATGCGCGCGTGACTCCTGCTTCTGCCATGTCCCTCGCACAGCAATGCACAACAACACCGAGGCAGGGAAGTAGCTAGTGAGAGAAATGCACGCGTTTAGGTCAGGAGGGAGAAATCCAGGGACCCCCTTTGCCCTTTTAGTTAGGAATGACGTGCTGAAAGGAAGGAAATAAAGTGTGCAAATTAGGAACATGCTCGTTTTGCCAGGCTGAAGCGATTGAGAGATTAAACACTGGAGGGTCTGTTTTGGGGAAAGGATGCTTAGCACAGCCATGGCTGGCTAGTGAGAAGGCAGAGAGTCAGACAATAGGTAGCTGGCACCGTGTGGCTGTATTAACCCTCTAGCTGCCAGATACTGAGCGAGCCAACCCCTGCAGGAAGGGGAGAGGGTTGACAGCTAGGTACCACAAGCAGGCTGCTCCAGCGTGAGGCTTCGTGTAATAGGTTGCTGGATGTGGCCAGCTAAGGGTTAAGTAGAGCTGAGGCCCTGACAGGGGTGACAGCTGAATATCTGTATTAGGGGGGGGGGTCAATGAGGGTCAACACATTCGGCAGCGTCGTACAAACATCACAATGGGACAGACCAGAGGATTGTACAACACACCAGAAAAAGGAAAGTCAGTACTTCGCCAAAAGACACAGGAGGCATTGAGGTCCCCGTGGGAACAGTCTAGGCCTGGGGTCAGCACCCTTGGCCCTCCAGATGTTTTAGAACTACATCTCCCGTGCTGCTCAGCCACTCACTAGGTTCGCTGGGCATAGTGGGAGATGTAGTGCCAAAACATCTGGAGGGCCAAGGGTGCTGACCCCTGATATAAGTGTTCCCTGGCGCTTTTTGTTTACCTGTGATGGATAGTGCCTGAAAAAAATGCCACCCTGCACTATGAGTAAGCTATATCAAAACACAGGAATCTCAGGTGCACAGCCCTGAAAGGCTTCCCTCCTGCAGCATATGGATTACACATGTTGCAGGGCAGCACCTTTGCCTGTGCTGCCCCTGCATGAAACGGTGTTTCCAGGATAATAGGGCCTATATGGCCAATCCAGCCCCAGGCAGGGCCCCGGCTGCTCGGACAGAGAATGCCCAGGCCTCGTAAAAGCGAGCACACCGGTGCTGCAGGCCTCTGTGCAGGCCCCTGAGGCAGACCGGGCCCCGGAGGGGAAGATGGGCCCTTGCCGAGGGTGCAGGTGTGTGCGGGCAGCCGAGTCGGGCTGAGCTGCATCCCATAAACCGTAGAGGACGGGTCGCCCCGTACAGCAAAGGGCGCGGAAAGACCGAGGCCTGCAGACGCAGCTAGGCCGCACCGTGTCCGCCCGCCCCGGCAGACCTCCGCGCGCCCCGACCAACGGGCTCACCTGGTCTGTGATGTTGAGGAGTCCCATGTCCTGCAGTCAGTCAGCATGGAGCTCCCGGCATGTGGCGGAATCCCCCGCAGGAAGCACGGTAAGGAGCAGTAACTAGGCGCCCAGCCTGCACCGCGTCTCCTTGATCCTTTTTTTTCCTCCTATTGCTGCGGGAAGTCAGGGCCCGCCCACTACTACAACTGGCTGGTCACAGCGCCATCTGCCGTCCGCAGGAACACACAGCCATGTGTATCGTATGGAGAGGTTTACAGCGCACCCTGCCGGGGAAACGGGGAATGCGTTTATACCACTGTTCGCGGCGACATTGAGATATTACAGCGCCACCTGGTGGCCGCTAACTGAAAGATCCGTGGGAGAGGAAAACATAGGGGCCTATTCACAAAGCACCGAAATTGCCACCGATTTCCACCGGAAAACAGGTGCAATTTTGAGGCAATTTGTGCATTCGCAAAGCTGTCAAATCGCCAAAGAACAGGTAAACTGACAGTGCAATATGGTGCATTTCACCTCAAATCGACGGCACCGAAAATGTCCCATTAAGGCTAGGGTCAGACGAACACATTTTTCACGTCTACCGTCAAAAAGTGCGTTGATGCGTCCGAACTGATTTTTTCACGGAAGACGCGATAGTGGTCATACAATGCGCAATTTTGGCCATGATTTTTTACGGATCCAAACCAGGAAACTTTGGGTGTCTGGAAGTTATGTTGGCCGGACATGAGCAGCGTCTGACGTCTCCTAATCACGCAAACACGGCACTATGCCGACGCAGCACACCCTGTACGTCAGTACTAGCGGTTCTACGTTCCCAAAAAAATGCGTTCCTTTGCCATTTGCATTGCGCGGCCAAACTTTCGTGTGGCCGTACTTCGTATATTGGCCGTCATTGGACGTGATTTGCTGCTACTATGGCCGTGATAAAGTGCGGCTGCACGCGCATTCGCACTGCGTTCATCTGACCCCAGCCTTAGAACTGACTGTTTGTCTGTTGACAAGACGCTGAATTGCATTGAAATTTCAGCAAAATTACCTGATTTTCGGTGTTTCAATTCGACAGGTTTAAACAGGCAAATCTAATAATAGGTGTCAATGTAATAAATGGAATATCTTTTTAATTTTTTTTAAAATACCGCTTATTATTTTTTGTATTTTAAAATACCTTTTTGTGTTTTTTGAATTTTTTTAACTCCTTCGCTTCTGACCCATTTCACCCCGTATACTGAGCTAATTTTCACCACTTTTTTGCTCATCGTGTTTAAACGCGTTGTGAAGTCGTGTTTTGTTGTAGAACCCAGACATATTATATATCTTTTTTTTCAGCAGATTCAAAATATATAATTTCTATGTGTATATGTCATGACCCGTCAGAACGCTATAACAAAAAATTGTAAAGTTCTTCGATTAGGATTTGACTTGTTTGCAGCGTGTAAATTTATTTTTCCACATTTTAGCATCAAAACCTTTGTGGTTATATTCTATGAGTTAATCTTTACGAAAACAAAATCATAAATGGAGAACCTGTTACTCTGTTTTCCCCAAATAATGCAAATTTAACCAAAACGGAAAAAAATGAATTTTCTGCTAGTATTTTGGCGTATTACATTTTATGAAAAATATGAATTTATGTAAGACGCTGACCTTGCTCCTGGTGTGGGAAATGAGGTGAGAAATGGCAGTGGTATTGCTTATTTTATACATGACAGGTGGACAATATCATTCACTATATTCATTTTTCTTTTTAATGTTTTATAAGGTCATGTTTTGTATTATTGGAAAGGACAAACTCTGACCTTTCTAATGACACTTGGTGTGACTAAGTGGGGTGTAAAGAATGGCGATACCGTGGTCCAAATGACCCCTGCCTCTCCTTGCAGCGTTGCGACAGATATACAGGGTTATTCAAAGAGATCCGAATGCGGCCGAAAGGTAACCGAACAGTGAAATTCAGCGTACCTTTCCTGGCCATTCAGCTATTCTGAGAGCAGGCAGTTCACCAAATGCTGGCGAATTGCCTGCACATACGGTGCCTGTTTGAGTTCAGTGAAATCCCCATAGAGAAGCAATGCTTCATCTATTCAGAGAACAAAAACCAGCAGTGAAAAGATGCCGAAGTGCCCTGCTGTTCGGTGGTTTAATTCGGCAGGTTTATTCAGGCGAATCCCATAGGCTTCAATGTTAAAAATATTCCTGTTTTAACTCACTATGTAATAAACCGTTGATTATAACATTCTGTAGTAAAAAGTCTCTTTATGTATCGAGTTTTTAAAATCTTTAAGGCATTTTTCAGTATTTTGTTTGCAAATTTTTTTTTAATCGTTTTTCCTTTTTTTACAACAGCCCTTTTTATTATCATTCATTGGATCTTATATGTAAATTTCAGACATTTTCGTTCTGTAATGACTTTGCAAACAGCGTTTCACTTTTCAAACATTCAAGCGTACAGTTGGTTTGCGTGTTCGGTGGGGTAAAACCTAATGTTTTTGCGGGTTTCAGTGTGCGTTCGCCGGGTTTTGTGGTGAATGATTGGCGGGATTGTGGCGGCTTTTCCCTGCACTACGACGGCCCTGTGGTGCTTGCTGAATACACCCCAGGGTCACCGAAATGGGATCGCCGAATCACACCGAATTGAAGAGAGCGAAAAGTCACCGAACATGCGGTGACTTTTCGATTCTCTTTGAATAACCCTGTATGTTTGAAATTTAGATGAAACAATGCTGGCACGTTTCCACTGGTACCAGCCCAGACCCCTGGTGGTGAGAGCGATCCAGGCCAGCTCTTCTCTATCTGGGCTAAGCCATGTACCGCTCCTGGATTGTCCTACAGCTGGTCGGGCCTGGGTTCACATATCCTGTCGGCTCAGTCCTCTTTCCTATATACTGTATATACAGTATATGCAAGTAGCACATAGGCTCCTTGCTCTTGTATGGGTTTCTGTTTCCTGAGCATCGGCTTCTTGATATCATTGTCTTGGGTTTTCTGTGTATGATCTCTCCTATTCCTGACTACCCGCTCTGTGTATGATCTTGGCCTGGTATTGACGTTTCTTCTGTGTCTCCCTGTTTGCATTTATTGCTGTTCTGCGTATGACTTAGGCCTGGTTCTGACAACTCTCTTGTATACTCCTTGTGCTCTGTATATCGCTCTGCTTGTCTGACCTGCTCTCCTGGCTCTTGACCCCTGGCATACAGCTGTCACTCTCTCCCTGGCAATTCTGACCTCTGGCATATGGCTGACACACTACCTTGGCGTTAAGACCCTCTTACAGTCCTCTGACTATTCTCTTGTTTATCCCTGTTGTTATTTCTGTGTCCTGTATCCTGTTCTGTGTATTCATTAGTATTAGGCCAGTCTAAGGACCTTGCCCCAGATCAGGGTTTCCTCGTGTGTGTGCACTATTGTGTTACCAGTATCTTGTTTAACCCTCACCCTTCCTGTTTCTGTGTATTTTTGTGAGGTTCCCTTCCATAGTATAGAGGCCATTGCAAGGACCTTTATCCCAGAGTTAGGGTTCCCTTTAGTTCTTTTCTCCTGCCATTTCCTGTTGTTCTAGTTCTGTCATTCTCTTGTCTAGTATCTGTGGTCTGTGTCTATGCAGTGTCATGTTGGGGGCCCACAGAGCACTTGCACAAGTCTTGGATGAAACAATATCAGCTTTATTTTTCCCTTTCAGTGCAGCCAAACTGATAAACATAAAAATGCACACTTGTCTTCAGCGTAATCAAAGTAAAGTCCAGATCTTCGGCACAAAATAACAGAATATAAAAGGTGGCTCACCGACTTGTACAAAAGTCTCAAACCTGGGGGTATCCTTTCCCAGAAATACAGGTCCTTCCAGGCACAGCGAAACAGCTCGGTCTCCTCTTTGCACACAGCTTACAACTAATTGATTTCTTTCTCCTTAACTCCCACAATCCTGTCTGGGAGTTGCTGACTTTTAAACCTCTTCCTGGACAGGAAGGTTAACCCTGTGGCTGTCCTTAAAAAGGGATCACAACCCTAATAGGGCTGAAACATATCGCCCATCCAGGACCCAGCCTTCCCGACCTCTACAGCAGCAAGCCTGCCTCAAGGGCTGAATATCCAGTTTAGAGGGCCCATGCCAGGTGCCTCTGTGACAGATGCATAACGCCATAAATTCCAAACTTGCTGTGTGGGAAATGAGACGTTTGCCATGTTTGCTGAAGCGAAGACCCTCATCAATGGTGGCAATGGCATCAGTGATCCTCTGCTTTAGGCTAGTGATGTCCCGTACCTTTGTTCGATGCACAATATCTTTAACATAACCCCATAGAAAGAAGTCGTTTTTCTTCGGCGAGACATCAATTACTGCAAGTGTTTACTTTGACCTTTTGACTGAATACGTGGCACCACAACTACAAGACCTTCAACCAACCATCATTTCCAGCAAGATGGTGCACCACCACATTGGGAACTGCATGTTCGTGGGTTCCTAAATGAAACATTTCCAGGCCGGTGGATTGGAAGGGGTGGCCCAAATCCCTGGCCACCTCGTTCACCAGATATCACTCCCCTCGACTGCTTTCCCCAGTCTCACGCTGTTCCTGGCAGCCAGAAGCAGCAGACCGGGTGCTGTTCTCGCCGTGGGAGGAGAGGTATTTTGGGGAGGTTTGCACTAGCTCTATGCTGTAGCAAACTTTTTTAGTTAGGACCTTGTGATCCTAACGCTAATTACTCTTACACTTTGAGTTCCACAAGTTAAGCATAGGAATAGCAAAGTACAGTAAGATTGCACTATAAAGCGCTAATACTGATTCACTAACGGGTTTTTTAACCCATTACCACTCTGCCTGAATCTACTCCCGATCGCTAACAGACATTTATGTGAGCACTAGCGTTAACAAGGTGACATAGAGCCCCAAATGTTTTGAGTCTATCTCCCATGATACTCAGCCACTCAGTTAGCAGAGACTCACGGGAGATGTAGTTCCAAAACAGCCAGAGGGCAGGGTTGCTGAACCAGGATATAGAGTATGAAAATGATTGGCTGACGAATCTATAGGTCCACAAAAACAACCCTATATAGACTCCTTGTACTTATAAAGGCGTAATTGATAAAAACGCTGGTGACTGTTTAGTTGTTGCAACTCCAGTGGACTTCGGCCAACCACAGAAGAAATATTCTACAATGGCAGGTGAAGTTGCTACAAATATGATGAACAACGCATCCACTGCGATCGTTACAGAAAAAGCATAAACTGCAGCTATTCTCTTACCATTGTTTCTCTACAATTTGCAATATCCATGAATATTCTTTGCAAATGGAAAACGTCGACTGAAACACTAGTGAAACCTATGCCGATTTACTAGGGCAGAAATGAAGGTGGAAACCCCTTTTAAACAAACGCTTAGCAATAGGCTGGACATCTTCACTAGGAAATTCAGTGGCGGTTCCCTAAATAGTAAATTCACCCGTTATAGGTTGCAAAAGTAAAACAACCTTTCTTTCAGTTAAAGACCAGTGGTTAGTGAATAACCCCTATAAATGTTCAAAAAAAAAAAATCCAGTTTTGCAGTCCCATATAAAGATTCAATGCTTTATTTCTTCACATTATTTTATTTAACTTTTTCCATTTCTTTATTATCAAAATCGGTGTGGAAGGTTGATCCAGCGGTGATTTCTTTTGGAGCTGCAGTTTAAATTGATAATTCACATTCCCTAGTCCAGGCATTCCAGGAGGACACAAAATCAGTTCATGGGTTCCCCAAACCAGGTTCATATGACCAACAACATTTGCAAAAGGCTTAAAGAAGGCTGAGAAAGTGCTCAAATTTCAAATAGATAAAAAGACATCAGTGCATTGGAGTGCAGCGCCAGTTTGACAGTGATGTGTCAGCATGACTCAAGAGCTCCATGGTGATTTTCTTGACACATTCTCGTTTGTTTCAGCCGCTTCCTTAATTTTCTGAAGAACCAACTCGTTTCGCTTGCGTGTCTCGGCCAAAATGGCTGGATTCGATTCCGGAAAACTCTAAGAGAAAAAAAAAAAAAAACAGCATATAGCCTTCTCTGAAAGAATAGGTTGTATTAGTGGATAGTTACATATATTTCTGTATTCTATTTATAAAAAGGGCAAGCTAGGAACGTATCCAGTTCTAGACCTAAAAAGGGGTGAGAAAAGTATGAGTATCATACTAGTGACACCGATGCCGTGCCAACTATCTTGTCTTTTTCCTGGTGATCCAGTGCGTCGGTCCTCCGAAAGGTAGGAGTGTATTTGTTGGTGCACACATCGCAGGTGTGCGCGCTAGACTGTTCACTCCCACATCTCAAGGAACGCTGATCCACTGGGTCTCCAGAAAGAAAGAAAAAAAAAAAAAATACATGGGGGATTGAGTTTACAATGCACAGGCCTAGACTACCTCAGCAGCCTGAAGAAACACAAAGGAATAAAATACAGATCATCTAGAAACCACGCACAGCTCACTATAAAAATGGCAAAAGGGACCAAACAGCAAGCGATAAGGATGTTTTATCTGAAGCAAATTGGCATTTATAAGCGGTTGTACATTTATAGCACCAACAGTTTCCGCAGTGCTTTACAATAACCAAAGGGAACAAGTTACAGATAAACAGACATATGATGGAAACAAGAGGTGTAAAGGACCCTGCTCATAGGAGCTTACAGTCTAGAGGGATTGGGGTTGAGGAAGACCAGAGGAATTTTACTAGATAGCAGGATCATTGGTGCCAGTGGTTTGGGAATGGTGGGGCCATAGAAGCAGCTTCAATCATGTGTAAGCAGAGGGATGAGTTGCATCAGTGTTGGGTTTTGAGGGATTTCTTGAAGGCCTGAAGGTCAGGTGAAAGTTTGATAGGGCAAGGCAAGTCATTCCACAGGACTGGTGCTGCCCATAAGAAGTCTTGGAGGTGAGAGTTGGCCGTGCGTGTGTAGACCGATGACAGGTGGAGATCACCTGCCGACCAGAGTTTTATAGATGGGACCTGCTTGGAGTAATGAAGACATGTAGGGAGGAATTGAGTTATTGAGCGATTTGAACGCGAGCGTCCGTATTTTAAACTGCATCCTGGAACGTACAGAAAGCCAATGGAGGGACCGGCAGAGGGGGGCAGGGGAGGTACTCGAGATGCGTCTGGTGAGAAAAATAAGCCTGGCCCCTGCATTCATTACAGATTGCAAAGGGGTAATATGGGAGTTGGGGAGGCCAATAAGGATCGAGCTGCAGTAATCAAGTCGTGAAATGACAAGAGCATGAACCAGCACTTTTGTGGTATCTTGTGTCAGAAAGGGGCAGATATGGGCAATGTTTTTGCGTTGAAAGTAACAGGATTTGGTCACTGTCTGGATGTGGGGAGAGAACGTTAGGTCAGAATCATAAGTGAAACCAAGGCAACGAGCTTGAGTCGTCGGGCTAATGAGCATTAGATTATAAATATGGAATTTAGCTCCTCTGAGCAGGGTCACTGACACCACTTAGGACAGTTCCTGCAGTTTGTAGTTTTGGCTCATTCCCAATTGGTTATTTGTAAAGCGCTACAGAAACTGTTGCTTGCTATAAAAACCAATAACATACACATTATATAGAATTAGATCTCTGTGCTTGTAGGTTATTCAAAAAGCGTGTTTGCCAGCATTACATATACTGGCAAAAATCACTGATATTGCAGCGCTGACAAACACCTTCACTGCCCAAAACTGAAACCCAAGCACCCACAGGAGAAGCTGAACGGTGACGCTTCTCCTGTTATTTGTTTGAGAAGTTGGCAAGCACCGGCTGTTAGTGAATAACCCCTTAAATGAAATTCAAACGGATACAAAATATAGAGATCGACACTTACGCGTGAAAGCATTAAAGGAACACTCTAACAAAAAACAAAAACAAAAAAAAAAAAAAAAAAAAAAAAAAAAAAAAATCACACACCCCCCCCCCCCCGTTTTTAATCCTAACCTATCCCTATTCCCTTAATAAATAGTTTTTTGTTTTTTTTTGTGTAAGTGTAATACTTACCCTAAAGTCCTCTTCTTTCCAGCGGGTTTTTTTTTTTTTTTTTTTATTATCACCTCCCTCCTCTTCCTTCTTCTTGCCTTCTGGTTTACGTGAGATGCGCGCATGCGCGCCTCTCACATAAGCCAGCCAATCGGCAGGCTTCCTCCCGGCTCCCTCTGAGGATTAGTGTTGCGCGCAAGAGGATGCGCGCAACACTAACCCTCAGAGGGAGCCGCCAGCTTCTGCCGTGAGTAGGAGATGTCATCGCGCTGAAAGCGCGATGACGTCTCCTACTCGGCAAAAGTCGGCAGAAGCGGGAAATAGGATTCCCGCTCTGCTGACTGACAGCTGGGAGGGCGGAGTAAAGTTCTCCGCCTCTCAGCTGATCGGAGGGAGGGGGGACAGAGGGCAGGATACTCCGGGCATCATGACCACCTAAAATAGCTTAGGTGGTCATGTTGCTTAGAGTGTCCCTTTAAATAAACCATGGGTATGTCCGCTTGATGTCATTCAGTTACTGATGTGCTGGGCCCGGGTTGTGTAATACATGGCCTCAGTGGAGACTAAAGTGCAGGGGGTCAGCAGCCTTGGCCCTCCAGATATTTTTGGAACTACATCTCCCATAATGCTCAACCACTCATCCAGTTATCTGAACCTCATAGGAAAACACCGTTTTAAAGCATCTGGAGGGTGAAGGTTACCGTCTCCTGCTAGAATGGTCGTGTTACGCTTTCAATGGAACAGATGGAGGGGGTTTCAAATACAGCTTGCGGAGTGGGGAGCTGGGAGGACTCCACGGTTTGACCTCTGCACACATTAACTTCTTACACAGCGAGGACACCCACCTTCCTCATCTCCAACCTGCACTGTTCGTCAGGGGCCACCAGGAGCCACAACACAACCCCAACCCCGCCGAAAGCGCCCACTGCGAGCGACGAAATTGCTATCCGCCTGAGCGTCTCCATAACGACCAACTTCTGCCAGTGCCAATAGACGGAGTCGCTTTCTCCCGCCTCACAGCGGGTGCGCCCAGGCGCCAATCACCAGTGAGACTGCAATTGGTACGGAGCGTTGCTGCAAAGCTCATAGAGACTAACGCAGGGATAGACTGTCTGCTCTCTGTCAAAAGTAACGGAAGCGGAAAAGCGTATTCAAAGGCGGTTACAAAGGATGTTTACATAGGTGTAGTGGGTCACTGCGCACGCAGCCGTAACCCTGCGTCACAGAGCAGCAGACTGTTATCATGCGTGCAGTATAACTGTGTATACAGCCCCCCCCCCCCATCTGTCTGAATGAGACGGTTATATAAAGAGGCAGGAAGGCTGCATTAGCCATTACTGTCACCGAAACATCTGTCTCATGTCAGGTTGCTGGGTGATGCTTTGTTCTTGTCAGTATTTAGCTAATCGCCCTATAGGGCTGCACATATTCCACTATGAAGAGTATTTTTTAAATAATTATACAGGGAGCATTAGGTCTTTCTTTGGCTTTGGGGCTTTTCTTTCAGGTCCATGTTGCCGCACAGTTTAATGTCTGTCATAGCATAGAATCATGATCAATAGAGACCCACACACGTAGTACGTGTGCACCGAACTGTGCACGTACAACGCACGTGGCAAACAGACGCAGGTTAGGCAAGAACATAAAACCGCTAAGGCTGGCGGCACATGAGTGCATTTGGTGCTTGTGTGCGCCCGTACTTCCCTGCGTCCGTGCCGTTTTGACAGGGAGAGCCTACCACCGGACGTTAAAAAGCCCTCCCCGTCAAAAAGCTAAACAGACGCTGACAGGGATATAAAGCGTGATCCTCCACAAGAGGATCACGCTTTGTACGTTGAGCGCACAGAGTGGAAGTAACACCCACTCTCACAGACGTTCCTTCCTCTCTGTTAACGCTCGTGTGCCGCCAGCCTAAGACGGACGCGCAGAGTGCACCACGTCCACGTAGCAGCCTGTGTGCGTTATGCTGCGACGTCAGATGCAGTGCATTTGCAACGTCCATAACCTTGCTCAGACGTTTTTATGGTCTGGCTGACTGTACCTGTAATTTAATTATAATTAATTTTGATTCCCATATTTCCCTTTTTTGTTCTACATCCGTTAAAAAAAAACAGATCGTGTGGTGTCTACAGTATCTTCTGTCAGTACGTCCATCCGTTATGCACGCACACAGAGTGCGCTCAGACTGCGTTCATCTGACATTAGCCTAAAAGGGGAATTCACTCTCAGGATGAAAACTAGCAGGGTTATTCAGAGAAAGGTGAAAACCAGGAGAACTGTCAGGAGAAGAGAACAATTTGTAAAATGGGAGAATTTTTCTGGTTTGGCTATTTTGACCTAGAATTTTCACTTCTCCAGTCACTCTCCTGAGTTTCACCTTTCTTTGAATAGACCTGATAATTTTTCCTCTTTATAAATAAATGGTAAGACACACCTTGAATAGGCCTTGCAATTTTGGGTACCTGTTTTAAGAAAGGATGTTATGGAGCTAGAAAAAGTGCATAGACTGGCTACTAAATTAATAAGGGGAATTTAAGTTATGAGGAAAGGCTAACAAGCTTAAACCTGTTTAGTTTAGAAAAATAGCACCTGAGAGGGGATGTGATAACTTTATGGAAATATATACGAGGCCATTATAAAGCATTTTCTGGAAACCTATTCATTAATAAGACTATACACAGATACGAGGTCACCCATTATTATTCTTTATGTATAAAGCGCTGGCATATTCCGCAGCGCTTGTCAATAGGCACAGTATAAACACAGTTACAATACATTGAACAACATTTGACAAACAGTACAGGAAGAGATGAGGGCCCTATTCCCGTAGGAACTCACAATCTAGAAGGGTTGGGGTTGGAAACAGGAGGAGAAGACTGCTAGGTGAGAGTGATTGATGGTTGCATCAGTGAGTTGGGTGGTTGGCTTCCCTAAATAGGAACGTTTTAAGGGAGCGTTTGAAGGAAGAGAAATTAGGGGAAAGTCTGACCGTACGAGGGAGAGTTTTCCAGAGGATGGGGGCTGCGCATGAGAAATCCTGCAGTCTATCATGGGAAGAGGTGATGCAGAGAGAAGCTAGGCGTAGGTCGCTGTTTGATTTTAGGGAGCGGGCTGGGGTGTATTTGGTGATTAGTGAGGACAGGTAGTGGGGAGCTGAGTTAGTGAGAGCTTTGTAGGTCAGGGTAAGGATTTTGAAATTAATTCTGCAGTGGATGAGGAGCCAGTGAAGGGACTCGCAGAGGGGAGCTGCGAGTGAGGTGGATTAGCCTAGCGGAGGCATTCAGGATGGATTGTAGGGGGGAGAGGCAGGAGAGAGGGAGGCCAGATAAGAGATTATTGCAATAGTCAAATCGGGAGATTACCAGGGTGTGGATGAGTTGTTTTGTGGTGTCAGCAGTAAGAAATGGCAGAATTCTGGAAATATTACGTAGTTGGTAGCGGCGGGAGGAGGAAAGAGACTGGATGTGGGGGATGAAGGAAAGAGCAGAGTCAAGTGTAACTCCAAGACAGCGAACCTGGTTTGATGGGGAGATAGTGATACCCTCCAACGTGATAGAAAAGTCAGGAGGCGGGGAGGCATTTAGACTTGATGAAAGGAAATTCAGCCTAAAGCATAGGAAGGGTTATTTTACAGTGAAACAATAAGGCTGGGGTCAGACCAGCGCACGTTTAACGTGCGTTCTGGCGCACATAATTACGGCCGCACTAGCAGCAAATGACGGGCAATGACGGCCAATATACGATGTACGGCCGCACGAAAGTCCGGCCGTGCAACGCAAGTGGAAAACGAACGCATTTATTCGAGAACGCCGAACCGCTAGTACGGACGTACAGAGTGCGCAGCTGCGGCATAGCAGCGTGTTTGCGTGATTAGGAGACGTCAGACGCTGCTAATGTCCGGCCAACATAACGTCCAGACGCAAGAAGTGTTTTATTGACGATCCATAAAAAATCACGCACGAAAATGCGCATCGTATGACCGTTTTCGCGAATTCCATGAAAAAATACGTCAATTCGTTCGGACGCACTTTTTTACGTTCGCGTGTAAAAATGCTTTTGTTTGACCCTAGCCTTAAGCTGTGGAATTCTCTGCCTTTTGAGGTGGTGGTTGGGTCAGAGTTTGTACAGACTTTCAACCAACGACTGGATAACTTTTTGCAAAAACAGAATATTAAGGGTTATAATATATAAGGAATTTTTTCCCAGTATATTGCATTTTGGCAAGCTCTTTTGTTGCCTTCTTTTGGATCAACAGCAGTAGGTGATGTGCGAAAGGCTGAACTAGATAGGCTGGAAAAAAAACTTGCGCTCATGTAACTATGTGTGGTCACATGGTCTAGAGCAGGGGGTTAAAAATGTTGGCCTTTCAGATGTTTTGGAGCTATATCTTCCATGATGCTCTTCCAATCCAGTGAGTGGCTGAGGAGCATCAGGGGGATGTAGTTCTAAAACATCTGGATGGTCAAGGTTGCCGACCCCTGGCCTAGAGGGTCTCTTGAAGAACACCATTGTCTTAAGAAATGGGTTGGCTCATCAGTGAGCAATAACAATTTTGATTCTGCAAGATTGCTGTGTTTATGATATTCTTACTAATGATTATTCATCTTGTAACGATTTTACCAAGTCTTTGACTCTTGTCTAATGTTTTCATCACCTGGTGAAATGGAATTTTAGCTGCAATTTAATAATACCCATCTTAAACACAAGAACTCACTACAGATGTCTAATTATTTTAATTAATTATGTGTGCCATTTTTTTTTTAAGTGTAGGACTTGTGCTCAGGGACTTTGCATAGACCAGATGTTTGTCCTAGTCTGACCCTCCCCCTGTATATGCCGTGCGGGCGCTGCCAGCCTCACTGAGACAATAATAGATAATCCTGCGACAAGCTGCTTTACTGCTCTTTCAGAATCAGCAAATCTTTCAGGCATGAGACCCGGATACATGGAGCTTTGCTGGTTTCAACTAAAAAATGTAAAGATATTCTATTGCTTAGTGAGGATCATAGCTAAATTTATTTGGCTAAGTTGTCCCTTATTTTATGTTAATAATACTAATATTGGTTTGGGTATTTTAAGGTAATCTTTAGACTGGGTTTATCTGCACATACAATATAGAAATATAGATTTTTTTTAATCTCTTTAGATTCTCATTTGATATTTCTTAAGCAGAATATATTGCTGGAATTTACAAATGTTTGGGAATTAGCACTAATTAAGAAATTCTCAAAGTCCCTATATATCACAGTTTTATAGGCTTCTATAAACGCTAATGTGCAAATCCCCAAAAACATTCCATAGAATAACAAAAATATTGAATGAATTTAATGGAAAAATACCGTTTTTTTTCCACATCATTGATTAGAAGGGAGATCAGCAACCTTAGTCATCGAGGGGCTATTTTACATAGTTGGTGCTAATGTAGCGTCTCGATATGTAATTGTTAGCGCTAGGATAAATAAGTTTAATGTCTAGCATTGATATTCCGATCTTGACGCTAAACTGGGGTGAAAAAGTTTTGCTCCTTGCAACTTGCGCAAGCTAACTTTACTTTGCGTCTCCTGTACTTAACATGAGGAGCACAATAAATTTTAGCATCTCAACAAATTAGGTATTACGTGAAATTATAAATTTGAATAACGCCTTCAAATTGGTGTTAACTTATACTCTAAATGCACCCTCCCATTAAATCCTATACTCACCTCTCATCCCGTGGTAAAAAGGGTAGCCCGATCCAACGCTATTCTCACCGGGAGCAGATTATCAGGGATCCAGCCGCAAACGGACTCGTGTCCGCACTGGGAACAACCTGGCTGTACTTCAGGAACACAGGAGGGATCACACAGGAAAAAAAGGTGTCGCGCCATACTCAGTGTGGCTGCAACAACCAGGAGTAACAACCCAGTTCAAGTATAAAATATAGCAAGAAAAAGAAAGATGTCAATCTGCGCTCGTCGTTTCTATACAATTCCATGTGCAATAAAACACAATTAGAGGTTTTAGTTTGCTTGAGTGGCCATTGAAGCGTAAGCTCACTCGCCCCATCACTACTACACCTTACTCAAATGTACCAGCTTAGAGATTCGTTGTGGTAAATTTTCAAGAGTACTGGTTCCATGAACGATCACTGTGAATACCGAAAATGCTGGAATGCATGCACAAAACAAACGAAAATGGCTAATGCCCAATACTTCAATGAAAATCTAAACCTTAACATATCAAACCCTACAAATTTTAGGAAAATCATAAGTAACATATTCGCACCCCCTGTCCACTCCCAGCTGGCTGCTGTCAAAGTAAACAACCAAACCCTGCAACACCCCCTAGATGTAGCAAATGCCTTTAATAATTATTTTGTTGGATGCGCCACCACCCTGATTGCTAAGGTAGCAAATGACACACCTACAGAAAGGCCGCACGCAGGTCAGGCCCCACCAACTGTGCACAGACCCTGTATCCGAGAGGAGTTCAGTTTTAGACCAGTGCCTGTCAGCGTCATTACTAAACGTCTTCGTAGCCAAAATATGAAATACCAGTCTGGACCTGATCAAATCCCAGCGATGCTGCTGAAAATCAGTGCGCCGGCAATTGCAAATCCTGTTGCAACCCTTAACAATGAATCACTGGCGATTGGATACATACCCAAACTCTGGAAGACTGCGAGAGTGGTACCTATCCATAAAAGTGGTGACATACTTTGGTATCCAACTACCGTCCGATATATATCTTTGCTCTCTGTAATGTCAAGAATTTTGGAAAAATGTGTGTACACGCAATTACATGATTATTATCAATATTGGAACTATTTAACCCAGATCAATCCGGCTTTCGTCCAGATCACTCAGATACAACCACCCTTTTAAAAGTCTGCAATGATATCCAAGCTGGCATGGAACAAGGAAACTTAACTGGAGCCATCTTCCTTGATTTTGCCAAGGCCTTTGATACAGTAGACCATGGCATCTTGTTACAAAAACTCTGGTATTGGTGATCGCACACTAACCTGGTTTCAATCGTATGTATCCGACCGATCGCAATATGTGTCCATTTCTGGCAGCTCCTCTCTCCCCCTCCCAGTCACATGCAGTGTACCCCAAGGCTCGATACTTGGCCCCCTGCTATTGACGATATTCATAAATGATCTGCCCAACGTCTGCATAGCTTCAACTGTACACATGTACGCAGATGACACTGTAATCTATACCAGGAAACCAACTCTCCCGCAGCTGGAGGCCGTGCTGCAAGAACATTTCACAGAGGTAGAAAAGTGGATCAAACGCAACAAACTTTTTTTAAATACTGACAAAACTGTCACCATGATCTTTGGAACAGCAATTAAACGACATAAATTGCAAGGAATCTCCCCATCTATGGGCTCTATTAAATTCTTTACGTAAAAACGCTCGCGCAGTGCGTTAATTTGTGCGCGAAGCATTAAACATTAACGCGCGTAAATTAACGCTAGTATTACAATCCGAGCGCATTTTGTCATCCGTCAAAAAATAACATGTGTAAAAAAGATGTGCAAAAACGCACGCGCATTAACGCTGCGTGCAGAAATCGGTGTGCGAACTGTTTTTTCACGCGATTCAGCCAATCAGAATTAAGAACCACAATTGTCTCCCGTTCAGTTTTTGCACCTCTCAAAATCAATCTGAGTATATATGCTGCAGCAATAATAAAAACATGCACAACTTCTCCATTTTATTGTTTGGGTATGTGTAGAATGTGTAACTATACTGTGCTGTATTTTTTTTTTTGGGCTGGTGTATTTGGTTTCAGCCAGGACGTTCAGATTTGCCATTAACACCAGCTTTTAAAAGTCAGTAAAATTATGCGCGCAAATGTTGTCTGTTAAAATTTGCGCATAGATTGTAATACCATCCGTGTACCAGCGCACAAACGCATTTGTGCTCACAATGTTAAGTATAGGACGCGCAACGTACATTATGTCACGGTTCCCAGATCCCACCACGCAGTACTTAACACCCCACACTCCACAGAGCCCAGAAGCTACCAACAGAGTAGCCGAGAAAGATCTCTAACTGTCTGGTCCTTAGAATTGGCCAGGTAAACTAGCTAGACAGAAAGGGTTAACAACACGGGGAGTAGTCAGCCGAGCCAGAATCAGGAATACAGAGTTCAGAATGGTCAAATGGAATAGCCGGGTCGATATCAGAGCAGTGGCGTAGTACAAGAAAATGGTCTAGGGCAACAGAAGGCAGAATAGTCAGAAACAAGCAGAGGTCAATAACGGGTTAATTCAATATAGCTGTCAGGTACAAGGAGCTCAGGTATGGATAACCACGATCTGGCAACTGCTGAGAATACACTGAGGGTTTTTAAAGACCTTCACCAGGCCACGCCCCCCACTCAAGCCGCGCCTCATGCAACCACCTCCCTGTCTGTCTCCATTTAAACCGGGCATTGGTCAGCGAGCAGCATCAGACATGCTGCCCTCAAGCACACAGGTAGGGCTGGAAGCTCCCAACGTTACAGTACCCCCCTCTCCACGGGAGGCCACCGGACAACCAACAGGACGAGCGGCAGGACGACCACCAGGGCGATCGGGGTGTGAGGCATGGAACGCCCTGACCAACCTAGAGGCAGACATGTCGGAAGCTGGAATCCAGTACCGGTCTTCTGGACCATAACCCACCCAATCGACCAAGTACTGCAGAGCGCCCCTGCACAGCCTAGAATCCAAAACCCTCCTAACCTCATACTCAGATTCACCATCAACCTGAATAGGTGGAGGAGGAGGAACGACCCGCGTGTACCTGTTACACAACAATGGCTTCAGTAGGGAGGTGTGGAAGATGTTGTGCATGCGAAGATGTTTAGGAAGGGCAAGAGCATAAGCCACAGGATTAACGCGGCGAATGATCCTATATGGACCTATAAACTGAGGTGCCATTTTCATAGAAGGCACCCGCAACTTCACGTTCCTAGTGGACAACCAAACTCTATCCCCCACGTTATAGGAGGGAGCTTGTAACCTATGCCTGTCAGCCTTGCGTTTCTGGCAGCAACATTGCGCTCCATATTTTCTCGAATCTGTCTCCAAATCTCTTGCAGTTGAGTGAGATGGTCATCGAGAGCCGGGATGACCTGTTCAGTAAACTGAAGCGGTAGAGCCGGAGGGAAAAAACCATAGATGGCAGAAAAAGGAGAGTGGCCAGTGGTCTCGTTAACGGCAATTATTACGTGCATACTCAGCCCAGGGCAACAACTCCGACCAATTGTCTTGTTGTTGTGTGGTAAAGCAACGTATGTACTGCTCGAGACCCTGATTTGCCCTCTCTGCTGCCCCATTGGTTTGTGGATGATATGCTGAAGAGAAGGCCAATCGCACCCCCATCTCTGCACAGAAAACCCCAGAAACGAGAGACGAACTGGGCTCCTCTGTCAGAGACTATTTCAGACGGAAACCCATGTATTCGTACAATCTCTCTAGCAAATACAACCGCCAGTTCTTTGCTGTAGGAAGCTTAGGTAGAGGGACAAAATGAGCCATTTTGGAGAAGCGGTCTACAACTGTCAGAACCACAGTATGACCCTTGGACTTCGGCAAGTCCACAATAAAATCCATAGATAGATGAGACCAAGGCCTCTTAGGCGTGGGTAAAGGCTGCAATAGACCGACAGGCAAGGATTTACTGGTTTTGCTTCTGGCACAGACTTGACAAGCCAAAACAAACAGACGTACGTCCTGTCGCATGGTGGGCCACCAGAACTGTCTGGAGATACTGGTAAGAGTCTTAGTAATACCAGAATGACCTGCTGGTTTAGAATCATGAAACATTATGAGTAATTCTTGTCTTTCCTTTTCAGGTACAAACAAACATATCTGGAGGCTTGTCAGGTGGAGCCCCTACTTGAACTGCCTGGAGGCGTTCCAGGAAAGGCGAGGAGACAGACAAGACTGTGGAAGCCACAATACGTTCAGGAGGAACTATAGGATTGTGGTCTTGTGTATTAGATTCATACGGGTCATATTGACGAGATAAGGCATCAGCCTTTACATTGCGGTCACCTGGTCTGTAAGTCAATACAAAATTAAACCGAGACAGTAGCAATGACCACCTGGCCTGTCTCGCGTTCAAACGTTTAGCATCCCCGATGTACGTAAGGTTCTTATGATCAGTAATTATCAATAAAGGGTCAAGAGTACCTTCCAACAAATGTCTCCACTCTGCTAGGGCAGACACAATAGCAAGCAATTCTCTGTTACCGATATCATAATTGCGTTCTGCTGGTGATAATTTTCTTGAAAAGAACCCACAAGGATGTAGAGGTTTTCCTGGAGACACTCTTTGAGACAGGACAGCCCCAATGCCTATCTCGGAAGCATCAACCTCAAGAACAAACAGAATCCTGGGATCAGGATGCCGTAACACAGGAGCGGAAGTGAAAGCTTGTTTGAGGGCCTCAAATGCTTGTTTGGATTGAGAAGACCAGATCTGGTTCTTCAGACCTTTACGTGTCATATTAATGATAGGGGAGGCTACAGCGGAATAATTCTTGATAAATCTCCTATAATAGTTGGAAAACCCCAGAAACCTCTGTATGGCCTTGAGACCTTGAGGGAGAGGCCATTCTGAGATGGCCGTGAGTTTAGAAGGATCCATCTCAAAACCTTCTGGAGTGATAATATACCCAAGGAATTTCACAGTAGTAATGTCGAATAAACACTTCTCTAGTTTGCAATAAAGACCATTGTCCAGTAATTTTGCTAATACCTGTCTGACATGTGCATGGTGGGTTTTCAGATCGGGAGAGTAAATCAATATATCGTCTAGGTATACTATAACAAAGGTTTGTAAGAAATCTCTGAGCACATCATTAATAAAATCCTGGAATACCGCTGGAGCATTACAAAGAACGAAAGGCATGACCAAGTATTCATAATGCCCACTCCTGGTGTTAAATGCTGTTCTCCACTCATGCCCCTTTTTATACGTATCCGGTTGTAAGCTCCTCTTAAATCAAGTTTTGTGTATACTGCTGACTCCCTTAACCTGTCGAACAGTTCTGATATGAGAGGGATAGGGTACACGTTCTTAATGGTGATCTTGTTAAGCCCCCTATAATCGATACACGGGCGTAAATCTCCCTCTTTTTTAGACACAAAAAAGAACCAGCCCCTGCTGGCGAAGAGGAACGTCGGATAAAACCTCTCTCCAAATTCTCCTTTATGTACTCTTCCATGATTTGGTTCTCCTTTATGGAAAGAGGATATACTTTGCCTCGAGGAGGCATGGTACCAGAGATGAATATCTATGGCACAATCATATGGTCTATGTGGAGGCAGTTTCTCTGCCTCTCTTTTATCAAATACAGCCCTGAGGTCGGCATATTGGTCAGGAACCTCTGTAGACAATGGAGGAGCTGCGGGTGTGTTCAGGGCACCGACATGCTGAATGGGTATTAAACAAGTCCCAAAACAAGCAGGACTCCAAGACAGTATCTCTCCCTTAGCCCATCAATAACAGGATTATGTTCCACCAACCAAGGGAAACCAAGTACAACAGGATTGGAAGGTGAATGGATAACTTGAAATATGATTTCTTCTTTATGCAAGAGACCAGTGGTAAGAACCACTGTAACCGTATCGTGAGTAATCCTAGGGCAGGATAACGGTCTGCCGTCTATGGCTTCGACGGCTAAGGGTCTCTCTTACAACCAGAGGTAGAGAAATGGAAGAAGCGTAGTTAACATCGATAAAGTTGCCAGCAGCCCCAGAATCCAAAAAAGCAGTAGTATGTGTGGTCTTGGTCTCCCAAGCCAAGGATACTGGTAACATAAGTTTAGTGTCTTTGACAGGAGACATGCACGTCACACCCAAGGCCTGTCTCCTCAGCTGCCTTAGGTGCGGTAGTTTTCTGGCTTATCATGCATCTTAGGACGAGTAGGACATTGAAATCGTACATGTCCCCCAAACCACAATACAGGCACAATCCCTCACGAAAACGCCTTGTTCTCTCTTCCTCTGTAAGCCTAGTACGGCCTAGTTGCATAGGCTCAGAGGGAGGAGATAACTCTCTTGGTGGTGCCTGAAAGACAGGGGCCAACCTAGGTAACGGTCTCTTGGGCTTCTCTCTTGGAGTCCTTCTGTCCCTTATCTGATTATCCAGATCTATACAATAATCAATGAGTTCACACAATACCTCAGGTAGTTTACGTGGAGCCAATTCATGCATCAATGACTCTGATAACCCCTCCATAAAAGCCAGAACCAGTGTCTCATTTGTCCAGTTCACATCAGAGATCAAGGTTTTAAATTCTATGGCATAATCAGAAACAGTCCTGTTCCTTGACGTATGCGGAACAAGGATTTGCCAGCTACCGTGGCCTTTCTGGTAGGATTAAGTGTACGTTGTAACTCGGCTATGAATTCTTTATAATCCCGTATGATAGGCTTCTCTGCCTCCCATAACGGAGTCGCCCATGTCAATGCTCTGCCAGACAGATGATTAATAATGAACCCCACTTTGGCAATGTCAGAGAAAAACATCTGTGGATTTAATTTAAAATGAATATCCACATGGACCAGAAATCCCCGGCACTCGGAGGAAGTACCGTCAAACCTCATAGGAGCGCTCATGTGTACCTGGGATGTCTGAACGACAGGGGACACAGGTATATCAAGCGGGGGTGCAACCCCAGCTGGTTCCAGGTGAGCCGTACGAGTCAGGATAGTTTGTAAGGCAATAGCAAACTGATCCATCCTATGATCCTGCTCATCCTGTCTGGATACAAAGTTAGCCAAGTGCTGTGTTAAGTCTGCGGGATCCATAGTGGCCAGATCGTAATGTCACGGTTCCCAGATCCCACCACGCAGTACTTAACACCCCACACTCCACAGAGCCCAGAAGCTACCAACAGAGTAGCCGAGAAAGATCTCTAACTGTCTGGTCCTTAGAATTGGCCAGGTAAACTAGCTAGACAGAAAGGGTTAACAACACGGGGAGTAGTCAGCCGAGCCAGAATCAGGAATACAGAGTTCAGAATGGTCAAATGGAATAGCCGGGTCGATATCAGAGCAGTGGCGTAGTACAAGAAAATGGTCTAGGGCAACAGAAGGCAGAATAGTCAGAACAAGCAGAGGTCAATAACGGGTTAATTCATATAGCTGTCAGGTACAAGGAGCTCAGGTATGGATAACCACAATCTGGCAACTGCTGAGAAAACAACTGAGGGTTTTTTAAAGACCTTCGCCAGGCCACGCCCCCCACTCAAGCCGCGCCTCATGCAAACCACCTCCCTGCCTGTTTCCATTTAAACCGGGCATTGGTCAGTGAGCAGCATCAGACATGCTGCCTCAAGCACACAGGTAGGTGTAACGTTGGGGGCTTCCAGCCCTACCTGTGTGCTTGAGGACAGCAAGTCTGATGCTGCTCGCTGACCACTGCCGGTTTAAATGGAGACAGGCAGGGAGGTGATTGCATGAGGTGTGGCTTGAGTGGGGGGCGTGGTCTGGTGAAGGTCTTTAAAAACCCTCAGTATAGTTTCAGAAGTTGCCAGATCGTGGTTATCCATACCTGAGCTCCTTGTACCTGACTGATATATTGATTTAACCTGTTATTGACCTCTGCTTGTGTTCTGACCATTCTGCCTTCTGTTGCCCTAGACTATTTTCTTGTACTACGCTACTGCTCTGATACCGACCCGGCTATTCCATTTGACCATTCTGAACTCTGTATTCCTGATTCTGGCTCGGCTGACTCCTCTCCGTATTGTTAACCCTTTTCTGTCTAGCTAGTTTACCTGGCCAATTCTAAGGACCAGACAGATAGGGATCATTCACAGCTACACTGTTGGTAGCTTCTGGGTTTTGTGGAGTGTTGGGGGTAAGTACTGCGTGGTGGGATCCGGGAACCGTGACATTACGATCTGGCCAATATGGATCCCGCAGATTTAACACAGCACTTGGCTACCTTTGTATCCAGACAGGATGAGCAGGATCATAGGATGGATCAGTTTGCCATTGCCTTACAAACTATCCTGAATCGTACTGCACACCTGGAACCAGTTGGGGTTGCACCCCCGCCTGCTATACCTGTGCCCCCTGTCGTTCAGACATCCCAGGTACACATGACCGCTCCTATGAGGTTTGACGGTACTCCCTCTGAGTGCCGGGGATTTTTGGTCCATGTGGATATTCATTTTAAATTAAATCCACAATGTTTTTCTCTGACATTGCCAAAGTGGGGTTTATTATTAACCATCTGTCTGGCAGAGCGTTGACATGGGCGACTCCTTTATGGGAGGCAGAAAGACCTATTGTACGGGATTATAAAGAATTCATAGCCGAGTTACAACGTACATTTAATCCTACCAGAAAGGCCACGATAGCCGGCAAATCCTTGTTCCGCATACGTCAAGGGAACAGGACTGTGTCTGATTATGCCATAGAATTTAAAACCTTAATTTCTGATGTGAACTGGACAAATGAGACACTGGTTCTGGCTTTTATGGAGGGGTTATCAGAGTCGTTGATGCATGAATTAGCTCCACGTAAACTACCTGAGGTATTGTGTGAACTCATTGATTACTGTATAGATCTGGATAATCAGATAAGGGATAGAAGGACTCCAAGAGAGAGACCCAAGAGACCATTACCTAGGTTGGCCCCTGTCTTTCAAGCACCACCCAGAGAGTTATCTCCTCCTCAGAGCCTATGCAACTAGGCCGTACTAGGCTTACAGAGGAGGAGAGAACAAGGCGTTTTCGTGAGGGATTGTGCCTGTATTGTGGTTTGGAGGGACATGTACGATTTCAATGTCCTACTCGCCCTAAGATGCATGATAAGCCGGAAAAACTACCGCACCTAAGGCAGCTGAGGAGACAGGCCTTGGGTGTGACATGCATGTCTCCTATCAAAGACACTAAACTTATGTTACCAGTATCCTTGGCTTGGGAGACCAAGACCACACATAACACCGCTTTTGTGGATTCTGGGCTGCTGGTAACTTTATTGATGTTAACTACGCTTCTTCCATTTCTCTACCTCTGGTTGTAAGAGAGACACCCTTAGCCGTTGAAGCCATAGATGGCAGGCCGTTATCCTGCCCTAGGATTACTCACGATACGATTACAGTAGTTCTTACTACTGGTCTCTTGCATAAAGAAAAGATCATATTCCAAGTTATCCACTCACCTTCCAATCCTGTTGTACTTGGTTCCCCTGGTTGGTGGAACACAATCCCGTTATTGATTGGGTTAAAGGAGAGATACTGTCTTGGAGTTCTGCATGTTTTGGGACTTGTTTAATACCCATTCAGCATGTCGGTGCCCTGAACACACCCACAGCCCCTCCATTGTCTACTGAAGTTCCTGAACAATATGCAGACCTCAGGGCTGTATTTGATAAAAGAGAGGCAGACAAACTACCTCCACATAGACCATATGATTGTGCTATTGATATTCATCCGGGTACCATGCCTCCTCGAGGCAAAGTATATCCTCTTTCCATAAAGGAGAACCAAATTATGGAGGAGTATATCAAGGAGAATTTGGAGAGAGGTTTTATCCGACGTTCCTCTTCTCCAGCAGGGGCTGGATTCTTTTTTGTGTCGAAAAAAGAGGGAGATTTACGCCCGTGTATTGATTATAGGGGGCTTAACAAGATCACCATTAAGAACGTGTACCCTATCCCTCTCATATCGGAACTGTTCGACAGGTTAAGAGGTTCAGCAGTATACACTAAACTTGATTTAAGAGGAGCTTACAATTTGATACGCATAAAAGAGGGCATGAGTGGAAAACAGCATTTAACACCAGGAGTGGGCATTATGAATACTTGGTCATGCCTTTCGGTCTTTGTAATGCTCCAGCGGTATTCCAGGATTTTATTAATGATGTGCTCAGAGATTTCTTGCAAACCTTTGTTATAGTATACCTAGACGATATATTGATTTACTCTCCCGATCTGAAAACCCACCATGCACATGTCAGACAGGTATTAGCTAAATTACTGGACAATGGTCTTTATTGCAAACTAGAGAAGTGTTTATTCGACATTACTACTGTGAAATTCCTTGGGTACATTATCACTCCAGAGGGTTTTGAGATGGATCCTTCTAAACTCACGGCCATCTCAGAATGGCCTCTTCCTCAAGGTCTCAAAGCCATACAGAGGTTTCTGGGGTTTTAACTATTATAGGAGATTTATCAAGAATTATTCCGCTATAGCCTCTCCTATCATTAATATGACACGTAAAGGTCTGAAGTACCAGATCTGGTCTTCTCAATCTAAACAAGCATTCGAAGCCCTCAAACAGGCTTTCACTTCCGCTCCCGTGTTACGGCATCCTGATCCCAGGATTCCGTTTATTCTTGAGGTTGATGCTTCTGAGATAGGCATTGGGGCTGTCCTGTCTCAAAGAGAATCTCCAGGGAAACCACTACATCCTTGTGGGTTCTTTTCAAGAAAATTATCACCAGCAGAACGCAATTATGATATTGGCAACAGAGAATTGCTTGCTATTGTGTCTGCCCTGTCAGAGTGGAGACATTTGTTGGAAGGTACTCTTGATCCTTTGTTGATAATCACTGATCATAAGAACCTTACGTACATCGGGGATGCTAAACGTTTGAACTCGAGACAGGCCAGGTGGTCATTGCTACTGTCTCGGTTTAATTTTGTATTGACTTACAGACCAGGTGACCGCAATGTAAAGGCTGATGCCTTATCTCGTCAATATGACCCATATGAATCTAATACACAAGACCACAATCCTATAGTTCCTCCTGAACGTATTGTGGCTTCCACAGTCTTGTCTGTCTCCTCGCCTTTCCTGGAACGCCTCCAGGCAGCTCAAGTGGGGGCTCCACCTGACAAGCCTCCAGATATGTTGTTTGTACCTGAAAAGGAAAGACAAGAATTACTCATAATGTTTCATGATTCTAAACCAGCAGGTCATCCTGGTATTACTAAGACTCTTACCAGTATTTCCAGACAGTTCTGGTGGCCCACCATGCGACAGGACGTACGCCTGTTTGTTTTGGCTTGTCAAGTCTGTGCCAGAAGCAAAACCAGTAAAACCTTGCCTGTCGGTCTATTGCAGCCTTTACCCACGCCTAAGAGGCCTTGGTCTCATCTATCTATGGATTTTATTGTGGACTTGCCGAAGTCCAAAGGTCATACTGTGGTTCTGACAGTTGTAGACCGCTTCTCCAAAATGGCTCATTTTGTCCCTTTACCTAAGCTTCCTACAGCCAAAGAACTGGCGGTTGTCTTTGCTAGAGAGATTGTACGAATACATGGGGTTCCGTCTGAAATAGTCTCTGACAGAGGAGCTCAGTTCGTCTCTCGTTTCTGGAGGGTTTTCTGTGCGGAGATGGGGGTGCGATTGGCCTTCTCTTCAGCATACCATCCACAAACCAATGGGGCAGCAGAGAGGGCAAATCAGGGTCTCGAGCAGTACATACGTTGCTTTACCACACAACAACAAGACAATTGGTCGGAGTTGTTGCCCTGGGCTGAGTATGCACGTAATAACGCCGTTAATGAGACCACTGGCCACCCTCCTTTTTCTGCTATCTATGGTTTTTTCCCTCCGGCTCTACCGCTTCAGTTTACTGAACAGGCCATCCCGGCCTCGATGACCATCTCACTCAACTACAAGAGATTTGGAGACAGATTCGCGTAAATATGGAGCGCAATGTTGCTGTCCAGAAACGCAAGGCTGACAGGCATAGGTTACAAGCTCCCTCCTATAACGTGGGGGATAGAGTTTGGTTGTCTACTAGGAACGTGAAGTTACGGGTGCCTTCTATGAAAATGGCACCTCGGTTTATTGGTCCATATAAGATCATTCGCCGCGTTAACCCTGTGGCTTATGCTCTTGCCCTTCCTAAACATCTTCGCTTGCACAACGTCTTTCACACCTCCCTACTGAAACCTTTGTTGTGTAACAGGTACACGCGGGTCGTTCCTCCTCCTCCACCTGTTCAGGTTGATGGTGAATCAGAGTATGAGGTTAGGAGGGTTTTGGATTCTAGGCTGTGCAGGGGTGTTCTGCAGTACTTGGTCGATTGGGTGGGCTATGGCCCGGAAGACCGGTCCTGGATTCCAGCTTCCGACATGTCTGCCTCTAGGTTGGTCAGGGCGTTCCATGCCTCGCACCCCGATCGCCCTGGTGGTCGTATTGCCGCTCGTCCTGTTGGTCGTCCGGTGGCCTCCCGTGGAGAAGGGGGTACTGTAACGTTGGGGGCTTCCAGCCCTACCTGTGTGCTTGAGGACAGCAAGTCTGATGCTGCTCGCTGACCACTGCCCGGTTTAAATGGAGACAGGCAGGGAGGTGTTTGCACGAGGTGTGGCTTGAGTGGGGGGCATGGTCTGGTGAAGGTCTTTAAAAACCCTCAGTATAGTTTCAGAAGTTGCCAGATCGTGGTTATCCATACCTGAGCTCCTTGTACCTGACTGATATATTGATTTAACCTGTTATTGACCTCTGCTTGTGTTCTGACCATTCTGCCTTCTGTTGCCCTAGACTATTTTCTTGTACTACGCTACTGCTCTGATACCGACCCGGCTATTCCATTTGACCATTCTGAACTCTGTATTCCTGATTCTGGCTCGGCTGACTCCTCTCCGTATTGTTAACCCTTTTCTGTCTAGCTAGTTTACCTGGCCAATTCTAAGGACCAGACAGATAGGGATCATTCACAGCTACACTGTTGGTAGCTTCTGGGTTTTGTGGAGTGTTGGGGGTTAAGTACTGCGTGGTGGGATCCGGGAACCGTGACAGTAGGGCTGGAAGCTCCCAACGTTACACATTACGCTCGTGCAGAGTTTGTGCAGGTTCACCAGCAGTAAACGTTAACATGCATTTTTTGCGCGGACATTGTAATACGACGTTCTGCGCAAAGGGTTTTACCCCTCGCGTTAATGCGTTTTTGCGCACGCGTTAACGTTTGCGCAAAGAATTTAATAGAGCCCTATGTGTCATGACAAATTCAAATGGCATGCTAACCACAGTCACTTCTCTCAAATATCTAGGTATGTGGTTAGACCCAAATCTATCTTTTGGCCCCCACATCGAAAAACTCTCATCTAAACTTTATCCTAAACTAGGTGCCCTGTACAGAAACAAATCCTGCCTGAGCCCCGTGGTAAGAATCAGATTGTACAACAAATGCTTATGCCGGCTATTGAATATGGAGATGTAGTGTATGCAGCTGCCCCACAAACACACCTCCAGAAACTTACTACATTGTATAACTCATTCTGCCGCTTTGTGCTACAATGTAACTACATGACCCACCATTGTGACATGTTAAAAGAGCTAAACTGTCCGTCGCTGGAATCCAGAGGCACCCTTCACCTTTCCAACCTGGTGTTTAAGAGCTTTTCTGGGAAGCTGCCACCCTACCTGAATAGACTGCTTCCCACAGCAATTCCCTCCTCCTCCGATCGAGGACCAGCACCTTACCTACAATACCATAATACAAAAAAGAAAGTGGCTTGATCCTCATTTTCTTACAGAGCGCCGCAGTTATGGAACAACCTCCCAGACATCATCAAATCTTCGGTGTGAGCGCACTTATCTGTCAAGAAGTAGCTTCAAAAGGAAACTTCAGTGATATTCTGGTTACTCCTGATTAAAGAATCAACTTCGACATAACCTAATAATTGAAAGATAAAAACTCCATGGTGGAATAACGTTTGGGAAAACGAATGATAAGTGTGGAAAAACAATTTATATGTGTTTATGAACTCACAAGTGTGGAGCCCTATAAGGCTCAGATGGTATCGCCTCTTGACCACTCTGGGGGGTCACACCCCTTGTATAGGATTCTTCCCACTCAAATCAGCAGTGGAATCATCAATGGATAGCCTCTTTAACACTTAAAAGGAGAAGAAGACCTCCATTGCGCAAATATCATCATTCTTGTGACATATCAGTAGGGGACCAGGTTTGCCCCCAGCTATGCCAATCTGTTCATGGCATACTGGGAGCACCAGATGGTATGGACGGGGCATCGCTGGGGGCAACACCTGGTCCTATATAAAAGGTACATCGATGATGTCATAGTCATCTGGAGAGGAGATGAGCATACTTTAAGAGATTTTATAATTTACCTAAATGATAACCAATGGGGGATTAAATTAGACTTTAAGATTAGTGATGTGGGGGTAGAGTACCTCGATTTGAATATATATATTGAAGATGGGATTATGAAGACCAGAACACACTTCAAAGATGTCAACATCAACAGTTACATTGGTTTAGAAAGTGATCACTACCCTGCATGGTTAAAAGCTGTTCCAAAAGGACAGATGACTAGACTTCGGAGAAACTGTACTGACATCCGAGAATTTAAGAAGCAGTCTGAGACATTAATGGACGATTTTGTAGAGAAGGGTTATATGAGGACAGAATTAGAACAAACAAGGGAAGAAATCTATAAATTGTTTTTCCACACTTATCATTCGTTTGCCCAAACGCTATTGCACCATGGAGTTTTTATCTTTCAATTATTAGGTTATGTCGAAGTTGATTCTTTAATCAGGAGTAACCAGAATATCACTGAAGTTTCCTTTTGAAGCTACTTCTTGACAGATAAGTGCGCTCACACCGGGCCTAGTGCCCATTGTTTTTGTAATTGATTAGATGTATGGGGTATGCATAGGTGTTTTTTGAGCTGCAGAACTGTATACCTTAACATTATCTCCACACATCTCTCTAATTGTTTGCAATTTTGTCAATCATCAAATCTTCATACCTCAAAACGGAATGTACCTGTACACATGTAACATAATGACTATTTCCTACATATTTATTTTCTGTGTAAATCTGTATTTGTGTTTTGTTTTTTAATATCTTGCATGTTATTAGCATTGTATTTCTGTAACGACTGTAACATTTCAATGTTCTTGAACCCAAGACATACTTGAAAACGAGAGAAATCTCAATGTATCTTTCCTGGTAAAATACTTTATAAATAAATAAATAAATAAAATGCGCCCTCTCATTAAATCCTATACTCACCTCTCATCCTGCGGCGAAAAGGGTGGTCCGATCCAACGCTTTTCTGACCGGGAGCAGATTGCCAGGAATCCAGCTGCAAACGGACTTGTGCGGACTGTTTTTTCACGCGATTCAGCCAATCAGTATTAAGAACCACAATTGTCTCCGTTCAGTTTTTGCGCCTGTCAAAATCAATCTGAGTATACAGTATATGCTGCAGCAATAATAAAAACACGCACAACTTCTCAATTTTATTGTTTGGGTATGTGTAGAATGTGTAACTATACTGTGCTGTATTTTTTTTTTTTGGGCTGGTGTATTTGGTTTCGGCCAGGACGTTCAGATTTGCCATTAACACCAGCTTTTAAAAGACGTTAAAATTATGCGCGCAAACGTTGTCCGTTAAAATTTGCGCATAGTTTGTGCGTACCAGCGCACAAACGCATTTGTGCTCACAATGTTAAGTATAGGACGCGCAACATACATTACGCTAGCGCATGGTTCGCGCAGGTTCACCAGTGGTAGACTGTTTTCAGTTATTTTATCTGTGATGTTATCTGTTTGGTTGTATGCCAAGGGGGTGGGGCCTTGACTGTGTATGTCTGTATGTCTATGTCTGTAAGAATAAACTGGGATTCTGCTTTTGACTTCTAACGGTGAGTCTCATTCCTTCGACTGCGATTAAAGCTTTGAGGGAGCTGTTAGGGAAGATTGCTCCGGGGACTGTTACATGGAAGAGAGCCCACGGACGGAGGTACCAAGTTAGGGTACAGTCGCTCCGTCACACCTATACCCTACATTAAACATAGGTGCATGGAGTCTGTGCCTATCGGCTTTCTGTTTCTGCACCGGGATGTTCCTTTCTATGGCGGTTTTATCCTTGCCCCAGGTTTCTTGTAATGACAACAAGTGATCATCCAAGGCGGGCAGACTGGACGTGGGGAATTGAGATGGGAGTGCTGGAGGGCCAAACCCATATGTTGTATAGAACGGAGAGTCATTAATGGCATTGTTGAGGGCATATTCTGACCAAGGCAACAGGTCGGACCAATTGTCCTGCTGTTAGGGAGGGAAAACATTGCAGATAGTGCTCGAATCACTGATTAGCTCTTTTAGCTGCCCCATTAGTTTGGGGATGATTGGCCAAAGAGAATGCTAACTTGACTTAGATGTTAGCACAGAAACCCCTCCAAAACCGTAAGACAGATTGAGAGCCTCTGAGACAATCTCTTGTGGAGTACCATGGAGTCTAATTACTTCTTTCATGAAGATTTGAGCCAGTTGTACAGCAGAGGGCAGTTTTGGAAGAGAAACAAAATGAACCATTTTGGAGAATCTATCAACAATCGTGAGGATGACCGTATTCCCCCTAGACCTGGGTAGTGCAATGATAAAGTCCATGGCCAGGTGGGACTATGGCCTATCAGGAATAGGCAATGGCTGTAGCAAGCCAACAGGTACAATTTTAGAACTTTTGTTTGTGGCACAGGGTTTGCATACAGAAACATACTCTTTCACGTCAGTATGCATAGAAAGCCACTAGAACTGATGTGCCAGGCTGGACATGGGTTTGATTATCCCCAGGTGACCCAAGGATTTGGTGCTGTGGTGTAACATTAACAACTGTTCTCTTTCACATATCGGTATGAACAGCTTTCCTGGGGGTTTCACCAGAGGAGCATTGACCTGCGCAGCCTGGAGATGCTCCAAAAGAGATGAAGAAACAAAAGAACAGTGGAATCAATAATATGATCACAGGGAACGACAGGTGGTGTACATGTTGCTTGTACGTTTCATACTGTCTGGATAAGGCATCTGCCTCTGTATTGCGAGGACCAGTTCTATACTTAAGGCTATTGTTAAACCTGGAGAGTATTAAAGACCACCTACCTGATTTGTCTGGCATCCAGTCTTTTTGCGTTGCCTACGTAAATCAAGTTTTTATGGTTGGTGATAATCATAATTGGATCACGAGACCCCTGTAACAGATGTCTCCATTCAGTTAAGGCTGATACCATCGCCAATAATTCTCAGTTCCCTATATCGTAATTCATTTCAGACGAGGACAACTTACAAGAAAAGAATCGACATGGATGCAAAGGCTCTTCAGGTGATTCTCTTTGTGACAGAATCGCTCCAATGCCTTTCTTGCATCCACTTCCAGAAGAAAAAGAAGTCAGGGATCATTATGTCTCAATGCAGGCACTGTAGTGAACGCCTGTTTCAAGGCCTTAAAAGCCTGTATAGCCAAGGGAGTCCACTTCTGGTTTTGGGAACCCTGTTTAGTCATGGCTATTATGGGTGCAACCAGGGTAGAGAAATTCCTAATGAATCTCTATAGTAATTTGTGAAACCCATATATGTTTGTATGGCCTTTAAACCTTGGGGTAGGGGGGGCGTGGCCGACTGCCGAGCATGGTGGACGTGCTTTAATTCAGCTCCTGCTCCAGCAAGCGATTTAAAGCGGATATCGCACTCATACAGACCCCAAAACTTGCTACACATACTGGGAACTTGAAGTCATCAGGATGGCTACCGCTAAAACAAAGAAAACCGCAGGGAAACAGGAGTTTTTTACTCCCCGGCCTACCAAACGTCGCGAGGATGCGGATCCTCAAGATGGCGGCGGATCTACACCTCATTCCCCTGTGAAAACGATTACGTACTCAGAGGTTGACTTGGCCACATTCACCTTCCGGATGGAGACGCTGTTTAAAGACTTCTCAGAGACATTAACAACGCGCTTAGACACGGTGGCTGCGGACATAAGGAAAGACATTCAGGATATTGGTGAGCGAACCTCTCATCTGGAGGGTAAAATGTCCGAGATGGCGACAGCGCATAATGATATGGCTGGTGTGGTGGAGACGCTTGAAGCTAAGTTACAGCAATGTCTCAATAAAATAGCGGATCTTGAAGACAGGTCCCGCCGAAACAATTTAAAAATCAGAGGGGTCCCAGAGTCAATACACCCCCGAGATCTCGGGACATATGTAGTGGATTTTTTTTCATTTTTGCTCCCTGGTGTCACTCCGGAAACGATACTCATGGATAGGATCCACAGATTGCCGAAACCGCCATCGGCACCCCAGAAAGCACCCAGGGATGTAATATTGAAGTTACACTATTACAAGCCGCGAGAGGATATATTACGTGCACTACGTAAACCGGATGTCTTGGGATCCCAATATGGTCACCTTGCTGTATATCCTGATTTTTCGAAAGCAACCCTGCAACAGCGTAGATTGTTTCGGCCTATCACAACTACACTACGCTCGGCTGGAATTTTATACCGCTGGGGCTTCCCCACCAAGCTGGTTGTTCTCCGAGACGGCACAACTACGGTGTTCAACTCGACAGAGGAAGGTCGAACAACTCTGGAATCCTGGGGACTACAAATAGAACCCGATGTCCAAGAGCGACTGTCACAAGTGCCCAAATTGCTGACTGAATGGCGTGTTCGCTGAATGGTACATTTTGTTTTTGGGACTTCCGAACGCAAAGTCGCCCCCACCTGGTTCTTCGAAACAGAACAGTCCCATTTGAATTGGATTGCTCCACGATATCAGTTGGGTAATGTTGCTGTCTTTATTTCAGCCAACTGTCGTTTCGCTGCTGGTTGCAGATGGGCCCCCCCATCTTTTGGTTTAATTTTTTTATTTTGTTCTCCTGTTTCTCCCCCTTTTTGTATAAGGGTTGTTTTGGAAATTAATCTACTATCAATTCCCTAATGTAGTTTGATCCGCTGCACTTACAAGCAGCTCTGCCATCCCTGATATACGTACCTGAACCCGCGCAGTAAAGAGACACAGACACCATCACGTTGTTTCTACCACCTCAGCCAAGAGCCAAGTCCAAAGTGTCCTCAGTCCCAAGTGCCAAGTGTGCTCCTGGCTCATGGTCAGCCTCATTTATTACACAATAGGACAACGCCCAGTGGCCACTGACTATACAACAGAAAAACAAGTTTGTCCAGTAAATACATTTACATATCAAAAGGACAGAGGTGTGGACTAGAATGATGGACCGGCCCCCTGTACACACCTTATCCCTACAGTATAATGTACGCCGCTGGCTTGGATTTGAAACCACACATTCAAATCCAACACAGGGAGACAGATGACAACTTATACCTAGACTATAATGTCCACATAATAAAATTTCCACAACAGTCCCTCCTCTTTGTCATTTGCTCCCCAGTGTCCCTCGATGAATCTCGATCTTTCTTGGAAAGAAACAGTTCCTCTTGTAAAGTTCTGAATGCAAAAAGCCAAACACATGATAGAAAACAACAGACAGTCCATCTTGACACGCCGAATCTTAAAGCAAGTGTTAAAACAAATCTTGACACGTGGATCATAAAGCAAAAACAAATCTTGACACGTGGATTTTTTTGGCAATTCTTAACAAATCTTGACACGTAGAACTTGACACGTAGAATCTCCTTTAGGGGAGGTGACTCAGAGGGAGGACATGAGGTGGTGGGTTGCGTCGATCGTTGGTCGGTCTGAAATCCTCTGTATCCGGTCCATGGGTTGGTCCTCTGGGCATCTCATCTGTTCGGGCTTCGGTAACTCGGTCGGTCTGAAATCCTCTGTATCCGGTCCATGGGTTGGTCCTCTGGGCATCTCATCTGTTCGGGCTTTGGTAACTCGGTCGGTCTGAAATCCTCTGTATCCGGTCCATGGGTTGGTCCTCTGGGCATCTCATCTGTTCGGGCTTCGGTAAGTCGGTCGATTAGACATCAGGAACATCTCACTCCAGCATATAGAAGGAATAGAGACAGAAACACCATAAGTATTTATACTCCCATTACCTTTAGCCAGGATCCAATGGAAAACAAGAAATCCCCCGAAGCTTCCCAAAGCTTTAAAAAATATTCCAACCCTCTTCTGCCCTGCTCCCATCAGTATGGACCTGACCCTTGTAAATCCCCCCCTTTTGGACGCTCTACTGTCGTTGTTTCTTGGTGATCTCCCTCACTACAACACCGCACAAGAATTTAAACAAGCGAACGACAGGAGCCAGAGTTACTATTACAAATGTCTCCTTGTGGCCCTTGCTAGTCTTAGGTACATTTCCCTCGCTAAAACCTAAACTAAACAAATAAAGAAAATGATACTCTTCACTCTTTGACGTAGTTGAGAAACTTCTTGCAGTGACCGGCGTGGATCCAGTTGTCTCGTCCCTCGAACTTCAGGGAGGTTGGCGTCGTCTGCAGCACCTGGAATGGCCCACGATATCTCGCCTCTAGTCCCGTCCTCGGATGTTTCTTTAGCATGATCCAATCACCTGGTTGACTAGAATGAACACTGGTTATTGAGTTTGGGTCTGGGAGAGACTCCCGGACCTGGTGGACTTTTTGGAGCTCATCAAGGAAAAGCAATCATGATGGTCCTCAAAGTATTTCCCTACTAGGTTGGAACATTGATTTAGAGGTTGAGAGGTTAGAATAGTTAGTAAAAGTTGGAAAATTTTCGTTTTTCACACCATTACCTCCCCCCTTCTCTTCCTCCTTCAAAACAGGAAGAAGAGACGCTGTGTTCAAAAATGGTGCATCGTCTTAGAGTCAGTTTAGTGGGTGTTACTCTCTGGGTGGTTAATGTCGGGTACCCTGAGAGATACAATGTCCTAAAAAGATAACCTTTTCCTTGCAAAACTGTACTTTCTCATTGTTAGCCTTATTACCTGTGGGCACCAGATGGTTAAGAAACGATACAGTATGCCGATAACAAACCTCCCGTGTGGGACATCAAAGTACCAAGTCATCCACATACCACCCCTGGATCGATTGGGGCCCACTAATCTAACACGATTTTCAGCTTGCAACTGTCTTCCGAGGGACCAGTCACCGACCCCTGATGAAGACGTGTCCATGTTAGGTGTTAACCTTGGAATGTAAAAACACAAAAAAAAACTGGAGAGAGCAAAGTTAGTTACATTGGTGACAACAGAAACATCAGAGGAAACTACAACAGATCCAGTGTTAGCGGATCCAGCCTGCCTTAGCAGAGTTAGCCCAGTAAGAGCCTCTTCCGCTTCCATCATTGGATTACCAATCGCGGCTATCCCCTCTGGCCAGGTGTACATAATGCGGTTCTTCCAGATTGAAACCGCCTTCTGTATACCCTGTCAGTTTACCTTAAAAGACTTCTGAAGCTACATCTGAGCTACACCTAAGGTCTTTGTCGTCCAGAGTCTGGGTTTAAACTCAGTTATGAATTTCTCCCATCTCCAGGCGTCAAATGTCCCCTCCAGAGGGATACCCCAAGCGGTACCCTTGGACCATCTATGCCATTCTTTAAATGGGGTATCATGGCCTTCGCCCCAAAACTAGGATTTTCGTGTGCTGCGCAGCCGTCTGACTGTGGGAAGCCTCGCTTTCCTTCCCTTGCATGGACGGCACATTGCCCATGGCGATTCGAATCGGCTTATCGTCTTACCCCTGCGTCCAGGGAAACCCTGTACCAATTTAGGAGAGCACCGCCTGGTATCGTCTTTCACGGTGGATTGTCAGATTATAATCACTATAGTCCTCCAACTAGAGACCCTAACCGAGGCGACGTGTAACTATGGCTTGTTGTCCCAACAGGTTGGGTACAGAACTATGCCCCAAACGATTAGTCAACAACCACAGATTACCCCCCTTCCCGAATTATGTCTCTACCCCTCACAGTGTATGCCTACACAAGCGTATACGCTGTTCGCCCGTACACTGTGTCGCCAGACTAAACCGCACAGCACAATGACTATCCTCTTTCTCTACAGAACAATGTGGCTTCTCTCAATACAGAAGTTAAATGGGGATAGCCTTCTGCTGTCTATTTGCTAGTTGTACGATGCCTCATTACAACTACTGAATCACTGTCACCAAATGAAGCTAACAAACCGTCTGAAACTAGTCGCTGCGCAAAGCAACTATGAACCCATAAATGCGTGTTATTCTCGCTTGCACAATCTGCTTTGACGTAGTAAATATAAAAAGAAAGTTTTAAAAACAAATCCTTTCTTTTTCTACCGCAAAACCAACCGTAATGCGATACTATGCAAAACGCAGCAAAGTTTTAAAACGCAAAACAGTAACATGAAAAAAAACACAACTGAAGTACATTCTCTAAAAAAACTTCAGTTACAGGACGTCTTGCTATATACATTGAGATTCAGTAAAAAGTAACTTAACTTAAAACCAAAACTCAATGCAAACACCAAAAACAAAACAAAAAAAACAGGGGTCAAGTCCTGGGAAAAAAAGTGAGGGAACTCACCCACGAATTCCACAACCCCTATTACCTGAAGAAAATATATATATCACGAGTATAGCCGGACGAGCCGGTGATACCATTTTTATTGGGTTAGCATTACATTTAAAAGACAAGCTTTCAAGAGTGTAACCTGGAAACTATACTGATCAGTGAAAGGTATCACTACGTACAGGTATACTCGTGATTGTGGCAACTGGACTAACGCATTTTATATATAATATATATATATATATCCAGGCACAGGCCCCCCAGAATAATATACACAGTGCTGAACCCCCAGAATAATATACACAGCGCTGAGCCCCCAGAATAATATACACAGCACTGAGCCCCCAGAATAATATACACAGCGCTGAGCCTCCAGAATAATATACACAGCACTGAGCCCCCAGAATAATATACACAGCACTGAGCCTCCAGAATAATATACACAACACTGTGCCCCCAGAATAACATACACAGCGCTGAGCCCCCAGAATAACATACACAGCACTGAGCCCCCAGAATAACATACACAACACTGAGCCCCCAGAATAATATACACAGCACTGAGCCTCCAGAATAATATACTCAGCACTGAGCCTCCAGAATAACATACACAGCACTGAACCCCAAGAATAATATACACAGCACTGGTTATATGGATATATTTTCCCCAGTTCACTTGGATATAATTGCCCCAGCTCATATGGATAATGCCCCCCCAGCTCTCATGGATAATGCCCCCAGGTCTCATGGATAATGCCCCCAGCTCTCATGGATAATGCCCCCCGCTCTCATGGATATGCCCCCAGCTCTCATGGATATGCCCCAGGTCTCATGGATAATGCCCCCAGCTCTCATGGATATGCCCCAGGTCTCATGGATATTGCCCCCTGGTCTCATGCATATGCCCCAGCTCTCATGGATATGCCCCAGCTCTCATGGATATTGCCCCAGCTCTCATGGATATTGCCCCCTGGTCTCATGGATATGCCCCAGCTCTCATGGATAATGCCCCAGGTCTCATGGATATTGTCCCAGGTCTCATGGATAATGCCCCAGGTCTCATGGATAATGCCCCAGGTCTCATGGATATGCCCCAGCTCTCATGGATAATGCCCCAGCTCTCATGGATAATGCCCCAGGTCTCATGGATATTGCCCCCTGGTCTCATGGATAATGCCCCCTGGTCTCATGGATAATGCCCCCTGGTCTCATGGATATTGCCCCAGCTCTCATGGATAATGCCCCAGCTCTCATGGATATTGCCCCAGCTCTCATGGATAATGCCCCAGCTCTCATGGATAATGCCCCAGCTCTCATGGATATTGCCCCAGGTCTCATGGATATTGCCCCAGCTCTCATGGATAATGCCCCAGCTCTCATGGATATTGCCCCAGCTCTCATGGATAATGCCCCAGCTCTCATGGATAATGCCCCAGCTCTCATGGATATTGCCCCAGGTCTCATGGATATTGCCCCAGCTCTCATGGATAATGCCCCAGCTCTCATGGATAATGCCCCAGCCCTCATGGATATTGTCCCAGCTCTCATGGATATGCCCCAGGTCTCATGGATAATGCCCCAGCTCTCATGGATAATGCCCCAGCTCTCATGGATAATGCCCCAGCTCTCATGGATATTGCCCCCTGGTCTCATGGATAATGCCCCAGCTCTCATGGATAATTGCCCCAGGTCTCATGGATATTGCCCCCCCAGGTCTCATGGATATTGCCCCCCCAGGTCTCATGGATATTGCCCCCCCAGGTCTCATGGATATTGCCCCCCCAGCTCACCTTTGCTGCTGCTTGCTTCTGCTCCACATTGCCAGCGGCCGCGTGCTTCCTGCTTCAGCGGCCGCTGACAGGAAGTGCAGCCGCTCACCTGGGAACTATGAAACAGCCAGGCGAGCGGCTCCACCTCCTGTCAGCTGGCCCTTGTAACAGGAAGAACGCGGCCGCCGGCAATGTGCGGCGGCGGCGTTCGGGCTCGGGCCACAGCGGGAACGCTGCGTTCCCGCAGCGTTCCCGCTGTGGGAGAAGTGCGGGAACGCCGTTCCTGCGCGTTCCCGCTCGACTCGAGCCCTGAAAAAAAAACCTTAGAACAAACAATTGTATAGGACTGAATTAACACATCAATGCCTGAAACAGTCCAGTCCCCGGCCACCTTTATATTACCATAGAGACAGGATTTTAACATTACAATAAGGTCCCCAAACAGGTTTCCAGCGAAAGGAAAAAGTCAATTTGAATTAAGTTTTAAAAGTTCCATTTTTTTTTATTTTTTTTTCCTGCAAAAATACAAACAGTAAAATTAGTTTAGAAAGACCTCAATAACATTTCTTCATTTCCCCTTTTCTGGAACCCAAAATTAGGAACTCTGCTGAATTCCCAGAGGCGATCTCTTTCCTCTCTAAGCTTCACATTTTCACATTTCAGCCGTTCATATTGGGATTTTAAATCTTTTTCCTGGATCCATGACCTTGGCTGTCCCTGGCTTCTATGCCTTTCCAAAGATCCATGTCTGGGACCATTACCCCACCTTGCTGAATAAACCGCTTTACTTCAAGCTGTGGTTCTGGGATACTTAGAATCTCTGTGTCTGGTGCCATTAGTTACCACACAATGTCTGGCAATATGTGAAAATCCACCGCATGCAAAGCAACGAATCGCTTGTCTCCCTGCACGAAACCTTCTCTGGGCACATGGTGATTGGCCTTGCTGCCCAACACTAGGCATCATAGCATGACTAGATCCCACACCACTATCTGAATGGAGTACTCTTACCACAGACTCACCTGAAGTATCCTCCACCATTGCACCAACATTCCCAACTCCAGGGTCAGACAAATTGTCCATCTCCATCCCTGAGTCGGTTTCAGTATCTGACCCAAAGTCCTCAGACTTCTCCATACTTACCGCACAATGTTCAGCTTCTGTCCTCCTGCAGGGACCAGACAATTCCCTTACAGCCTCCTGTGCATGCGTCGAGCTTTCAGACAAACATTCATTCTCCTTGCACGGCTCAGTATTAGACCTCACAGTACATTCATACTCAGTGCTAGCTTCAGCTGCCTGCTGGACAACAAGAGCTCTCAATTTATCCATTTCTACTTTTAAATCTTCCATCTCTCCTTCCAAACTCAGCTTCAGCCTACAAGACTCCTGAAATTTATCAGCTATCCAACCAGCAGCAAAAATCAGAGCATACTTTCCTTTCCGTTTGCGGAACTTTCCGTTACCTATCAGGTTTGCGACACAGTTCTTGGCCTCCCACCAAGGGTCAATAGATCCCTGCATAGCTTGAACAATGGCCGCCGTGTGTTCTATCTTAGCCACTTCCTTAAAAATGCTTTCCATTGTACAGAAAATACAAACACTACAATGCTTACTACGAAAAAGACACTGCTATCAATTTCTATGAGTTGTCCCAATACTTTTGGCATAGAACTACAAAGCACCACCCTCCTACACTGTAGTACCTGTAATTAACTATTACCAAACAATTCTACAATTCAGTGTAACAGCCACAGATATACAAAACATTAAGCAGAATCATTAACCATCACACAATGATTCCCCTATCAGGCTGGTCACTGGGCTATAACATAACCGAACACTCAACCGATATCCAGCACAAAACTTACAACGAAATCAAGCCGTACATAGAAAAGTTACAAAAGAGACAAAAATAACTTGAGGACAAAAACTAACATTTGAGGGAAAAACAAACTTATCGCTTTCCATAGACACCAAAACTAAAAGTGAATCAGCTCCATCTAAAACTGAATTCCTTGTTAAAAAAACCTGCAGCACCAAACTAACCAAGATGGCTGCCAAAGCACATGTCTTTCACACAAAGGTAAGATGGCTGCCAGGCCGCATGGGTTTTTTCACACAAAGGAAATCAAAGATGGCTGCCAAGCAGCATGGTGTCTCCAAAATCCAGCAATAGAGAAACCAAATTAAACAAAACAGTTTCTCTATTCCCTGTGCCCCACCCCCGAAACCAGAGTAAAAACCTCCTCTGATTTAAAGGCTAACAGTATAAAAAAAATCCTCTAAATGCCGTTTCTCCTGTACCAACATTAAAAGAAAATTCTGCCTCTACAAACCAAAATCACCTCTTACAAACATAAAAGTTACACAAACAGAAGTTACAATAAAAACGATATCCTCTACTGGTCAGCACACACGTCACAATCTCACCATACAGTCTCTGTACAATCAGCTCAGATCCACCAAAAACTACACCAGAAAATTACTTCTCGTTCTTTTATCAAGCAGACATTTCCTCAACGCAAAAGACAAAATTACACCTTACTTTCTCTCCTTTTTTCTTCTGTGCAGAGGAAAAATCTGTTGATTCCTTGTTTAGCTGACTCGCCATTTGTTTTGGAAATTAATCTACTATCAATTCCCTAATGTAGTATGATCCGCTGCACTTACAAGCAGCTCTGCCATCCCTGATATACGTACCTGAACCCGCGCAGTAAAGAGACACAGACACCATCACGTTGTTTCTACCACCTCAGCCAAGAGCCAAGTCCAAAGTGTCCTCAGTCCCAAGTGCCAAGTGTGCTCCTGGCTCATGGTCAGCCTCATTTATTACACAATAGGACAACGCCCAGTGGCCACTGACTATACAACAGAAAAACAAGTTTGTCCAGTAAATACATTTACATATCAAAAGGACAGAGGTGTGGACTAGAATGATGGACCGGCCCCCTGTACACACCTTATCCCTACAGTATAATGTACGCCGCTGGCTTGGATTTGAAACCACACATTCAAATCCAACACAGGGAGACAGATGACAACTTATACCTAAACTATAATGTCCACATAATAAAATTTCCACAACAGGGTACGGGAACCTCCCACTGTAGGGAATTCCCGATGGAGAGTATGGCGTTCCTGAACGCACTCTGTTTTGTTAATGTTTATAACTTGTTTATTTGCTTATTTGTTCTTTTTTTATTTCTAACCCTCCCTTCCTCCCATTCTTTAATCCTAGGGGGATGCAGCCCCTATCATACTTTGCTAATAGATAGATATACAGAGGCAACGTACATGAATATAAATGGCAGTGTTTGTATAGAATTTTATGAAAGTAGTTACCTATAATGTAAAGGGCCTAAACCTGCCCGTTAAAAGGCATTCTTTATACAGGGATATACGCACCTACGACGCTGATGTTGTATGCCTCCAGGAGACACACTTTCGAAGACTAGACCACCCAAAACTTTATGCACCACAATATCGCACTCAATTTTCATTCCACCTATAGAGCTAAATCTAGAGGGGTGACAATACTGATTCATAATAGGGTTGCGCTACAAACTCATCGTATTGTTACTAATCCCAGAGGCAGATATATTATATTAATGTGCACTATTGACGGTAGACTTTATACGCTTGTGTCAGCTTATGCTCCTAATAGTTCCCAAACTCAGTTCATGACACATCTAATGAACAAAATTACAGATGTACTTTCAGGTGACTTAATAATGTGTGGAGACTTTAACGTTTGTTTGGATCCAATTAAAGACCGATCGCATTCCTCAGGGACCCATTCGAGACAACAGACACACAAACTTCATTCCTTTCTCAGACAACACCAACTGTATGACGCTTGGCGCGTGTTTCATCCCACAGAGAGGGATTATACTTTTCGTTCAGGGGTGCATAATAGTTATTCACGCATTGATTACTTTCTAATTCCAACCAACCTACTTCCACGCATTACTGACTGCAATATACTCCCTTTTACGTGGTCGGACCATTCCCCGATGACTATTGTGTCCCCTGAAATGAGCCCATTTACAATTTGGCAAGCTCATAAGACGGTGGTTCGGGGGACGTGTATCCAATGGGGGGCTAGACTTAAGAAATTATACATGACGCAACGTGTAACTATATTACGAAATATAAATGACATAGACACACGTAGCAAAGCATCTCCGACTCCAGAATTAGCAGACGAATTAGACGCGGCGCTACGTTCCCTGACGGATTTAGAGGCTGATAAATATCGCATAGCCATGAATAGAATGCGTGCCAAATTTTATGCGTTTCAAAATAAACCGGGCAGACTCCTAGCGCGCAGACTTAAACCCTCCCCTCCAAACGTTGGGATCTCACAGCTTAAAACGGATGGTGGAATTATTTACAATCCGATGGCAATGGCAAATGAATTTGCGAGTTACTACGAAAAATTGTACAATCTGGAGGTGGATGACACTAATGTTCATCCCACGTCCGATACTATTGACGCTTATCTACGCAATATCAACCTCCCAAAACTATCGGCTACACAAGCGAATAAATCGGCCTCTCCCATCACCCAAGAGGAGCTTTCTGAAGTAATTAAAGCTTTACTGAAACGGAAGGCCCCAGGTCCAGATGGATTGACAGGTTTATACTATCTGACTTTCTCTCCCCAACTTTTCACACACTTAAGTAAAGTTTTTGAAAATGCAAGAGAGCAAGGTTCTTTTCCACCAGACATGTTACGAGCTCATATTATCACGCTCCCTAAACCAGACAAGACCCCTGACATCTGTCGTAACCTTCATCCTATATCGTTGCTTAATGTGGATATAAAGATTTACAGTAAGATACTGGCGAATAGACTGCAGCGTATTCTGCCCTCATTGATAGGACAGGACCAGGTAGGATTTATTTCGGGCCGACAAGGCCCAGACAGTACGAAAAAATTGATCAATCTGATGGAGGTGTTAAGACGATCGGGACAATCGTGCCTGGTCCTGTCCTTAGACGCTGAGAAGGCGTTCGATAGGGTGAGTTGGTTGTTCATTCGTGTGGTTCTTCAAAAGTTTGGTTTTCCACCTCCAGTATTAGCTGCAATTCAGGCCCTATATGATTCCCCTTCCGCTAGAGTTGTTAACTCGGGATTCCTCTCGGAGGAATTTAGGATAACGAATGGCACAAGACAGGGATGCCCCCTCTCTCCCCTTTTGTACGCCTTAGTGTTGGAGCCACTTGCTCAGGCTATACGGCAAAATAATGATATTAGAGGCATCGCCGTTGGTCCGACGATTCATAAAATACATCTGTATGCTGACGATATTCTTCTGACCTTGACAGAACCGGAGGCTTCCCTGTCCGCCCTTTATGGGGAGCTGGAAGTGTACAGTAGAGTCTCATACCACTTAGTGAACTTGCTTAAAACACAAGCCCTCCCACTTAATATTCCACATCAATCACTAGACAATCTTAAAATGCATTATAATTTTGAATGGCGCAAAACTTATTTAGTATACTTGGGACTTAGAATCACGGGACATCCAGACGGTCTATATAAACACAACTATGAACGAGTTCTTTCTGAGACTAGGTCACTAATACATCTGTGGAGATCGAGGGAAGTCTCATGGATGGGAAGGATGGCGGCAGCAAAGATGGTGATCTTACCGAAATTACTTTATGTGTTTCGAGCTCTACCGCTTAAACTACCTAGGTCATTTCTAGTTATGTTGCAGTCTATATTGGTGTCTTATGTATGGAATAATAAGAGACCGCGAATAGCGCGCAGACTGTTATGCTACAGACAAAGAGACGGGGGATTGAACATGATACATATCCAACATTATTTCTGGGCATCATGCCTTGCCTCCTTGTCAGAGGTGTTTCATAGCCGTCCTACGCCACAATGGCTCACCATTGAGGCAGCATACATGGAGGGACATGACTTGGCTAAAGTGTTATGGGTCCCTCCAAAGGACAGACCGCGGTTCCAGTCGCCGTTGGCTACCACGTCTCTGCATCTGTATATTTGGGATCGAATTTTCCCCCTTATTACGTACCATCACCCCATCTCCATGGCGATGCCAGTGGAAGCACTCTGCTACATTCTCCCACAAGGGAGATGCCGTCAATGGCTACAATATGGAATTATGAATCTCCACCATTTCTTTGACACGGCCGCCATTCTTCCTTTCGAGACTATATGCACCAAATTTAAAGTACCACAAACAATGTTTTTGTCTTATTTACAATTACAATCCTATTTTAGGTCACAATCGGTATTATCTAAGTTGAGAGCTACTTTGCCATTGTTGTCTGAAACTGAACTTTTTTGCTTAGACCCTCTTGCAACCGCTAGACCGATTTCGTTATTTTATAGAGTACTTAACACGCCAACATGGACTGTGGTCTGGTCTTTCCAAAACACCTGGGAAAAAGAACTTGGTCGAAAATTTACACCTACACAATGGGCATCCGCCTTCATGTTCGCTGTGGGGGTGACTAGATGTGTTACTCTGATATAGACTCAAAGAAAAATACTATACCGGTGGTACCTCACTCCGGACAAGATCAAACGATTTGCTCCACAACATTCGGATCTCTGCTGGAGGTGTTCCCTGGAGACTGGATCTATGAGCCACATATGGTGGTACTGCCCTCGGATAGCCCCTTTGTGGAGAGACATTTCGTCACTGGCGACACAAATATTGGGTACACAGATTCCGCACTCACCTGAAGTCTTATTACTGGGCATGATTAAACTTCCACGACCTCAGCTACGGATGTTATTTATCCTCATTTCTACAACCGCCCTACTTCTCGCACGAAATTGGAGAACTATGCTGGTTCCCACTTGCAAACAGGTGACCGACCTTTTGGAACAATACCGTAGCTTTGATTCTAGGATAACAATGGCGAAAGGATTACAATCTCCCAAATGGGACCCATGGAAACTTTGGGATGTACACAAAATATATAAGGCATGCGGTCTCTAGTAAAAGTCTATGTTTGAGCTATATACCTCCTGCTGCAAACCCCTCCCCCCTTTTTTTTTTTTCTTTCCCCCCTCTCCCTCCTTCCCCCAAGGTTGTTGAATGTATGTATATTTTTCTTGTCTGTCTGGAAATATCCAATAAAAATGTAATTTAAAAAAAAAAAAGACCTTGGGGTAGAGGCGATTCAAGAATAGCAGACAGCTGGACTTCCGGGAGGCGGGCCTGAGTAATGGCCGCATCTTAATGCAGCTCCGTCCAACGAGGGATACAATCCGCTGGCATCTGAGGCTTTCTTGCCTGCAACGCCGCTGGGAACCACCAGATTTTCCGCCTCTTCATCCCCGGAGATCCGTGGGCCGGATTTTGGCCGTTCCATACCTGCAGGACGCTGCGGGTGCGCAACCCTTTTGCAGGCCCAGACTGAAGCCTGCCGCGGTGGTCGAGTGCACTGCCATCATGCCTATCGGGGTGAGTGCGCCGTTTCCTCTGTTCCCTGCCGCATCCTCAGAGGGCTCCATCCTGGGTCCGGGCCCTGGGTCTTTCATTCTGCCTGCCATCCTGCGGAGTTGAGCAGGAGAGAGCTGGATTCCTCCCACAATCGACTGCAGACTCTAAGCTGAACAGGCTTTCTCTTTTCCTCTTCGTTTTGAGAGGGGGAGAGGGGAGGAGAGGGAGAGAAAGTAAAAAAGAAGGACGACAAAGGGGAGAGACAAACCAAAACAAAGGAAAATACAATTTTTTAAATCACTACATTGAGAACTGTTTCACCACAATTTTTCAGGTTGCCCGACAGGGTAGCCCACGCATCATCTAATTTTTTATTTAGTTTTTTTCCTAGACTTTGTGTCAAGCTCAGTAATTTTTTTAAGGCACAGCCTCAATTTTTTGATCTATCAGTGTTTCTGGGTGTTGCTGACGAGCCACTCTATATTACGCCTCGATTCATCGTGACTTATTCCCACACGCCGCAGACCGCTTATTGTGACCCCTGGCTAAACAATTTTTCGGTAGGCCCGGTAGGGTCCACTACACAAATGAGCTTACAATTTTTTCTTTGCAAACAATCCATCGGTTTCGCTGTCAATTTTTCTCCATACACTCGCACTGCTTGAGTCCTGCGTACTGTTGCAAACTCTCGCATAAACTCTTGGGACTCTATATCTGAGACAATTATATAACATAAAAATTATTTTTTTGGTGATTCCCATTGGACCCACTACCAGCCCCCCCCATCAATTTTTGCAACACGCACCCCATTGCTCAACACAGGTGGGACTGCCACTGTATACTGGAATACGAAAAAAAAAAATCCTTGCACCACGAAAATCCTAAGCTTCCTTCACTGGTTGCCACTAACTCCAAGCACCAAATTTTTTTTACAGGCCTCCCTCGCGGGTCGCCGCAATTTTCAATTTTTCTGTTTCATCATTTTTTTTGGTGGACCACACAAGGACCACTATCTTTAGTTTGTCGCTTCTCAGCTGTTTGGGGAACGTGTCACGAACATGCTGCCATAGGATCAGGAGACATCACACTTCCCCGGAAACATACTTTTTTTTTTTCAAACCAAAATTTTTCAAGACTGTACACGCAGACTTCCGAAATATCGAAAAAAAATTATTCTGTATCTGATCTCCGGTCACACATTTCACCATGGACAAATTTATTGCTTCCACGTCCAAGTCCTCTAAACGTCAAACGACCAAGGGCAGGGATAAAGCAGCCATACGCAGGCCAGGTCTCCAACCCGGTCAACTTCGGATCTAGGAAACGCTCCGTCTAGTCCGCAATTGGCTATTACATCTGCGCCTACAACTAGCGCTCAAATGGCTGAGTTTACAGCAATGCTTTTGCCACTACTAGATGAAAAGCTAGGCCGTCTCTCAGTGTCGTCTCTCAGTGTCCCTCGAACTAGCGCTTTCCCAACTTACTTCTCAAGCCCAACGTCTAACGGAGGTGGAAGACAGAGTGTCTGCATTGGAGGATGGGCTCACTCCTCTTCAAAAAAACTGTGGAATCTCACGACTCCTTGCTCTCCACCTTACTGGATAAAATCGATGATTTAGAAAACAGAAGCCGCAGAAACAACTTGCGCATTGTGGGGCTCCCCGAGACCATGAAGGGCCCACAACTTCATCACTTTGTTAGCACTTGGCTCCCAGCAGCCTTGGGCATCGCTGACAATGTACCCCTGATAGTTGAACGAGTCCACAGACTGGGACCTGATCTCTCCCCATCGTTGAACCGTCCTCGCACGGTCATATTCAAGCTGCTCAACTTCAGCGATAAAATCAACGTGCTACAGGCGTACAGAAAGGCTGGCTCCCTGGACTATCAAGGAACTATGTTACGTATTTTCCAAGATTTTTCAGCGTCCTTAGCTGCCCGCCGCAGAGCGTTTGCTCCTGTCTGTACAAAGTTGTCGGCGGCCAACATCAGATTTACCCTACAATATCCAGCGCGCCTACGGGTGCACCTTCACGGACAGGTTACATTCTATGATACGCCTTCCAGCGCCTTAACAATTTTGGGAGACGGCTCAGACCATCAGCAGCGCCACCCCTTCTCCATGAGCACTGTAACAGCTTTGCTATCGATATACCATGACTATCGAAGCCCATTAATGTTGTTCTGCATTTTTCTTTACTGTGTTCTTGTAATAGTTTTCTGTTGCTCCCGATGTTTCGCAGATAAGCTCATCACTCAGAGAAGTGGACACTGGACATGCTCACGATGACTGTGATGGGCTTGCGATTTGAGGGGAACCGACACCAGTCTGTCTTCATACCGTCTCACAGTTTGTGCAATTTCTTCTTTTTCATTAATATTCTGAGTTTTTGTTTCACCTTACACTGGCCACTCGACCCAATTGCTCAGAAACGAAGACGTTGGACTGGGCTCCACTTATCCCTGAAGGACCACATTTGGAGTTGGTGTTCTATATTTTTTCTCTCTCCTGTTCAATCCCTGGTTAACCTACTTTTTTGCAGGTGTAGATATTTTTTTGTTTCTTTTAGGTTGTCTATAGTTAAAATGTCTTGGATCGCTCTTATACTCATGCACCAACAGGTATTGACATCTTATATTGTATTCGCGGTGCGGGGTCCGCTGCTGGGACGGCCCCTGTATTGTTGCCTCCTACTTTACATCCTCTCAAACTAGATTATGGCATCCTCCATGACGCACGACACTAGTACTATGCTCCCCTCCTCTGCTGAACCTCAAATTTTCACACACAATTCTTTTAAAGTAGTGTCCTGGAATGTGGAAGGTCTTAACTCACCGATTAAACGTAAGAAAGTAATCCAATATTTAAAAAGATTAGACCCCGATATTGTTTTCCTCCAAGAAACTCACTGGACTAAACCAGACCAAGCGCTACGGGCCCCTTGGGTGGGATATCAAACATCCTCGGTTTACACTCAAAAATCTAGAGGCACTGCAATTCTCTTACACAAGAGACTTCCATACTCTGATATGGTACGCTCAATATTGCACAGGAACAGTTTCAGCTTCTCAATATCTATGCCCCTAATGGCCCGAATTTACCATTCTATAAAACACTACTCCCTTTGCTCCACCTCCATGATTCATCTCGCAGAATAGTGGGAGGAGACCATAACGACGTACCAGATTCGATACTTGACCGAGCCCCGAGCCGTATGGTGCCTAGAGGGCGCTTGCAACCCACAGGTCCAACATACCTTATGACCCATTTTCACTTAGTTGATGTCTGGCGCATGCACAATCCAAGGGGACGGGACTTTACGTTTTATTCTGACCCCCACAAATCCTTTTCGCGCCTAGACCTCTTTTTAATTTCAGACTCCCTTACTTTTCGCGCACTGCACACCGAGATTGGCCCGATAGCACTCACTGATCACGCACCGGTTTCACTGGAGATGAAACTGGGAACCCCACAGTCATATTCCTGGAATTGGCGCTTCCCTTCCCATCTTATGACATCCGGTACATTTACATCACACGTTGAGCTAGCCTGGCACAATTACACTGACGACAACATTGACCATGTAGAGGATGTCAATTTATTTTGGTCTGCGTCAAAAGCAGTGAAAGGAATTTTGAAATATGGTAGCTAATTCACTGTATACATATTTCTATATTCTAGTAATATTTGATAGCTATATAAATATATAGGGCCTGATTGACTGCTCAGCAAATGCCTAATGTGTTCATGAGGTAATGCTGAGTCTGTTCTTTCTCTTGGCTTCCTGTTTTTTATTAAGGAGTGCAAATTTTCTATTCAACTCCACTTCCTCTTGAAACTAAGAGAGGCTGGCTGGCCGAGAGGAAGGGAGGGATACACATGGTTATTGTTCATATATCCTATGGAACATTCTTATTTCAAGAACAGGATATAGCTGTGACGTCAATTTAGTCGTGCCTATTAGGCAAGGACAGGAAATGTTTGTGTAAGTCTAGGTACTGCCCAAAGTAGAAAAAACATGTTTCCTATATTACTGACGTATTGATTCTTTATTGGTTTGTAATCCATGAATTTGTGACACTCCTATTTTGACAAAACTACTGAATGTTTGTAATTTTGCCCCAGAGTAATAAGAAACACCCAAGACAGAACTTGTGTCCTGGTCTTTTATTCTCACTCGAGTTGTTTTCTGTATGGTCACTGGGTCTGGTGACAAAGCAGCTATCTCCATCATCACTGGACCGTGGCCATTCCTGTGATGCTTGCAGAATACATATCAATTTTGTATCAGAAGTGCGGATTTGAACTAATCAACTTGTCTTGGTGAGTATGGGTTACATATTTATTTTATTAATATTTATTGAACCTAATATTCATCATAGGCAACTTGCTTGTTCAAATTTTCGAACTCGCATTATTTGATTTGATAGTGCAAGAGTTTCTTTTGAATGATTTGATTGTTTAAGTGATGGTGAATGAAAAATAGGATTTTTTACAATCGTCTGGGTAAAGAATAGTGATCCTTTCTCTTTGTTTCCTTGATCAATTGTTGGATGTCCCCGCTGTTAGTGACTCACATTTGAATTGTGTTGTAAAGAGTATTATATTTTAAAAGATTAATACCTTTAAGTTTCCCGCCCCGAGAATTGGGTCCCTATTTACCTGACTACTTGTTATTTCCTATTTGTGCGTGTTCTCCCTGATAGTGTAGTTAAAAAGATTTTAAATAGAATGGAGATTGCTGTTTTGTGATTTGGCTCAGTGAGAATAGAGGAAACTGCGCATTTTTGCGACCCTTTCCCTCTCACCCTTTTAATTGCACTGGCCCTTCTCCTTCCCCCCTCCACCGCACCTTTTTTTTGCGATATGGGTGCCAAAAAATCCTCCCATATAGATCCAAAAACAATGGGCAAATTAGATAAGCACTTCAATAAGAAGTTAATGCCCCAAAATGGCCCTGCTGAAACGCCCGCCGATTATGTACAATGTGTTGCTGGCGAATATTTCACCACGCCCTTTATAAATTGTCTTGCTGGATGGACTATAGCCATGCATTCTTTTGATCCATTCCCAAATTCAGCAAGCTTCTCTTCCTATCATATGTCCATGATAAAAGGCTTATGTCTTGGCGACCAGAAAGCTTTCCCATATTTCCAACCTGACTCAAATTGGGATAGAAAATATATGAAGGAATGTGGTAAAGTGTGGATTCACTTGTCCTCTTCATATAACCCCATTTCTAAAACTCCTAAAGATGTATCATGGTCCATAGATAATCCCCCACCTTACAATTCCTCTCCTCCTGCCCTTTCACAACCTACTCCCAAACCCTCTTCCCTTTATCCCAGCCTTGACCCTAAGACTTTGGCAGCTGTGATTACAACTATTGAAACCACTACTAATCCTCTGCCTTCCCCCGAAGCCCTAACACAAAATATAGGTGTTTTAGGTGCTATCGTAGGAATACCCCATGTTGAAACAGAATCTGACACAGAACAAGATGAAACTAGCACATATGATTGGCAAAATAAAACCCCTATGTCTAAATTCAGTACATCTTCATTTGTATCCACTTCCAAACCCAACCGTGTAGGATACTCTCCCCAAATGCAATCTTTTATTGACCAATTTGAACCCCAACTTCAGAACATAATAACTAGGACCCAATCTGGCAAAACTATCAACCCCCCTGCTAGATATCAGATGCCCTATTTAATTGCAGGAAATAATGTTGTTATTATGCCTCCTGATATAGGAACCTTAAATTCTATAATTAAGGGTTCTCCTAGTCCCCGAATTCTCACGACGCGACAATACAATATCTTAAACGGGCGACACGAGGATTGCAATTAACTCAGATTGGACTCGTGTTCTCTCACTTCAACCCCCCCATGCTCCTCTAATAGGTGCCCCTATTACACCCCAAAATTTGCCTTTACAAACATCGGTCCAGATTGATGATATGTGGACAGAAGTTTGTGATGAATGGACTCGTAATTATGGAGCTCGACGTTCTATGGTTGCAGCCATTGCATGCAAACAAAATGCCAAAGAATCTGTCACCGAATTCGTCCACCGGTTCCATAAGAACTGGAAGGAGGATGCCAGCATGACATTAGATGGAGATATGGGTCTCCTCTACACTCAAACTCTCATGGGTAATCTCAGAGATGATACCCAGAGAATTGCTAAACAGGTTATTGATAACTGGCCAACGGTGGTACCTATTGATCTTAATAATAGGCTCCTTGTTAAAGATTCTGCTGGTTGCTTTGACCTGCAGCATTCTAAATATATGTTAGCTGTTTTTAACAGTCCTTCAGGTCCCCCAGGTAATAATGGTCCTCGCCCTAAACGGACTTATTATCGTCCTCAACACCCCACACGTACCCCAGGTACTTGTTTCATTTGTGGTGATCCAAATCACTGGCGTAATGAATGCCCTCATAATCCCAGGAACATTGGCAATACTGCTATGAACCCCCAGCCAAGATCTCCAACAAGCAATGCTGTTACCTCTCCTAACAATGCCTGTGATCCACCTCGTCATAAGATTGATTGGCAAAACCAATCAAATGCATGATGTGGCCCAGAGGCATGCTCCATCTCATGTGTTCAGGTTTCAGAAACCGTTGACCATTTGCCCCTAGTGATCCTTAATTTGGAGGATCATAAAACCCCATTCCTTGTGGATACGGGTGCTACAAATTCGACGCTTACAATAGAGTGGTGTTTGTGGTCAATTAAACCTGCTGAGATGCCATCTTTGGGGATTAATGGAGTCCTAACAGAAACGTTTGTCACCCCACCCATTGCTATTTCTTCAAATTCTTCTCCTGCCTCTGTGTTTCATTATTATTATTATTATTATTCTTTATTTATAAAGCGCCAGCATATTCCGCAGCGCTGTACAATAAGCACAGTATAGACAGGGTTACAATACATTGAACAACATTTGACAAACAGTACAGGAGGAGATGAGGGCCCTATTCCCGTAGGAACTCACAATCTGGGAGGGTTGGGGTTGGAAACAGGAGGAGAGGACTGTAAGGTGAGAGTGATTGATGATTGCGTCAGTGAGTTGGGTGGTAGGCTTCCCTAAATAGGAACGTTTTAAGGGAGCGTTTGAAGGAAGAGAAGTTAGGGGAAAGTCTGACAGTACGAGGGAGAGCGTTCCAGAGAGTGGGGGCTGCGCGTGAGAAATCCTGCAGTCTATCATGGGAAGAGGTGATGCGGGGAGAAGCTAGGCGCAGGTCACTGTTTGACCTTAGGGAGCGGGCTGGGGTGTATTTGGTGATTAGTGAGGACAGGTAGTGGGGAGCTGAGTTAGTGAGGGTTTTGTAGGTAAGGATAAGGATTTTGAACTTAATTCTGCAGTGGATGGGGAGCCAGTGAAGGGACTCGCAGAGGGGAGCGGCAGAGACAGAGCGGCGGGTGAGGTGAATTAGTCTGGCGGAGGCGTTCAGGATGGATTGTAGGGGGAGAGGCGGGACAGAGGGAGGCCAGATAAGAGATTATTGCAATAGTCGAGTCGGGAGATTACCAGGGCGTGTATGAGTTGTTTTGTGGCGACAGCGGTAAGAAATGGCCGAATTCTGGAAATATTACGCAGTTGGTATCGGCAGGAGGAGGAAAGAGACTTGATGTGGGGGATGAAGGAAAGAGCAGAGTCAAGTGTAACTCCAAGACAGCGAACTTGGTTTGATGGGGAGATGGTGATACCCTCCACCGTGATAGAGAAGTCAGGAGGTGGGGAGGCATTGGAGGGAGGAATAAGTAGGAGTTCAGTCTTCGACATGTTGATCTTTAGGTGGTGGGAGGCCATCCAGGAGGAGATGCCAGATAAACAGTCACTGACTTTTGAAAGGACAGGGGGAGAGAGATCAGGGGTAGAGAGGTAGATCTGAGTGTCATCAGCGTAGAGGTGGTAATTGAAGCCAAAGCTGTTGATGATTTTGCCCAGGGAGGAGGTGTAGATGGAAAAGAGCAGAGGACCAAGGACAGAGCCTTGAGGTACACCAACAGATAGAGGCAATGAGGAGGAGGAGTTACCAGCAAAGGACACACAGAAGGACCTGTTGGATAAATAGGATTCGACCCAAGCGAGTGCAGTGTCACCGAGACCCAGAGAGTTGAGGGTCTGTAGAAGGAGGGGGTGGTCAACAGTGTCAAAAGCAGCCGAGAGGTCAAGCAGGATGAGAATAGAATAGTGGCCGTGTTTTTTAGCAGTTAGGAGGTCGTTGGTGACTTTGGTGAGGGCAGTTTCAGTTGAGTGTAGGGGACGGAAGCCAGATTGCAGGGGGTCAAGTAGGGAATTGGAGGACAGGAAGAGGGAGAGGCGGTTGAAGACTAGTTTTTCTAAGAGCTTTGATGTGAAGGGAAGCAGGGATACAGGGCGGTAGTTGGATGGAGAGTTGGGATCTAGGGATGGTTTCTTTAGTAAAGGGGTAACTAGCGCGTGTTTGAAGGCGGATGGAAAGGAGCCAGTGGAGAGAGAGAGGTTGAAGATGTGTGTGAGAGCAGGGGTGAGGGAGGAGGAGAGGGGAGGAATTAGATGCGAGGGAATGGGGTCGAGCGGGCATGTGGTGAGATGTGAGGAGGACAATAAGGAATTGACTTCCTCCTCAGTGGCTGGGAGGAAGCGGCAGAGGGTGGCAGAGGGGACCTGTGGGAGTGGAGGTGGCAGATAACTATCTTGTGTTGGGATGTTGCGTCTGATATTTAGAGTTTTACTGAGGAAGTAGTCTGCCAGGTCTTGAGCGCTGAAGGCAGCTGTGGGGGGAGGTGCAGGTGGGTAGAGGAGGGTGTTGAAGGTGGACCAGAGCCGTTTAGGGTTGGAGGACAGCGTAGATATAAGAGATGAGAAGAAGGATTGTTTGGCCAAGTGGAGGGCAGAGGTGTATGACCGGAGAATAAACTTGAAGTGAACAAAATCAGCTTCAGAGCGGGATTTCCTCCAGGCACGCTCTGCAGTGCGGGAGCATCTTTGCAGGTAGCGTGTCTGGAGGGTGTGCCAGGGCTGAAGCTGGCGGCGTGGGGCCTTACAGAGTCGAAGAGGAGCAAGAGTGTCTAGAGCAGAGATAAGAGTAGTGTTGTAGTGATTAGTGGCAGCATCAGGGCAGGTGAAGGATGAGGTATGAGGGAGGTGGTGAAGTAGGTTGGAGAATTGATGGGGGTCCACAGCATGTAGATTTCTGCGAGTGTGTGTGCGGGGTGGGGGAGCAGGGTGTTTAGGAAGTCCAGATAGGTTGAAAGAGAGAAGGTGGTGGTCAGAGATGGGGAAAGGGCGACAGTTGAACTCAGAAATGGAGCAGAGGTTGGAGAAGACAAGGTCAATAGCGTGACCATCGCGGTGGGTAGGGAGGAGGGAGGATTGTGTGAGTCCAAGGGAGGATGTGAGTGAAAGAAGTTTGGAGGCAGCAGGGGCGGAAGGATCGTCAATGGGAATGTTGAAGTCGCCGAGAATTAGGCATGGAAGATTAGAAGACAGGAAGTGAGAAAGCCAGGTAGCAAAGTGGTCAAAGAACTGGGAGGTTGGTCCAGGTGGGCGGTAGATGACTGCCACCCTGAGAGCCAGAGGAGAGAACAGGCGGATGCAGTGTGTCTCGAAGGAGGAGAAGGAGAGGGATGGAGGTGGAGGGAGATGCTGGTAGGTGCAGGAGGGAGAGAGCAGGATTCCGACCCCGCCACCATTTCTCTCACCCGGTCTGGGGTATGGCTCAAGTGTAGACCGCCATGTGAGAGAGCAGCAACGGAGGCCGTGTCAGAGGGAGTTAGCCAGGTTTCAGTTAAAGCTAGGAGGTTGAAGGAGTTTGAAAGGAAGAGGTCATGGATTGCTGTGAGTTTGTTGCACACAGAGCGAGCGTTCCAGAGGGCGCAGGAGAAAGAGGACAGGCGCTGAGGGATTATGGGAATGAGGTTGCTGGGCTTGCAGGGAGGTGATTTATGTGCGATGGAGATAGGATGAGATGGAAGTATTGGATGTGTTGTGGGGCCAGGGTTAGGGGATATGTCACCTGAATAGAGTAACAGCAGGAAGGTGAGAAAGAGAAGGTGGGAATGGGATTTGTGGGAGTGGGAGTGATTGGCAGCACGAGAGTTAGAGGGAGACCATGTTCTGAGGAAACAAAGGAGCTCATGTGAGGCCATCATGTGGGACGAGAGGAGGGAGGGAGAGATGCAGATAGTGTAGGGGTCGGTGGTAGAGGGGCAGGAGTTCCATTTAAGGAGAAAGGTAGAAGTAAAGAGCAGAAGCGTGAGAGAAAGCATGATATAGACGTGCGTTTACCCAGAGTAAAAGTGGGCCTTGCAGTTCCTTCCTCCAGTCCCGCAACTCCAGGAATCAACTCTGCGCGTCCACTTAAGATGCCACTTGAGGATGTCACAGGACCCAAGGCTCAGTGGAGCTGGTCTTAAATGTTCATTCTTTTCATGTTCTCCCTACCTGTCCTGTTAATTTGTTAGGCAGAGATTTGCTTTCTTTGCTTGCTGTGTCTATTATCTGCATGCCATCTGGATCTTTACATGTGGATTCTCCATTCTTTTCTATTGAAGCTGCTCCCAGCACACTTCATCCCCCATCAGCCCCTCCCCTCTCTCCCCCTCACTCTTCCTCCCATTCCTTCTCTCCTCTTCACTGTGCTTTCCTTTCAGCACCTGATCTCGAATTGTGTGTACATCCGGATGTATGGGCAATTGACGAATATGATGTGGGTTCTATCTCATGCACCCCATATTCGGCAAATTTAAAAGAATCTGCAACTCCTGTCTATCACAAGCAATATAATCTGTCACCTGCTAAAGTTGAAGGAATACGGGAATTCATTCACCGCTTCCTTGCTACTGGCATTCTGCATCCCATTGTAAGTTCGTACAACACTCCTGTAAATCCTGTGCCTAAAGGAGATGGATATCGCTTTACTCAGGATTTCAGATCTCTCAATGAAATCATAATTCCTATTTCTCCAATTGTACCTGACCTCCCAACCCTTCTCACCTCCATAACCCCAGACTCCACACATTTTACAGTCATAGACCTAAAAAACGCCTTTTTTTCTGTCCCAGTACATCCAGATACACAACACATTTTGGCCTTTAAATTTGAAGGTAGTCAGTTTTGTTGGTCAGTATTACCTATGGGATTTATTGACAGTCCCGCTACCTTTGCACGTGCACTGCGTGAGACTCTGTTGAGTCCGCCGGAAGGCTCCACCTTACTACAGTATGTGGATGACCTCCTCCTTTGTAGCCCCAGCCAAGCTGCATGTCACACTGACTCTGTTGCTCTCCTCAACCATCTACACTCAGAAGGCCACAAGGTGTCCAGAAAAAAGACACAATTTTGCTCCACCTCTGTTGAATATTTGGGTTTCGTTCTCACTCAGGGATCTCGTGTCCTCTCACCGTCCCGCATTCAGAGCCTGCTCCAGCTCAAGCGTCCTGCCTCCAAAACAGACATGTTGTCCTTTCTAGGGATGGTGAATTTTTGTCGTCACTGGATACCAGACTGTTCCTATTATGACTCTGTTCTTCGTGCGTCTGCTGCGCGCACAGCTCCGGACCAAATTGTTTGGTCTCCGGACATGGTGTCTGCCTTCGATACGTTAAAGGAACTGTTGGCTACTGCACCAGCACTGGGGCTACCGAGTTATAAACTGCCTTTCCACCTCTACTGTAGGGAGGATGGGCGCACAATGGCGGCTGTTCTTGCACAGGTCCACGGAGGGGCGCTGCGTCCAACTGCATTTTTGTCAAAAGTCATGCCACCTGTTGTTCAGGGAATGCCAAATTGTCTCCACTCCTTGGCTGCCTGTGCCATGGCTGTGGAAACAGTTCAGTCCTTAACCCTAGGTACTGACACGATTCTCCATACACAACACAATGTCTTGCATGTACTTCGTAACCTTTCTACCCAGCACATTTCTTCCCAACGTTTGTCTGGTTATGAAACTGTACTAACTTCTACCTCCAATTTGTCTGTCAAATACTCTTCTGTCACTTCTGGTCCTTCTGTTGTTCTAAACGCTCTCCTGCGTCTACGCGAAGACCAAGAGGAGCCTCGTGAATTACATGATTGTCTTCCGCTGATTCAACTAATGACCTCTCCTAGATCTGATCTTTCTGACACTCCTCTAGAAGGTCCTGATATTCGTCATATCTTTGTTGATGGCTCCTGTTCTCGTCCTTCTGATTCACAGTATCTGACTGGTTATGCTGTGGTTGAATTGCCTGACATTGTGCATGAATCTGCTTTCATTCCTTCAAATTCTTCACAAGCTGCGGAACTCTTTGCTTTAACAGCTGCATGTAAACTTTTTAAAGATCTCCCTGTCAGCATTTATACTGACTCTCGTTATGCATTTGGTGTTGTGCATGATTTTGGTGCACTATGGCATCGCCGTGGTTTTACTACGGCTGATGGACGTCCTATTTCTCATTCTGATCTGATTTCTGATCTCCTGTCTGCTATTCTATTGCCTTCTCGTCTTGCTGTTGTTAAATGCAACGGTCATGATCCTGTTGACTCTTTTGTTTCTCGTGGCAATCACTTTGCTGACGCTAAGTCTAAAGCTGCTGCTCTTTCATCTCCTACCATTTCTCTTGTTCCTCACCCTCCAATTGTCACCTGCTACCTTTCTCCTTTTCTGCTGCCCCAGAAAGGGATGCTTAAAGAACTCCAGGCAGGTGCTACTGAAGCTGATCTTTATCATTGGGCCTCAGAAGGCCTTGTGAAGTCTCAAGAAATTCCGCCTGATGTTAGAATTTATGAGAAAGGAGGGAGAGTGGGCCTACCTGCTGCAGCAGCGCCAATCTTATTTTTTATTTTCACGGTCCTGGCCACAGATTTCCCAAACTCACATACAGCGAAATGGCTAAGCATTTTTCTGTTTGTAATCTTAAGGCTATGATTAATTCCCAACTTTCTCGTTGCCTTATATGTGCCAGAAATAATACACAGGGCCCAAAAATTAAAACTCAACACCTACCGCCAGCTAATGGTCCATTCCAGGAACTCCAAATTGATTTTACACACATGCCCACTGCAAAAGGTAACCTGAAATACCTTCTGGTAATAGTTGACAAGTTTTCTAGATGGCCTGAAGCCTTCCCTACTGCAAGACAAAATGCCAGAACTGTTGCCAAAATTCTTTGTAAAGAATTAATACCCAGATATGGATGCCCCATATCTATTGATTCAGATAATGGTCCTGCCTTTACCTCCAAGATCACACAGGAATTGGTAAAATTAATGGCCATTCAATGGAAGTTTCATTGCCCATACCATGCGGAAAGTTCCGGAATCGTGGAACGGCAAAATAGAAATATCAAAAATAAACTTAGAAAAGCTACTGAGGGTACCTTCAAGAACTGGCCGGATTACCTTCCAGCCATTCTTGCAGAATAAGAATGACCACCCATTCTGTCACTGGTCTCTCCCCCTTTGAAGTTCTCATGGGAAGACCCTTTCCTACCCCATGGATTCCTAAGCAAGGTCCCCTGGTAATGTTACCAGGTGATCTGGATGAATTTAGAGAAGCATATGTTACTCAATTGCTTAAAACATTGCATGATTTCCATAGAACGGTCTCCTGCTCTTTTCCGCCTCTCTCCACAGATCCTACTCACCGTTTTGTTCCAGGAGATCGAGTACTCGTGAAGGCCCTGCATCATCACAAAACCATTGATCCACCATATGGAGAGCCGACTACCGTCCTTGCTGTGACCAGGACCGCCGTGCTGACTGATGAATCACCTTCCTGGATCCATGCATCAAGGATAAAGAAAGCGCCATTCATCCCTGATGACTTCATTCCTGATCCACCTGTGACCTCAACCCCAGACGTGGAGTCGCTGACCCCTGCTTCTAGATGACCTCCTCCTGTGACATATCCCGCTGATGAATCTGGAGTGTGGGCCACAGCAGTTGTAAGCCCCTGCTAACCTGTTGGCTGGTTTCCCAGCTGAAGAATCGTTTTCCCCCAATTTATTTTTATGCCTATTAACTGTCCTATTCAACCTGAAGAGTAGTACCTTTTTTTCCTCATTTACACGAACTATTTATTTTTTGATGAACTTTCCTTTTTCACAAAGTAATACATATTGTATTAACTCTGATTTTACACTTGCAGTGTCTATTGCTAGAACTACTACCGAGATGTTTTGCTCTTTTTCCAAGAACTGTTTTATTTTTGTTGGTTCGCTTTTAATAATTATGATTTATTTCATCATACTTACTGGTAGTTCATGTTACTATCACAGATGTTTTTGGAAAGATATTGTAGGTCCCCACAATATCTCCTTTGCTCGTCCCCCAGTTCTTAATATGCGTTTGAAAAGAGACTTGCATCGACCTAATAACTATGAATATGCTGCTCAGACTATATATGAACTTTCAGGTTTCAACAAGTCCTGCTGGATATGTATGGCCAAACCGACTAGTTCTAAATATGGTATACCGTATGAAGGAGTTGCTTTGAATCTAAGTCTTTTTGATGATGATTTGTTTACACTGCCTACTTTCTCTAAAACTACTAACAATCCAGGTGCCACTTTTATACGTGCTCCCCTCTTACAGGAACATCGTGGTACTGCAGTGATACGAATGAGATTTAACATTACTGGTAGAATGCCTTCACCAGAACCTAACAGAAAGGAACCTCCTTGCCAGGTTATAATGGATCATATGTATGTCCCTAATAATTCTGAGATGAATCTACAAGCCACTTTTTGTATTTTCTTTCTTTACGGTAATAGTTCTTCTTCCTGGTTCAGCACCCCTTGGCATTCTAAGTTAGTGTCCTCCCCCTTTGTTCTAACCCAGGTATACCAGATAAATGTGTAAGTTTATGGCAATGGATGGATAAAACTTTCCCTGTAAGTGTTGGCAACGCCAACTCTGCTGATTTCATGTTTGGATGTATTAACGCATCCCAAGTTAATGCTACCCATGTTTTGTTTAAAAATACTGTGTGGAATGTAGCATCTTTTGGGAAACTTAACTTACATGATTCCAACAGTCCAAAAGATAGAAACATAGAAACATAGAAAAATGTCAGCAGATAAGAACCTTTCGGCCCATCTAGTCTGCCCAATTACATGGATACTTTACCTGGATTTATCTTTTGTTGGATTGGACCTTGCAAGTGGAAGATGGCACATACTCTAGTATGATAATGGTTGCAACATATTATATTGATGCTTATGCTACCTTGCCCCTTAACCCCCCTTTTTACTGGTTATGTGGTAAATGGGCATATTTGGTAATACCTAGAACCTATGTTGGTGAATGTGTTTTGGGTCTTATTGGTCCATCTCATACTATTCACCCTTATGTTCTGTCTGGTATGCGCATTAACCTACATAACACTGTACATCGCTCTCGTCGCTCCTCCATATCTGTCAAAACCTCTGAGGCAGAGCGATTTGGTGGAATCTTGCTACCCGCATATGGTGTTGCTCGTTTGTATTCTAAAATGAACCTTTTTGTAGACTTAGTTGATGACTTGTTTAATCACACTACACATGCTCTAGCAGTTCTTTCTGCTGAGCAACGTCAGATTAGAGATGCAGTAATTCAGAATCGTATGGCCCTTGATTATTTGTTAATGAAGGAGGGTGGTGTATGTGGTTTCTTAATTTGACCCATTGTTGTTTTCACATTGATGACATTTCAGGTGAAGTTTCTCAAGATATACATGATATTGAGGAAATTCAAACCCAACTCAGGAAAGTATCAAGTCCCTTAGATGGATTTGATTGAACCTTTGGCTTTAGTTCTATTTTTGGTAGCCTAGGTTCAACTATTTTACATGGTTTAATGTATCTCGTTATGATTATTCTTGTAATTGCCATTTTTTACAAATTGTTGATGCTGTGCCTTGAGAAATGTTGCGTTTCTAACTCACCTATGATGCCAGCCTATCTATACTTCCACCCCCCTACTTTGATTCCTCTTCAACGTTCCACTCTTATGAGTAATTACTAACCTCTCTTTCTTTTTTTTATTTCTACGTATTGGAATGATTTATATGTATAATATGATGACAATGTAACCCCACTTGTAATAGGTTCACTAGTTTAGTTTAGTTTTCTTTTTTAATTAATGATCACATGATTCGTGATCAAAAGACGGATTGAAAGGAATTTTGAAATATGGTAGCTAATTCACTGTATACATATTTCTATATTCTAGTAATATTTGATAGCTATATAAATATATAGGGCCTGATTGACTGCTCAGCAAATGCCTAATGTGTTCATGAGGTAATGCTGAGTCTGTTCTTTCTCTTGGCTTCCTGTTTTTTATTAAGGAGTGCAAATTTTCTATTCAACTCCACTTCCTCTTGAAACTAAGAGAGGCTGGCTGGCCGAGAGGAAGGGAGGGATACACATGGTTATTGTTCATATATCCTATGGAACATTCTTATTTCAAGAACAGGATATAGCTGTGACGTCAATTTAGTCGTGCCTACTAGACAAGGACAGGAAATGTTTGTGTAAGTCTAGGTACTGCCCAAAGTATAAAAAACATGTTTCCTATATTACTGACGTATTGATTCTTTATTGGTTTGTAATCCATGAATTTGTGACACTCCTATTTTGACAAAACTACTGAATGTTTGTAATTTTGCCCCAGAGTAATAAGAAACACCCAAGACAGAACTTGTGTCCTGGTCTTTTATTCTCACTCGAGTTGTTTTCTGTATGGTCACTGGGTATGGTGACAAAGCAGCTATCTCCATCATCACTGGACCGTGGCCATTCCTGTGATGCTTGCAGAATACATATCAAGCAGTGCTTCGAGGACAGATCATGGAGTTCGCGGCCCGGAAATGGAAAGAGGACTCTCTGCATCTTACTAGCGCTCATTCAGATTTGCTCAGGAGTTATAGAGCTTATTTGACTGACCCGACACCTGTTGCATTGCAGACATACAAACAAGATAAATCCAGGTACGATACCCTAGCTACCAACCACGCGCAGCGCTCCTGGCAGCATCAGAAATCCCGGTTTTATCATTTTGGTAATAAACATGGTCGCCTCCTGGCCAACCTGGTACGATCCCAGACTCAGACCAGACCCTTTATCTCCCAAATTAAGACCACGGATGGTACCTTACTTACTGACCCAGTAGCTATTGCTGGGTATTTCCGACAATATTTTTGCTGATTTCTACAAGGCGGGCCCTGACGATTGTCCGACGCAACTGAGTATTTTTCACAAAGCGCAAATTCCAAAAATGTCCGCAACCGACAGGGATGCCCTTTCGGCGCCAATCTCACACACCGAAGTCCAAAAAGCGATAACTTTGCTCAAAAACGGGAAAACTCCAGGACCAGGTGGATTTGGGGCAGAATATTACAAGCTCCTTTCAGGCTCGGTGGTCCCACACTTGGTCTCACTTTATAATAATATGCTACAAGGGGAGGAACCTCCTCCGACTTTTAATGAGGCCAGGGTGGTGGTTATCCCCAAGCCTGGAAAGGATCCTACCTTGGTCACCTCCTATCGGCCTATTGCGCTGTTAAATACTGACCTGAAACTGCTATCCACCATCATGGCCGGCCACCTACAGAGGCCTCTGGCGCGTCTTGTGGGCCCCAACAAACGGGTTTCCTTTCTGGCCGACACTCCACCACAAACATACGCAAGGCTATAGCGGCCATATGGTCCTCCTCCCTTACTCCACATGCCTCCAATCTTCTATTGAGCTGCAATGCCGATAAAGCGTTCGACAGGATATCCTGGGCCTATTTAGAGAGATTTATTAAGTTCCACCACTTTGGAAAGGTATTTCTGACCCTATTTCGCGCGCTTTACCACAACCCTTCCACAGTAATCACAGCGAATGGACTTAACTCTGCCCCCTTTGTACTAGAGAGAGGTACCAGACAGGGATGTCCTTTATCGCCATTACTGTTTAACCTAGCCTTGGAACCCCTCCTTCGCATTATAGAGACGTGCCCGGCAATCACGGGTATTCGTTTGTCCTCCACGGTGACACTAAAAGTGGTTGCTTTTGCAGACGATCTGCTATTGTTTCTTTCAAACCCAGCATCTGCTACGCCACCGTTGTTGACGTTATTTGATTCATTTTACACAGCCTCGGGTTTCCAAATCAATTACGTTAAGTCGTTCGCTCTGCCCCTGGGATCCAAGCCGCAAGGTGCTTGGCTCAAACAATTCCCCTTCTCCTGGGCCCCTACACCATCCATCAAATACCTAGGGATCGTCCTGCCGACGGACATTTCTCAATTATACAGCCTCAATATTGACCCCCATCTCACTCAAACTAAGTTACTCCTGGAAGCATGGAGTTCTCTCCCTTTGTCCTATCTGGGAAGGGCTGCACTTATTAAAATGACCTTATTCCCCAAATTGCTCTATCCATTACAGGTTTTGCCTATACTGTTGAAGCCCACAGATCTCCGTATATTGCATAGACTATATGCGGCATTTATCTGGCAAGATAAATGAGCACGCATCCCACTTCCCGCACTCCAACAGTCGATAGCTAGGGGAGGTCTTAACTTTCCAAATGTAGCTGACTATAACTTAGCGGCCCTATACCGTTATGCTGCTGACTGACTGAATGATACTTCACACTTCGTGCCCTTGCAGGTCGAGCAGGCGTTGCTTCCCTCCTCTTCCTTATCGGCGTTCCTGCATCAAAGCTCACCCATCCTCCCCCCTAGTCTACGTTCTAACCCATTACTGTCCTCCACAAAATTGACCTGGATCAAGATTCGCAAGCGCCTTCAGCTCACTTGGCAAACGACTTTGTGGTCACCCATTCTTCACAACCCACATTTTCAAAATGCCTCCCCCGCTCCGATCTTTCACACTCTGGCCCACCGCGGTTTTACCCACATGCACCATTACATTGATGGAGTGTCGGGCTTGCCGTATTCCTATATGACCCTCAAAGACAGAATCGCACCCTTGGACATACACCCGGTATATTACTTGCAATTAAGGCAATTTATTCTTACCCAATTGAGCACATTGTCCCCTAATGACCTAGCCAATTCGCTGGACACGCTCCTGTTTTCCCGCCCTTTGTCCCCTCCCTCTACCTCTACTATCTACACACTTTTACAATCTTCGCTACCTACCAAACTCCCCTGGGCGACTATAACTAGATGGACCACAACCTTTCCCGAGCTTTCCACGCCGGACTTGATTGAGGTCACCTTACTATCCAGGCGCTCCCTTCCCTCTGCTAACTACTGGGACATGTTTTATAGAATACTCCATCGAGCGTATATGGCACCCGACAGAATGGCTCGTGCAGGATTGTCGCCAAACGCAAATTGTTTAAAATGTCAAGGTGCTCATGCTGACTTATGACATTGCTTATGGTTATGTCCCTTTATTCAACTGTTTTGGGACACAATACAACGATTTGGTTCACAGGTTCTTCGTCTAGAAATTCCCTTTACGCCGGAATGGGCCATCTTTAATCGTCTGACCCCTCTCACCCCTAGACCGTTTGCTAAGTGCCATCGATTTTGGCTAACCCTACTGGATGCAACGGGCAAGAAAGCGATCTTGTCACAATGGATTTCCACTACCCCTCCTTCCTTTCGCATGGTTTATGACAGAATCTATGCCATATTTTTGGCGGACTGGACCGAGGCTGCAATGAAAACAAGACTCAGTCCTTCTTTACCAATTGGACCCCCTTATTCGCACCCTGCCATGCGAAACTAAGGACTCCATACGTCACACCTTTTTCTGCACTCCTTAGTACTCGCTACAGATACTGCGGGGTATCCCACCCATCCCTCAAGACCCCCAGGACCACGCCTTATCCCATTTTCTAGTTTCCTCCCCCTCGAACCCTGTAGATGCTCGCATTTAATCGAACCACTTACCCTTGGGAATTGTACAATAACTTCTACATTAACTGCTGGATGCCACATGTTTGCACTAGCTGAATATCTGATAATGATGTATAATAAGATGTCTCTCTGTATGTTTTTTTCTGTAAGTTGATCCAAGATGAATAAACATATGTTTTAAAAAAAAAGAATAGCAGAGGAGCTTGGAATGATCCATTTTGAAACCCTCCGGTGAGATAATATATCCAAGAAAATATACCGAGGTTAAGTCAAATAATAATTTTTCCAGTATACAGTAAAGACCATTCACCAATATTTGCTTAACAACTATGTGAACGTGCTTATGGTGAGTGTTTAGATCTGGGGAGTATATCAAGATATCGTCGCAATATACTATAACAAAGGATTGCAAGAAATCCCTGAGTACGTCATTTGTAAGGTCTTGGAAGACCTTTCACAACCCGAAAAGGCATCACTAGATATTTATAATGCCCACTCCTAGTATTGAATGCTGTTTTCCATTCGTGTCCTTCTTTGACACAAACTTGAAAGAATTGATATTTTTTAATTTCCTATATGAATACAGTTGTGTTCAAAATTATTCAACCCCCACTGAAATTGAGTGTTTTGGCCAGTTTGACATTGATTTTGATCATTCAGTCATCTTGCTTACAATTAAGTCAAAGAGGCACGTGTAGGTCAGACAAATATAACATAACATTTATAATGAAATAACCACAAATGTCTTTTCTGTGCTCACATCATTATCAGTTTTATTCAACCCCCAAGTGACATTCAATCTTAGTACTTACTACAACATCCTTTTACAGTTATAACAGCTTTTAAACGTGAAGCATAGCTTGACACAAGTGTCTTGCAGCGATCTACGGGTATCTTCGCCCATTCGTCATGGGCAAAAGCCTCCAGTTCAGTCACATTCTTAGGCTTGCGCACTGCAACTGCTTTCTTTAAGTCCCACCAGAGGTTCTCAATCGGATTTAAGTCAGGTGACTGCGATGGCCACTCCAAAATGTTCCAGCCTTTAATCTGCAACCATGCTCTAGTGGACTTGGAGGTATGCTTGGGATCATTGTCCTGTTGAAAGGTCCAACGTCTCCCAAGCCTCAGGTTTGTGACGGACTGCATCACATTGTCATCTAATATCTCCTGGTACTGAAGAGAATTCATGGTACCTTGCACACGCTGAAGCTTCCCTGTACCTGCAGAAGCAAAACAGCCCCAAAGCATGATTGACCCCCCGCCATGCTTCACAGTAGGCAAGGTGTTCTTTTCTTCATAGGCCTTGTTCTTCCTCCTCCAAACATAGCGTTGATCCATGGGCCCAAACAGTTCTAATTTTGTTTCATCAGTCCACAGAACACTATCCCAAAACTTCTGTGGTTTGTCCACATGACTTTTGGCATACTGCAGTCGACTCTTCTTATTCTTTGGAGACAGCAAGGGGGTGCGCCTGGGAGTTCTGGCATGGAGGCCTTCATTACGCAGTGTGCGCCGTATTGTCTGAGCTGAAACTTCAGTACCCACATCTGACAAATCTTTTCTCAGTTCCTCAGCAGTCACACGGGGACTTTTCTCCACTCTACGCTTCAGGTAGCGCACAGCAGTCGAAGTCAGCATCTTCTTTCTGCCACGACCAGGTAGCGTTTCAACAGTGCCCTTTGCCTTGAATTTGCGAATGATGCTTCCTATGGTCTCTCTTGGTATGTTTAACATCTTTGCAGTCTTCTTATAGCCATTGCCCTTCCTGTGAAGAGTAAGCACCTCTTCTCTTGTCTTCCTGGACCATTCTCTTGACTTCACCATGTTTGTAACCACACCAGTAAATGTCTAGAAGGAGCTGAGTATCACAGTCATTTTAAAGCTGCCTAATTGGTGCTTATTATGCTTTATTGCTGCTTCGTGACATCCACAGGTGTTTTCAATACCTGATTGAAAACACTTGAATGAACCTCTGTTCTTCAGAGTGGTAGTCTTTAAGGGGTTGAATAATTGTGTCAATGAAGAATTCACAAAAGAAACATTTACTACTGTATTACAAAACCAATTGATGTCATTTTAGTTGCATATGGTTCTTTAAAAAGTTCTTGTAGGATTTCATTCTGAATACAATTACAAATGTACACTAAATTCCCTAAAACCCTTTACAGCATTGGGGGTTGAATAATTTTGAACACAACTGTATATATGTATTGTAATTCAAATACGTACTGTAGTTAATATGTATTGGGCTGTGGTTTCCCCCTCCCTTTCCCCCTCTCTTTTATGGCACGTGATCCTGTTAGAAATGTTGGAAAAGTGCACAAAAGTTGTAAGACAGAAAAAAACATCTCTGAACCATATATGGTAATAATAAGTGCCTCTTTGTTAACTGTGCTGGCCAAACTCTGACGTTGAAAAATATCTGTACACTGATTGGCTATAAGTTGTTTGAAATCTAATAAATAGATGTCCGAACAAAAGAATAGTCAGACATGACATGAAAACTGTACATTGTGTGTAGCTGATTTTAATGTCTCCGCTATAGCGTAAGCACGCGTCTTTCTTCATTTTCTTATTTGAGAAGGAACTTGCAGATATTTTTGGAATTCCTGTTATGGTAATTATAAAATAGGAAGACTGTTTTGATTTGTTTAATTTATTATTTTACAGTTGTGTCAGAAGTGGGATCTGCCATATAAATGTGCTTTGTTTACATTTGCTCGTTCAGATCATGAATCTTAATGCCTTCCTGGTTATATTTAGTTTTTGTTCTGGCTGTGAGAGCCTGTGTGTGTTTTTGTTGCAGGGATGTTTTATGGATGCTCTATTTGTTTTGGTTTGTTTGAATTTGCCTGGAAGGATGATCTAGGATTACCTCCCCACGGTGTCGAGGTATATTTTTGTTTATATTTGTGTTTATTGAGTAATTAAAACATCATTTGAGTCCTCGCAATGTGACTCATGTGTGTATTATTATTAACTCACCTGAGAAAGGAAGTCATAAAAAAGAAGAGACATTTCTAGCATTGAGTATTTATTTGTTTGTATCCACTCACCTGAGAAATTAAGTCATAAAAAAAGAGACATTTCTAGTGTTTGAGTATTTGTATTTCTGTCTGCCTGTCTGTCTGTTTATAGTAGCTCTGTTGTGTTGGAGTTTTGACTAGTCCATGCCTGCTTGTAATTTTGAGCATTTTATTTTTTTTAATTGATAGATCTGTCCAGTTTTCTTCTCATATAACAAAATGGCTTTGTCTCCCATTGAGAGCCATTCCCTTTGCGCTGCTGTCCCTTTCGCGCAGTTGCTTTCCTTTGCGCTGTTGCCACTTCCTTCGCGCGGCTGTCCGTTTGCGTCGCTGTCTTATTTTTATGACCTGTGTCTCCGTATTGCAATTGCTACCAAATTTTTTTATAGCTGATACTTTCTACACGATTTGATGCAATGTTTTTTTTTTCCCCAGATATTCTGTTTTTGTATTTTATTACTGGTCACGGTTTCTAACTCATACTTGCTATCTTCCATGTTTTATATTTTATTACAATGTACAGCTTCCTGTGTTATATATATATATATATATATACAGTTGTGTTCAAAATTATTCAACCCCCACTGAAATTGAGTGTTTTGGCCAGTTGACATTGATTTTGATCATTCAGTCATCTTGCTTACAATTAAGTCAAAGAGGCACGTGTAGGTCAGACAAATATAACATAACATTTATAATGAAATAACCACAAATGTCTTTTCTGTGCTCACATCATTATCAGTTTTATTCAACCCCCAAGTGACATTCAATCTTAGTACTTACTACAACATCCTTTTACAGTTATAACAGCTTTTAAACGTGAAGCATAGCTTGACACAAGTGTCTTGCAGCGATCTACGGGTATCTTCACCCATTCGTCATGGGCAAAAGCCTCCAGTTCAGTCACATTCTTAGGCTTGCGCACTGCAACTGCTTTCTTTAAGTCCCACCAGAGGTTCTCAATCGGATTTAAGTCAGGTGACTGCGATGGCCACTCCAAAATGTTCCAGCCTTTAATCTGCAACCATGCTCTAGTGGACTTGGAGGTATGCTTGGGATCATTGTCCTGTTGAAAGGTCCAACGTCTCCCAAGCCTCAGGTTTGTGACGGACTGCATCACATTGTCATCCAATATCTCCTGGTACTGAAGAGAATTCATGGTACCTTGCACACGCTGAAGCTTCCCTGTACCTGCAGAAGCAAAACAGCCCCAAAGCATGATTGACCCCCCGCCATGCTTCACAGTAGGCAAGGTGTTCTTTTCTTCATAGGCCTTGTTCTTCCTCCTCCAAACATAGCGTTGATCCATGGGCCCAAACAGTTCTAATTTTGTTTCATCAGTCCACAGAACACTATCTCAAAACCTCTGTGGTTTGTCCACATGACTTTTGGCATACTGCAGTCGACTCTTCTTATTCTTTGGAGACAGCAAGGGGGTGCGCCTGGGAGTTCTGGCATGGAGGCCTTCATTTCGCAGTGTGTGCCGTATTGTCTGAGCTGAAACTTCAGTACCCACATCTGACAAATCTTTTCTCAGTTCCTCAGCAGTCACACGGGGACTTTTCTCCACTCTAGGCTTCAGGTAGCGCACAGCAGTCGAAGTCAGCATCTTCTTTCTGCCACGACCAGGTAGCGTTTCAACAGTGCCCTTTGCCTTGAATTTGCGAATGATGCTTCCTATGGTCTCTCTTGGTATGTTTAACATCTTTGCAATCTTCTTATAGCCATTGCCCTTCCTGTGAAGAGTAATCACCTCTTCTCTTGTCTTCCTGGACCATTCTCTTGACTTCACCATGTTTGTAACCACACCAGTAAATGTCTAGAAGGAGCTGAGTATCACAGTCATTTTAAAGCTGCCTAATTGGTGCTTATTATGCTTTATTGCTGCTCCGTGACATCCACAGGTGTTTTCAATACCTGATTGAAAACACTTGAATGAACCTCTGTTCTTCAGAGTGGTAGTCTTTAAGGGGTTGAATAATTGTGTCAATGAAGAATTCACAAAAGAAACATTTACTACTGTATTACAAAACCAATTGATGTCATTTTAGTTGCATATGGTTCTTTAAAAAGTCCTTGTAGGATTTCATTCTGAATACAATTACAAATGTACACTAAATTCCCTAAAACCCTTTACATCATTGGGGGTTGAATAATTTTGAACACAACTGTATATAGGGACTGATTTCCTTTAAAATATGTCACTTTGCCAGTGTGTAAGCAGCTGAAGGCTGTGTGTCTGCTTCACCCCCTTCTTCTCTAAGCTTTCTTTAAAAAAAAAAAACAGAGAACAGAAGCGTTTGGTTTCACATTACCTTTCAATAATTGCATTTGCTATGCGTTTCGTATTTGCTGTTTATTTAACTCACTGCTGTTTTTTAATTATTATTTTTTTCCATAGTTCCTGCAGGAACAGTTTTCTTTGTTCTTTTTTATTAATATCTATTTTTATTTGTAATATATAATGTTATTATGACGTGTTTATATATAAGTACTGGTTTTCTTTGAATGCCAGCAGATTTTTTCTCTCTGTTCAATTATTCCCCTTCACCCCTCCCCTTTTAGCAGTCTGATCTAAACTATATGTGAGTTTTTTTGGAATGCAAGTTGGATTATGGGATATGTAGTTATTTTGTTGTTCTGTTAGGATATTGTGGGGGGATTTGTTTATATGCTGTGAGTATCTATTAGGGATACTAAGACAGTATATAACAAATAGTAATGATATTGATAATAACACATATCTAGTGCCTTAAATAAATATATAATAGTAATTAAATTCTGGCGCTCTGTTAGTGCTTTATAAAACTGTAACTGTTTTGCGTCTATATAAGATGTAAGGCTATAGCACTAACATATAAATATATATGCCCAGTTTCCCTGTAATATGCTATATTATTTCTATGCAATATGTATATTTTATCTAGTGTAATTGCATATTAAATAACTGAAATAATTCCCAGATTTTATTAAAGCAATTGTAATTAAGAACAAAGCAATGAATTATGAGCTTGCTTAGGCAGGTCAGACGAATGCAATCTGAGCGCACTCTGCGTGCGTGCAGAACGGATATAAAGCAAACAAGGGAATTATGGGAACTAAACTTAATATGAAAAATTATACAAATTGATACATGATGTAAAAAGCTATTTTGTGCGTCAAGGTGCTGGGCGTGTCGCAGATGCGGTCCACCTCCCACGGGCTTTAATATAAGCTAAAAGCTTTCTCAAGAGACGTGGTGTGTAGTTCCTTTGTTTGTAAATGAATGAAATTCTAAGTGTTATAGATATTTATAGAAGCATCCACAGGTTCTGTTCCCCATAGTACAGTAGGCAGGAGGACCTGCTTAAGAGCTTACTATCTAAAAGGATAGAGTGATATTGAAAGATTAGAGTTAATAGAGAATATGAAGTAGTGGAGTCTATGTGTACTGTGTGGGAAGCGCCTACGAGTTCTGTAGCGCTGTAGAAAGGACAAGAAAGACATACTTGTAAATGAGAGAGGTCTCAATGTATCCTTTCTGATAAAATACTTTATTAATCAATAAATTGTGTTATATGGTTGTCATGGAGCTGATGTAACACTCCATGCTTCAAAGCCCAAGAGACTTTATGTTCATTTATATCGTGTGATTTTAGATATATTTTACATCGTTTGGTTATAGTTTAATTTAGTTTAGTGTAAAATGGCATAGCTTTGGTTTTAAAAATACTTATATTCCTGTAGGTAAATGTGTTTTTGTGTATACAGTAAACAAGCTTTACTGCTGTGTAATTTATGCACCAGGGTTTTTCCCATTATCTAGCTGCATGTTTAATTCAAGGGATCTCTGATAGTGTGTGTTTAATCTGATATGTTAGAACAATGGATATACAAATGTTGTGTGAACTGAAAGGCTAAGAATGTAAAGAATGTTTATTGTAAATAACTGACTTAATGTAATTAGTATGGGTATGCAAATTATGACTGTTGGACTTCAGCATAAATGGTGGTTGTTCATTAAAAAGTCAGAGAACTCTCAAGCTCAGAGAGAGAGTATCCTGTTGGAACATACAGCCGCGTCTGGTGTTTCATTCAACAACGCTACACTCCACACTCACCCTCAGAAGGCAGAGAGCGGCCTTCTGGAGATTCCTAACGGCTCCAGGGCAGAGGAACAGAAGCAGGCAGGTCAAGCCGCTCGAGGCGCTGAGGACAGCGCTCCCAGTAGCCGGGCTGACCGCAACGAAGGGGTGTCTGGAGAGCCAGGACAGACGGAAGGGAACGGTTCCTTCACATTGGTGACAAGCGGTGTGGATAGAGGCTCTCCAACACCAATACACCCCGGGCTCAAAAAGTAAAACCGCCCTGATCGAGGAACTGCAGGAAATGGACCAGGGAGCCGTGGGCACGCCAACCTTACCACCCACCCAGGCATTGGTCCCAGAAGATCCCTTCCAAAGGAAAGTGCGGCAGCGGGTAGCCCTCTTTGGAGCCGCCCCATCAGAAGCCGCTATACACAACGCCATCCAGGAGATCCGGCAGGAAGAGGAACGAGACAAGGGGCGCCAGCATGAACTTCGGCTGGCCGAAATACAGAACCATAGGGTTGAGAGCCCCAACCCAGAACAATCAGTGGGCCGGAAGGTGCCCTTCCAGGCGTTTAAAACCTTCAGTGAGGCGGAGGAAGAGATTGAAAGCTTCCTCCAGGACTTTGAGCGGTTGTGCTAGGTACACGAGGTCCAACGCTCCGCTTGGGTCGGTATTCTGGCCTGTAAATTGACAGGTCGAGCTGCAGAGGCGTATCGGACCATTCCGGACGAAGAGGCCAAGAACTATGACTACGTAAAGCAAGCTTTGCCATCACTCCTGAAGCCAGCCGGGTGAAGTTCCGAAACTCACGCCGGCCCAACGGCACAACGCATGTAGAGTGGGCGCATCGGCTACAACGAGATCTAAAGACTTGGTTCCTGGGGAGCAAGGCCAGAACGGTGCAAGAAATCACCCAGCTGCTACTACTGGAACAATTTTTTGAACACACCGCCATAGCAGTACGGGAGTGGGTACGGGACAAGAAACCCCAGACGGTGCAGCAAGCTGCTACCTGGGCAGACGAGTACACAGACACGAGGAAACCCAACGGGGGTGAACGACCCCCACCCCCTCGACCCGCACTACCCACCCCTCCCCCGGAGCCATCGACCCGCTGGCCCGCAGTCAGATCGGCGAGCCGTCCAAACTCGGCGGCCAACATCCGCTGTTACAGATGCGACCAGTTGGGGCATTACCGCTGGAATTGCCCCCACCGACCCCCCATTTCGTGGGCCCCCACCCGAGCACCACCCGTGGCTCACTGCTACCACACCGAAACCCCGTGGTTGGACTCCCCGGAAGAATGGGGGATGTTACACGAGGCCGACCCTGTACAGGCTGCCTCGGCCGGCAACCGCCAACACCACCGACAGGCCGTGTGGATCAATGGACGGGCCGCCGAGGGCCTCCGGGACTCCAGCGCCACCATCACCCTCGTACGACCCCATTTAATACAGAAAAAGGACCGGTTGGACCACACTGTCGCTGTCCGTGTGGCCGGAGGGAAAGTGCTCCGACTCGCTACGGCCCGAGTCCACCTGGATTGGTGTTCGGGGGAGGGATCCGTGAGGGTGGGTTTACTGGATCGACTACCGGCTGAAATCCTCCTCAGCAATGACCTGGGACGCTTAGTTTCTGCCTATGCCACGGATGCAGCAGCCCCGGTGACCACTCGGCAACAAAGCCACCGCAACAACTATGGCACTCCAATCGGGACCCAGGTGAGACCACGACCCAAACCTCCCAAACCCCCCGACCCCCCAAACGCCGACCAACCACGACCCCGTCCCCTTGACCTGACCACCCCCTCACATGGAGCTCCCCAGCCACCCTCCGACACCAGACCCAGACCGACCCCACCCTAGAGAGATACCGAGACCGGGCCGGCAAGGGCCTGGAAGGCGACAGGACCGATAGCATTGAGTGGGAGGATGGGCTACTATATAGGTATACTGAGAGGGTGGGCACCAAGAAGCAACAGGTTCCCCACAAGCAGTTAATCGTACCCCAGGCCCCTAGACAGGAACTCCTGAGACTGGCCCACGACACCCCCCCCGCCGGACACTTAGGGATAAAGAAGACCCGACACCGGTTAACCCGAGCGTTCTTCTGGCCCCGCCTTAGTGAGGATACCCGAGAGTACTGTCGCACCTGTTTGGTCTGCCAGAAGGTAGGGAAAACCGGAGACCACCCGAAAGCCCCACTGCACCCCATGCCCATTATCCAAGAACCCTTTAGTCGGGTGGCGGTCGACATAATCGGCCCCCTGCCTCGCCCCAGTGCCACCGGGAAGAGATATATTCTCACCATGGTGGACTACGCCACCCGATACCCCGAGGCTGTGGCCTTGGCCAATATCCAGGCCGACACCATAGCCAATGCCCTCCTACAGGTGTTTTCCCGGGTAGGATTCCCACAAGAGATTTTGTCTGACCAGGGCACCCAGTTTACCGCTGAGCTGACACAACAGCTCTGGCGCCTGTGTGGTGTCAAGGCACTTCACAGCGCCCCATATCACCCCCAGACGAACGGGCTGTGCGAGCGGTTTAATGGGACCCTGAAACAGCTGATCCGGGCCTTCACCCAGGAAAGAAAGGACTGGGAAAAATACTTACCCCACTTGTTATTTGCCCATCGGGAGGTACCACAGGAATCGACCGGATTCTCCCCCTTTGAGTTATTGTATGGGCGCCAGGTGCGAGGCCCCTTAGACCTAGTTAGGGCTCAGTGGGAGGGGGGACAGGAGGCAGATGGGCTCCCCATCCTCAGTTACGTCTTGGAGCTCCGGGAGCGCTTGACGGAACTCACGAAACTAGTTCAAGGGAACATGGAAACAGCCCAGGCCCAGCAGAAGGCGTGGTATGACCGCTCCGCCCGCAGACGCTCGGTCCTCGTGGGGCAGAAGGTCCTGGTGTTAAAACCACAGCGGCAGAACAAGCTGCAGGCGTCCTACCGGGTGGTAACCCAGCTGGGGGATACCACCTATGTGGTTGTCAGATGCGCAGACACCAGGATCCAGCGGACGTTCCACGTCAATATGCTCAAGGCCTACCATGAGCGCCCAGAGACGGTGGCTGCCATTTGTGCCACGGCCACCGAGGAGGCAGAACAGTTTCCCCTGATAGATCTCCCCGGGATAGACAACCGGCCCGCAGGGGTCGACCAGGTGCAGATAGGGGAGGAGTTGGGTCCCCAGAAACAGGCCCAGATTAGACAGCTCCTCCACAACCACCAGGAGGTCTTCTCTGCCCGCCCTGGCTATACCAGCCGGGCCTTACACCAAGTTGAGACCCCAGGCCAGAGACCCCTCTGGCAGCCAGCCTACCGACTCCCAGAGGCAGTCCGCGAACCCATGCGAGCTGAAATCCGGGAGATGCTGGGGGTTATCGAGCCCTCCACCAGCCCATGGGCCTCCCCCGTAGTGTTGGTCCCCAAAAAGGATGGGACCACTCGGTTCTGCGTGGACTACCGGAGGTTAAACGACTGTACCACGACTGACGCATACCCCATGCCCCGAGTTGACGAGCTGTTAGATCAGATCTCCCAGGGGCACTATCTGACCACCGTAGATTTGTGTAAGGGGTATTGGCAGATTCCCCTGGCAGAGGAGGCGACCCCGAAGTCAGCCTTCATCACCCCATTCGGCCTGTACCAATTTCGGGTCATGCCGTTCGGGATGAAGAACGCCCCGGCTACTTTCCAGCGGTTGATTGATCACCTCCTCGATGGCCTACAGGAGTTTGCCTGTGCCTACTTAGACGACATAGCCATCTACAGCCAAACCTGGGAGGAACACCTTCACCATCTAGGGGTAGTGTTAGAGCGGATCAAGGATGCCAACCTGACCCTTAAACCGGAGAAATGTAAAATAGGGATGTCCGAGGTACAGTACCTCGGCCACCGGGTGGGCTGCGGGAAACAGCGACCGGAACCCGCCAAGATAGAAGCCATTCTCAACTGGCCCACCCCCGGGACCAAGACTCAGGTCCTTGCCTTCCTAGGGACCGCAGGCTACTACCGAAGGTTCGTCCCCCAGTACAGTGCCCTCGCCAAACCCCTGACTGACCTGACCAAAAAATCCCTACCCCGTCAAGTCCTGTGGTCCCCGGAGTGCGAAGCAGCCTTCCAACAACTGAAGACCGCCCTAACCCAAGCTCCCCTCTTAGCCGCTCCGAATTATAATAAACGTTTCGTCGTCCATACAGACGTCTCCATGTTTGGACTGGGAGCCGTGCTGAGTCAGGTGGGAGACAACGGGGAAAACATCCGGTGGCGTTCATCAGCCGCAAACTTCTCCCCAGGGAGGTGGGATATGCCGCAGTGGAGAAGGAGTGTTTGGCCCTGGTTTGGGCCCTGAGAAAGTTCCAGCCCTTTGTTTACAGGCGCTCCTTCACTGTCATGACTGACCACAATCCCCTGGTGTGGCTGAACCGAGTGGCTGGGGAGAACGGCCGCCTGCTACGGTGGAGCCTGGCCCTCCAACCGTTTAACTTCACAATTCAATATCGGCCCGGGCCTCAAAATGGGAATGCCGATGGATTATCGCGGAAAACGGCCCAGGAACCCGGAGACCTCCGTTCACCGACTTCCCCGAGTCGACCCGTTGGGGTCCAACCGTGTCCGTCGGACTTTATTGGGGGGGGAAATGTCACGGAACGGACATAGGGGCTCTGGTCAGCGAGCCCCAGGACTAACCAACTGAGACATTGCAAAGACACTTTTTCCTTTAGACGTTTTGGTTTTGCGTGTGAGCCTATGGACCCACAGCCTTTCAGCGACTGTCAGACCCCGCTGACTTTGCTTATGTGCCCGCAACCATGGAATTTTGAAGATGGCACAGAAGAGGGGCAAGGTGAGAGGTCTCGTCAGTGGCAAGCGATCCGTTTGGGATCTAAGCTTGCCCTGCCGTTCTGGAAGGGGGGACATATGTCATGGAGCTGATGTAACGCTCCATGCTTCAAACCCCAAGAGACTTTATGTTCATTTATATCGTGTGATTTTAGATATATTTTACATCGTTTGGTTATAGTTTAATTTAGTTTAGTGTAAAATGGCATAGCTTTGGTTTTAAAAATACTTATATTCCTGTAGGTAAATGTGTTTTTGTGTATACAGTAAACAAGCTTTACTGCTGTGTAATTTATGCACCAGGGCTTTTCCCATTATCTAGCTGCATGTTTAATTCAAGGGATCTCTGATAGTGTGTGTTTAATCTGATATGTTAGAACAATGGATATACAAATGTTGTGTGAGCTGAAAGGCTAAAGAATGTAAAGAATGTTTATTGTAAATAACTGACTTAATGTAATTAGTATGGGTATGCAAATTATGACTGTTGGACTTCAGCATAAATGGTGGTTGTTCATTAAAAAGTCAGAGAACTCTCAAACTCAGAGAGAGAAGATCCTGTTGGAACATACAGCCGCGTCTGGTGTTTCATTCAACAACGCTACACTCCACACTCACCCTCAGAAGGCAGATAGCGGCCTTCTGGAGATTCCTAACGGCTCCAGGGCAGAGGAACAGAAGCAGGCAGGTCAAGCCGCGAGAGGCGCTGAGGACAGCGCTCCCAGTAGCCGGGCTGACTGCAACGAAGGGGTGTCTGGAGAGCCAGGACAGACGGAAGGGAACGGTTCCTTCACAATGGTGTGTTATGCATATGAGTTTTCTCTGTGTGATGTGAGTGAAATGAAAACATAAATAAATAAAATAAAAACCCCAGATGACATGACAATTGTAGGGAAAGTTGAAATTTATTTGAATTGTAATATAACAAATACATCTGTATGTATGTTTCTGTAAGTAATGAGTATTGCTGTGTTATGTTTTTGTATTTATTTGAATATACAGGAGAATGTTAAGACAATGATGACCATTGGAAAAGAAAGAAAAAAGTTTTCACATTCCATTTCCTTCCCCCTCCATCTTGTCTTTCCCTCTCAATTCCTTTGTGTCCAAAATTTGCTGAACTTTCATCATGGATTCCTGATTTCTTAAAAGTATTTACTATGTTATTATAAATGGTAAAATTAATTAATTTTCCTTACTTACAGGATATTAATGGATTTGAATTATTTTCAGATTTATGCATGCCATCATTTGAAGATTAAGGAATAAAAAATGCTAGCAAAGACAAGGAATGATTTATACCCTTCACTCAGATGACAGTTTTCAGCCATTACGTGCATCTATTCTACATTTATATATATTGAAAGATTGTCCATTAATCGAATAAATTTTATCACCAACTCATTGATTACTCATGCGATTAAAGAAGATCATTGATTTGGAATTAAGGAAATAAAACTTAAAACATATCAATTATTGTCATGACAGTTTCATAAAACAGTAATATTTGATTTTTCACCAATAAGACAGAAGACAAAGAAAGAAAAAAAAAAAAAACAATGCATTTTTTTATGTTGATGGATCATCATTGTGTTGTCTAAGTGATATTTATTCTGTATATTTTATTATTTTTGTTGTTTGGTTACAATTAATGTTGTTCAAATTCCCTGACACATTTAGGATTATTGGAGATCGTATCCAATTAAAATTAGAGTTAATTAATGTATTTAGGAACATATGACTTAAAGCATTTGCATAAATACGTTTCATGACATATTTAGTGTTAAATGGAATATAGTTTAATTCAGGTCTAAATGATTATAGGAAAATTTTATTTCGGTAAAATTAATAGTTGTTTTTTTTTGTTTTGTTTCAAAACACCAAACAAGAATGGAAAAGATATCAATAAAAAATTTTTTTTATATTAAAATGGGTGGAGTATGCACTTAAGGCTATTTCCCTTATGAGCCAAAATTGCGTATATATAAATATATTTTTCTCTAATGAAATGAGTCAGAGGTAGTAGGATTCGTTTTTTTGCTGTGTGAAGCCCATAGGCTTTGTAGGGAAATTTTAAAATGTATTATTTGTGTTTATTCTCGTGTAATTAACACATTTTATTTGTTTTAGTGCACCTGTGAGTGATGTATGATAATGAATGAATGTGTATACGATTAGAGGGTATACCATTTTTTTATTTCTTTATTTTTGCTAAAACCGTGTCACATCTTCATCATCACAAGAAAATCTGACAGTCACCAAGTGACTGAGTATGGAACGAATCATGGACATTTGCAGCACACAAGTCAGATCCTTCCAACTGTGCAAAAACCCTGTATCAAAGAGAAATTCAGTTTTAGACCGGTGCCTGTCAGTGCCATTACTAAACTTCTCTGTAACCGAAAAATGAAACACCAGTCAGGACCTGACCAAATCCCAGCAATGCTGCTGAAAATCAGCGCGCCGGCAATTGCAAAATCTGTCGCAACCCTAATCAATGAATCACTGGCGACTGGATATATACCCAAACTCTGGAAGACTGCGAGAGTGGTACCTATCCATAAAAGTGGAGACAATACTTTGGTATCCAACTACTGTCCAATATCATTGCTTCCTGTAATGTGAAGAATCCTGGAAAATGTGTTTACACTCAATTACGCGATTACTATCAGTAATGGAACTATTTAACCCCAGATCATTCCGGCTTCCGTCCAATTCATTCAACCACAACTGCCCTTTTAAAAGTTTCCAATGATATCCAGGCTGGCATGGAACAAGGAAACCTAACTGGAGCCATCCTCCTTGATTTTGCCAAGGCCTTTGACACAGTAGACCATGGCATCTTGTTACAAAAACTTAAAAACTCTGGTATTGGTGATCGCACGCTAACCTGGTTTCAATCATATGTGTCTGATCGGTCACAATATGTGTCCATTTCTGACAGCACTTCCCTCCTCCTCCCAGTCACGTGCGGTGTACCCCAAGGCTCGATACGTGGCCCCCTGCTATTCACAATATTCATAAATGATCTGCCCAATGTCTGCAAAGCCTCAACTGTACACATGTACGCAGACGACACTGTAATCTATACCAGCAAACCAGATTTCCCACAGCTGGAGGCCGTGCTGCAAGACCAATTCACAGAGGTAGAAAAGTGAATCAAAGATAACAAACTTTTTCTAAATGCTGACAAAACTGTAACGATGCTCTTTGGAACAGCATCTAAACTACACAAATTGCAAACACCCCATCTATGTGTCAGGACAAAATCAAATGGCACGCTGACCACAGTCACTTCTCTCAAATATTTAGGTATGTGGTTGGACCCAAATCTATCCTTTGGCCCCTACATCGAAAAACTTTCATCTAAAATTTACCCCAACTTAAAAGGTACTGATTGTTTATTGAAGTACTGCTTTATCATCTATATTTGTACTGTTGAAAAATCAATAAAAACTTTTCAATTTAAAAAAAAAATATTTTTTTACCCCAAACTAGGTGCCCTGTACAGAAACAAATCCTGCCTGAGCACTGCGGTAAGAAAGCAGATTGTACAACAAATGCTTATGCCAGCTATTGAATACGGAGATGTAGTGTATGCAGCCGCCCCGCAAACGCACCTCTAGAAACTTACTACATTGTATAACTCATTCTGTCACTTTGTGCTACAATGTAACTACATGACCCACCATTGTGACATGTTAAAAGAACTAAACTGGCCGTCGCTGGAATCTAGACGCACCCTTCACCTTTCCAACCTGGTGTTTAAGAGCTTTTCTGGGAAGCTGCCACCCTACCTGACTAGGCTGCTTCCATCAGCAGTTCCCACATCCTATAACCTCCGATCCAGGACCAGCACCTTACTTGCAATACCACAATACAAAAAGAAAGTGGCTCAATCCTCATTTTCCTACAGAGCACCACAATTATGGAATAACCTCCCAGACGCCATCAAATCTTCCCCCAGTCTAAAGTCCCTTAAGAGCTCCCTATTAACATACCTCAATACGGAATGCACCTGTAAACATGTAACATAGTGACTATATTTCCTACATATTTATTTTCTGTTAATCTGTATATTTGTTTTGTGTTAATTTCTTGCATTTTACTACTTTGTATTTCTGTAACCATGTTCTTGAACCCAGGACATACTTGAAAACGAGAGAAATCTCAATGTATCCTTCCTGGTAAAATCCTTTATAAATAAATAAATACATTTTGTTTCAAGTTCAAAGGTCACAGGTAATACACAACCAGTGCAAAGAGACAGCTTGTTCGGGAGTCCCTATTTCGGGAACTCCGGGTATCTCATTTTACTTGACAATTGAAGAATTTAAGAATTATACATCTCAAGCTGGGATGTTGCCAAAAGGCCACACCTTGACCTCGCACTGGATAAGGACCACGGTATTAGATTACGAGATATTATTATTTTTTCTTTAATCCCCTAGATAAGTGTGAGAAAGGATTGGATTTGGGAAAATGAGAATGTATTTCTTGAGAGTGTGTGTGAATGCAGGTTTGTATGCATTTTGTGGAGTGAAGCTGAACATAAGAAAACACATAGATATACATCTGACTCATGTTGATTATTAGATAAATGAACTTTTAAATTCAAGTTATTATATTTTTCTTGTTCGGTGAAGTACATTTTGGGAAATGAGAGTAAATAGTTATTTAATGTCTAGATTAGGCATTTGGCCCAAGTGTGTTTCGCTGGAAGAGTGAATCTAGATAGATAAGTGTATTTTATGCTCATAAAGGGCCTCCTTGGGGAATCCCTATCGTACATCGTAAAGGTATTTCATGAATAATTACTAGACTTTTTTCTTCCCGTCTGAGCAACTAGAAAGATCTAAAGGTATTAGGAGATGACACTGAGGCCCCAGGTATAATTAGTTTAACTGCCTAGGTTTGTTTAATCCTTTTGAGTGATCACAATTGTGTCTGTGATCAAAGAAACGGCTGAAAGAATTGATATTTTTTTAATTTCCTGTATGAATATATATGTATTGTGATTCAAATACGTACTGTAGTTAATATGTATTGGGCTGTGGTTTCCCCGCTCCATTCCCCCCTCCCTTTTATGGCACGTGATCCTGTTAGGAATGTTGGAAAAGTGCGCGAAAGTTGTAAGACAGACAAAACCATCTCTGAACCATATATGGTAATAATAAGTGCCTCTTTGTTAACTGTGCAGGCCAAACTCTGACGTGTAAATATATCTGTACACTGATTGGCTATAAGTTGTTTAAAATCTAATAAATAGATGTCTGAACAAAAGGATAGTCAGACATGACATGAAAGCTGTACATTGTGTGTAGCTGATTTTAATGTCTCCGCTATAGCGTAAGTGCGCGTCTTTCTTCATTTTCTTATTTGAGAAGGAACTTGCAGATGTTTTTGGAATTCCTGTTATGGTAATTATAAAATAGGAAGACTGATTTGATTTGTTTAATTTATTATTTTACAGAACTAAGTTGTAGGCAACTCAGGATCAAGCTTGCTGTACACCGTTGCGCCTCTCAGTCTGTCAAAAAAAATCAGTAATCAGTGGTATAGGGTATACATTCCTGATTGTAATATGATTTAGACCCAATAATCTATACAAAGACGCAAATCACCCTCCTTTTTGGAGACAAAGAAAAAGCCTTCCCCTGTGGGTGAAGAGGAACATCTTATTTTTTTTTTGTACTAAAATTCTTTTATTGTAAAGAAGTGTCAGCAATATAACAGAATATAACATAATGGCTGCGCAGGGGCATATGGATAACAGTAATAAAACAGCATTAAGGAAAATATTGAAGAAAGCCTCAAGGAAACCGTCCAAGGCAGCCAGCTGATAAGGAAAATCAAAAGGGGGGGGGTGAAGGGGACAAAAAGGGAGAAAAAAAACGTCAGGGTGGGGGAACACTGAAGGGCAACGGAGTCCAAAATCTGGGGCACCAGGGGGGCTGAAAATAATAAGTCATCCAGAGTCAGAGTGCGGGTCCAGCGCAATCCCAAGGGAAACAAGAATCACTCTAGCTTCCTCCAGGGACGTCATCTGGTGTTGCTTGCCCCCGTGGCAGATCAGATAATCAGGGCGTCCAAAGACCCAACGGTACCGGAGCTCACGAGGTCGCAGCAGAGAAGTGACCTCTGTAAAGTGATGCCGGACCACCAGTGTCAGGTACGGCAAGTCCCGATAAAATACAATACAGCTGAACGTGGGTCCAGCCACAGACAAGAGCCGGGTGTGAACATCCAGATTCCTGGTGTCCACAAGGACATCACGCGGTGCCCCCTGCCGGGGCTGCAGCAACCTTCTTCAACCGTACAGCTGATAGGATCGGAGGAACCTAATGTGACGGAACGGCCGTCACGGTGTATAAAAAGATTATGTGTGTGTAGTTATTCCTTCATTTAAAAGGTTAAATTTGTTTCTATAATTTAGTATCTGTTTTGATGTATTTCGTTTGCCCTGTATTTATCCAAACGAATTCCCCTGTTAGATGTGCTGTAAAGTGTCCCCAAGGTCATATTTAATTGTGTTTTTCCTGCAAGGTTCCCCACTGATTCTGCGGGTAGAAAACGGCAACATTGTTGCAGACAGCCGCTGACAAATTGCCAAAACCCGACCTGCGTTCACCTGGAGGCCCTTTTACCCCGAGCAAGGTGCTTTTTGGACCATAGGTCCCCAGGGATGGTAGCCTGGTGTGGGGCAAGTCTGGAGAGGATTCGCGAAGGAGAACCCCTCCATCCAACTAGAAATCCCCCTCCTGCCCGGAGCCTGTCAGCCCCTGCACCGCAATCTCGGAAAGAGAGCTGATAAACTTTATCTGGTGGCGTTCTGACCCCTCTGGATGGATCGGGCAGATTCTTTCAGGGAAGCAGCCCGGGGACCAGAGCTACCCAAGGTGTAAAAGGGGTGCCGGAGCGCCCTGGGGATCACCCCGAAAACCCCATTTCCCAGACCATCGGGCTGGGAGCTGCGCCCGTGCCATGGGGGGCATCGGACAGCAGACAGGCAGGCGCCAGAGACTGGGCTATGGCAGAGGACAGTGGCAGAATTCACCCCAGGGGTCCAGGGGCGGGCATGGGAGAGAACAATGGGACTGTACCATATAAATGGACCGTGTACATGCTGTATTTCATTAAACCAACTTGCTTAAACCTATACTGAGTCACGACTAGTATTTGGGGAGGGCATAATCACTGAATAAGCCGGCTTTTACTGAATCCTTCGCTTCCAGACCATCCAGGGACCGCTGCCAATCTCTCTCCCACCTTGCTAGCTCGCTACCCGGCTAAGCTCTCCAGCAAGACTCGGCGCTGCAGATGGAGCTACCCCTGCAGGGTAGCTGATCCGTTACACCTAAGCATCATCATCACCAGCCTTCAGGAGGTGGGAAGCCACACCCAACATGTACCCGAGAAGCTCATTGCGGCCCACGTCTTCAGGGATTGTAAGGAGAAATCGCCAACGGCGTAATAAAAAGCATAGCGCTGCCTCATAATAATGGGACTTGCAGCAGTATTACTAAGATTCACCTCCTACCATGCAGTGCTCAGGTGCTGCCTAATTCACCTTAATGATCCCTGCATAAAACCAGACCACACCTCAGGAACCACGCTTCCACATTGCCTTGGAATCTCCAAGCTGCTAGGAGCTGAACTTGTTCATCCCATACTTACCTGAATTCTGGATCCTATTTCAACCTGCTGGATCTCCTCTTTATACCTCCTGGACTTATTGTTTCTCCCTGGATTCCTTTTATAAACTCCCCTGGATTACAAGGATTTATTTCACTACCTACCTGGATGCCTATACAGAGTGCACTCTGAGGACTAAGTTATAACTTTATTATTTAAAGACTTTTTCCTCTTTATTGTTTATCTCCGCATATATATATATATTCAGTATACTTCTGTATTCCTTAACTCTTATGATTATATGTGTCCTTCTCTGTATAACCTATACCTTATTTTTCTGTGCTAATACCAATACCTGCAATCCATATATGTAATATCAGTTTCTCTCTCCCAGTGGCGTAGCGTGGGGGGGGGCCAACGGGGCGCGATTTTTTTACGAGCTTTTAGGGGCGCAAATTTCAAAATTTTCCCCCCTAATATTTCCCAGCCTTTACCGGCCTTTACCGACTGAGGAAGCCTGCAGAACGGCAGGAGAAACGCGTTTCGGTCTTTTTCCCTATTCTTTGTATTTATTATTATTTGTTTATATTTTGGATTAAATTCTCCCCTGCTTTTATACTTTTATGCTTTTATTCATTTTTAAATTTGTCACCTTTCAATATCCACCATTACCTTTTGACCATCTGAGATCCAGGAACCTGCGCTCCTGATACCCACCAAGTCTCAAGAAGGGTGAGACCTACCTGAAATGGTCTGAGGCTTTACCTACTGAGCCACTCCAATAAGAGGCTCCATACCACCACGTGAGTGTGCCATTGCCTTTTTGTGTATTTCACTTCAACATAGCAATATTACGCTATACGTCCTCTATTTTGTCCGAGGTCACATTGTGCCACTTCACCATTCCGGCCAAGAAAGAGTGTATACAAGTTCAAGAAGCGTGATAACCATCATTGAACTCTATGGGTGAAGCCCCCCCTTTCAAGTGGCTTGCAGGCGCTGACAAGAGAGCCTCACAGGCTCCACCTTTGTGAGTGTGCAATCATTACCCCCTGTTCATATTCATTTTTTTTACCCCTGGTATTGCGCAATCTTTTTGTGTTTTTCCCTCTATTCCATAGGTATAAGTTGTTGCTTTCTCTACTGGTCCATACCTGAGATGAGTACACTCTTTGTATTTTACCTTTAAACACCTGGTGAGAGTGTTGTTATTGTTTTGCGCTCCCTGATCTGCCTCCTTGGCATATCCCCTTTTCTTTATTGTATTTGTGGGTGAGGAATACACCTATTGGTGAGCTGCAATTATTCTTCTGTGTATTTTTTTAGCGCCATATTAACATCTTTTACCCATTTATTTGGGTTCCTCTATTTCATAATATTTCCCAGCCGATCGGCCGCGGCGCGCTGAATGAAGGGAGGAAAATCCGGAAGTGCAAGCACTGCTGTGTCACGTGACGCCGCCTGCGCCACGCTTTTCAGAGCAGGAGGGGAGGCACTCATCATCATGGAAGGCTGCAGCACATCACATGGCAGCCAGAGCGAGGGGCAGCGCCTGCGTATCTGCGCAGATGGATGGACAGGGACTGGCGGCACGTACACTGTGTACTGAGCTGAGCGGCCGGCCTGTCATTGTGACGAGGGCGGCGCCGCTTTGCTGAGAGGCGAGCTGTGTCGGAGGCGCGCGGAGCGGACAGTACCTCTCTACCGAGTTGGCGAGTTCGGAGGAGTGGACACACAGCCGCAGGCAGAGGAGACGAGAGGACGAGGAGCCGAGCCTGGACTGTGCAGACGTGTCATGAGCTGGTGGTCGGTGAGTGAGGACTGAGGAGGACTACTCTGTGTGATTCTTTACTGAAAATTTTCTGAAATTAAATCATCCGGATTCCGACCGTGGCTGCCTGACTGTGTTGTAAATTACATGTAATGCTTCCAGACCCAGTCCGGGTCCACCATTCCCCAGGCCCAACAACAGCCCACCCTGAGCCAAGGTACCCAGTCGGCCGGGGGTACCTGGCTGCTGCTGGGCCTGGCTGCTCCCAACTTCAAGTGTGAGTGACAGGCACAGGCAGGCACAGGCTCAGCCTGTGTGAGAGTGTGTGTAATGTATTATAATAATGTATAACACATGAAGCTCCTTTACACTCCAGCAGCGGATGACAGCAGCCAGGCAGCACGTCTGAAAGGAGTTCACAGCCACGCAGGTGATGAGGTTTGAAAGCAAAAAAAGTCCTCCACGCTCCTCACCACAGCACCCCTGCCCCCCCCCAATCACCAGCTCGACCAGAGGGTTAGAGAGTAAGGGGGGAGGGAGGTGGGTGTGGAGAGAGGGTGATCTGTAATTGTGTCGCTAAGACACTAAACTAGGTGGAGGCAGGGTGTAAATGTCAGCCCGCTGTGAAGCTCTGTAGCTCCACAGATTTGTTCGAGAGAAAGACTAATTAGGAATGAAGGAGGTTTAAGGATTATCCCTGTTTTGCACAAGAGTGAAAGGGGGGGAGTTTCCTTTGTCTATAGGATCAGGCTTTGTTTTATGAGCTGAAGCACGGCTCTTTGTGATTGGGTACAATGGGAAGATAAACAATGGAAAAGGAGGGGGAAGGGAGGATACAAGAGGCTGGGCGGGGGGGCATTTTGGCATTGCAGTAATTTTTCTTTTACTAAGAACTTCAGAGACAGGGCGGCGGCGAGCTCCATTTTGCATCACCATCATCGTATGAAAACCAATGACTGGATAAGTATTACTTGCAGTATCTATCTGTTATGCATACTCTATTATCATAAGTCTGCTATATATATATATTCCTAGTTCCATTATTTATTGGAAGGATAGGTGTGGGTTTCCCATTGTTCGGATCTGTAGGTTTATTTAGTGAATGCTTATTTATATTTGTTTCAATTTGCAATACTGTATTCCTTGTTCATTTGGTGTCCAGCTGCGTGATAGTAATTTCTAATGGGTTATTGTTCTGGGATAACTCTGCCAGAATTCAGTGATTTGTTGTTTTGTATGTTATTAGGGGCATTAGGATTTCCAGTAATTTTGCTTTGGCTGTTTGTGGACTGCTGTGCCTTATTAGTTTAGGTGCTCAGTATAGCGCATGACTGACTGTCCAATTTTAGTATCATCCATGGCTGCAGCCAAAATCATATTAAGCAACCCATATAAACACCGTAAACAAACACAGGGCCTCCCTATACACGCATGTGCCCTCACCATACACACAGTAGGAACTCACTAGTGAAATCACATGTAGGACCTCGGTATAACACACAAAGTCACGCTAATGATGTAGCTATCATACACCCTGAAATCACGAAATTCCTCTCTATAACACACTGAAATCACTAATGTAGTATAACACTAAGAGAAATAAATAAATAAATAAATATATATATATATATATATATATATATATTATAATAAACATAAAAGTAAAATAAAAACTTGCTATAACACGCCGTAATCACACAATAGAAACACACAGAAACCTAGCCATAGCACACGGAGACCCCACAAGGACCTAGTCATAGCACACAGAGACAACACAAAGGGAATGTAATCACACATAGGAACTTGATATAACAGACTGAATCACTGGACATTAGTCACTATAACTCTATAGTGTGCCGAATGAGAAAAGCACCATACGTGCATTGCTGAGTAACACCTTTAGTGGATTCCCAAGCAGCTTCACATGCTGGCCTTTTATGTGGGTTATGATTTACAGGGTTATTCAAAGAGCTGTGTGTTTTAAATAATGTTGGAGTAACCCCAAAGGGCAAAGCAATAAGTTGGTGAGCAAATTAATTTGTATACTGTATTTAAGTTCACTATTTTAATTGTTGCAATTTTTAAAGTGACACAGCAGTAATGTACAATCTTTTGTTTTGAGCACTTGCTAGAGTTGAGTAAATAATTATTTAGAACGGTAACTTTGACTTTATTGTGGGAGAGGAGAGACTTATTTCAGAAATAGAGGAAATATGAGCAGTAACTCACTCATATTTCACGCTTGTACCATCATCATAATAAAGCCTGCGAGTGGATAAGTATTAAGTGTATTTATTCGGGGAATTTTAAGCTATGTTGATAATATACTATATGCGTGTGTGGGTAATCTATTGGGTTAAATACGCGCTAATTTATCCGTTCTGGGGGGCGTGGCCTGGACGGCAACTAAGATGGACGCTTAAGTGAGTTGCTCTGTACCTCCACCGCGCCTTTCATCCGTTTTCACTAGCCTCCACACACCATGGGTCGCAGCAAGAAGTTGCCTGAGGACCCTGGCGCAGCTAGGACCCCGAGGAAGTCGCTTGTGGGACCCCTGGATACTTTCCTCCACCCCGCGACCTCACCGCCGCCGGAATCGAGGCCTGCACGTGGGCCCGAGATGCCGAGATTGGGCGCCGAATCCTCCACGGCAGACCGCGTGACGGACCTCATTGCGGGCTTGCCAACCCGCGAATATGTCCAGGATTTACTGGATGCGGTGCGGGAGTCATTACATCAGGACCTGGCCGCGGTACGTGACGATCTGGGGGCTCTGGAAAAGAGGGTGTCGGCGTTGGAGGCGACCCCGATGTGTGACACTGCTCGGCCTGGCCCTGCCATAGAGACGGAGGACCTTCGAGACGCCACTGTGATCATTGAGGTATGGCGCCGGCTGGATGACCTGGAAAATAGGTCACGCCGCAACAATATTCGTGTACGGGGCATTAGAGAAACGGTCACTGACTTGGACTCCTGCCTGGCACATATTTTTAATTACGTTTTAAATGAACGTGCGGTTTCGCCCTCGAGTTTTGATCGCGCACACCGGGCCTTACGACCTCGACCCGCAGATGCTGCACCGCCGCGTGATGTGATTTGTCGTGTGGCTGACTTCCGACTTAAACAAGTAATCATGAACGCAGCGAGACGGCAACGTATTTGGGAGCTCGGAGGCGACCGGCTAGAGATTTTCCCGGATTTGGCGCATTCCACACTGCAAGCACGCAGGGCGCTGCGCCCCCTGACATCGCTCTTAACCGCACGTTCAGTGCCATATCGCTGGTCCTTCCCGTTCGCCCTGGTGGCATCCAACGAAAAGGGGACTGCTTCCATACGCTCTCTGGCGGATGTGCCTGAGTTCCTGTCAACCTTTGATTTGCCTGCACTACAACTCGCAGACTGGGTCACGTTGCGTGAGGAACCACGCGCTTCAACTCGCGCCACTGATGGTTCGCAGCGCCGGAGAAGATGGAGATCGGGGAGCAGACGTCGGATGCGCTCCTCAACGCCGCGGGCAGAGGGAGTAACGACGGAGGTCCCTGGGTGAATCAACCCTTTTACAGCCCTTTTTTTTTTTTTTTTTTTTTTTTGTTCTTTTTGTTCCTCTTTCCCTTTTTTCTTTTTTTTAAGAGGATGACTATGCCCTTTAGTCTTGACACGGATGGACACTCCATCGGTGGGGGGGCCTCTTTTCTCCCCCCTACCCTCCCCCTTATTTTGTTCCTCAACTGACATTTTTGAAATTTTCCCCTTTTTCCTTTTTTTTTTTTTTTTTTTTTTTTTTTTCTTTGGGGGGGGGGGGGGGGGTGGACTGGGGGGGGGGGGGTTAGCGGGGGGGAGGGGAGGTTGGAGGGTTTAGCTCTGGGTCTTAGGGACCTTTCATTTGAGACTGGATGTTATATGAGGACCCCTAATGGACCATGTTTTTGGCACTTCTTTCCACTTGTTCCCGTTGGGGGATGGTCGCTTTGGACGTGGGTGGGGGGATGGGCACGAGCGGGGGTGGAGGGTTGGGGGATAGGAGGGTGGGTATGGGCGGGGGGAAGGGTGTGAACGGGGGGTTGGGAACCTTTTCAGCATGTAACTGGGACTGCTTCTATATATGTTGGTACACGGTAACGGGAAGAGGGTCTGCCTTTCTTTTGACATGTTTCCCGAATATATTGGGGGGCTGGGGGGAGGCTCGATTAGATAGTGGTCTCAAGACTGTAACCTCGGAATTGTTGATGTTTGCATTACTGTATTGTTGGCATGGGAGTTGGGGTCTGTTCAGCTGGTTGGGTTAGGGAGGATATGGGACTGTGTGTAGCTCTTACTGGGTATGTGTTTCATTTTATTCCCCCCCTTTTTTTTTTTTTTTTTTTTTTTCTCCCTCTCTTTCTCCTCCTCCCTGACAATCGTTATCTGCTATATTGCCCTATTGCTCACCACCGACGGAGATGGTGGGGGGGGCTGGCTCATTGAGGTTCTCGCGACTTACGCTGGATAAGAGAGGTCCTCGATATCTGCTTTTATTATCGCTGCGACCTGTAGGTGTGTCGGTGTTTACGACACTGCGTTCTGTGTGCCGCGCGGTGGGGTACACCTGCTGTACTCTTGTCTCTGATTCCCTTTTTTCTTTCTCCCTCTCTTTTCTCCTTTCTTCGAGATCTTTCTCCCCTCTTGATTGCTGTTGCCGTCCGACTTAACCGAGGATAGCCTCGGTTTCCTCCCCCAGTAGGTGGACGCCTATATTCCTAGAGGGTAGCCTCGGACCCGGTCTGACCCTTCCTCCTAGTGGCGTCGAGTCCCTACCACGTTAACCTTCTGGTTTTTCGACCTTTTTTCCTCCCTTGGATCTTTCTTATATATATATATTTTTCCTTTTCCTCCCCTCTTTCTCTTTTTTCTCCCTTTTTTTTTTTTTTTTTTTTTTCTTCTTTTCCCCCTCTCTTTCTTTTCTTTCCCCTTCTCTTCTTCTCCCTCCCGTCCCTGGTATTTATACTCCCTCCCCCCCTGTCCTTGTGCTTTGATTTGTGTGTCGTCTGTTCGGTCGCTATACTCTGTTCGTTTAAGCACTCCCATCTGGTGGTGGAGAGGCTTGCCGTGCTATCTAATTTGTCTGCTATGGATAGTTTAAACTCAACCTGTTTTAAGCCACGGGACCTTACCCTCTTATCTTATAACGTGAGGGGACTTAACGCACCTGAGAAGAGATCTCGTTTGCTGCGGGAGCTATATTTAACGCGCGCCTCGGTGGCTATGCTGCAGGAGACCCACTTCCGCGAGGGCTCGGCCCCACTGTTGAGGGATCGTAGATTCCCGACTGGATACTTTAGCAATTACACGGGCGGGAAATCCCGAGGAGTTGCTATATTGTTTGCAAATGATATCCCGTTTGTTTTTCAAGACAGTCGTGTGGATAGTGAGGGTCGATTCCTTTTCGTCAAAGGAACGATTGCGGAGGTTGTTTATACCTTCGCCACAATTTATATCTCCAATGTGGCACAATCAACATGCTTTGCTCGAATTATGACTAAATTGCGGCAATTTCAGGAAGGCATTCTAGTGGTGGCAGGTGACATGAATACAGCATTGCACCCTCTTGTAGACACTTCAGCGGGTAGCTCGGCAATTCCACCTCATGCTCTGCGGCTGTTACGACGTTCGCTTCATGAGATGCGACTTGTAGATACGTGGAGAGCATTTCACCCGGGGGAACGGGATTTTACATTCTATTCGAATGTGCACCGCGTCTCTTCCCGCTTGGATTACATATTCCTTGAACAGTTCCATCTGGACCTTGTGGTGGAGACGCGCATCCACCCAACAACTTGGTCGGACCATGCGCCGATTTCAATACGCATGACGTCCCCACTGTTCCGCCCACGCGAACGCAACTGGCGTCTCAATGCCTCCTTGTTGTCGGACTTGGGAGTCTTGACCGGTGTACGGGAGGTTTTGACCCGCTACTTTGAAGAAAACCTATCCACTGAGGTGGCGCAACCTACTGTTTGGGAGGCCCATAAGTCGGTGGTTCGGGGAGACTTCATTAGCAGGAGCACTGCTCTGAAGAAAGTCAGGGAGGGGCAGCGTCTTACGCTTCTGGAAGAAATCCGCACTCTAGAATTGCGACGAGGGGGAGATGCGGATGCGGAGACGCAGAGTAGGTTACTAGCAGCACGTCGCTCTTTGAATGATCTGCTCTCTTTTGACATTAAACAGGCAGCAGCTCGCACCAGATGCTTCTTTGCATTGAATGAGAATCGTCCGGGGAAGCTGCTGGCACGGATGCTTCGCAAACAACGGCAATTGGCATATATACCTAAAATACGGGTTTTGGGAGGCCATACTACCCTGCGACCGGAAGAGATCTCAGAGGCTTTCCGGGACTATTATTCTTCGTTGTATAATGTCACGGATACACCCCGTCGGTAGGGAACATTAGGGATTATTTGAATACTAACTTGCGGACCCGCCTTCGGACAACGGAGACTGAACGATTGGATCTGCCGATCACGGCTGAGGAGTTATCCTTGGCTTTGAAATCTGCCAAGAATGGGAAAAGCCCAGGCCCGGACGGGCTCCCGGTGGAGTACTATAAGGAATTTCGAGATCTGTTACTCTCTCCCTTGCTGTCCACACTTAACTCCATCAAAGAGGGGACACCCTTTCATCCTCATACGCTGAGTGCGACCATCACGGTCCTCCTCAAACCTGGAAAGGATCCAGCGGAATGTGCCAACTATAGGCCTATCTCGCTCCTTAACAGTGACATAAAGCTCTTGGCGCGTGTCCTGGCAGACCGGCTTAAGGAGCACCTACCGAGATTGGTCCACCCTGACCAGGTGGGGTTTGTCCCTGGCAGGGAGGCTAGGGATGGCACGCAGAGGGCCATCAATGCTCTTGTAGTTGCGCGACGGTCAGGCCGGCGTCTTCTCTTGCTATCTACGGATGCGGAGAAGGCGTTTGACCGTGTCTGCTGGTCCTTTCTATTCCACACGCTGCAGAACATGGGGCTAGGCCCAGGCTTCCTGGGGTGGGTCCGGGCTCTGTACACTGGTCCCACGGCCAGAATCAAGGTCAACGGTGCTTTGTCTGCCAGTTTTAGGATATCAAATGGTACTCGTCAGGGATGCCCCCTCTCTCCCTTACTGTTCGCGCTTTCTTTGGAACCTTTCCTGGAGGCGATACGGCGGGACCCTGCAATACCAGGACTGAAAGGTACGACCCAGGACCATAAAGTTACTGCATATGCAGACGATCTGTTATTTTTTTTGACGGAGGCGCGGCACTCTCTCCCAGCGGTGCTGTCCGCTTTTGATACTTTCGGCAAGCTGGCGGGCTTGAAAATTAACATGTCCAAATCTGAGATCCTTAACGTCTCGGTTCCGGAGGGTGAGGCTGGCAGATTGCAGAGCTCCTTCCCGTTTCACTGGTGTACTTCCAGAATGAAGTATCTTGGGGTCTGGCTCTCTTCCACCCCATCGGACCTTTATGCTCTGAATTATCTCCCTCTTCTAGGTACGATACGGGCAGACCTGGCAGTCTGGACCACGAAATTCATTTCCTGGCTAGGGAGAGTCGCGGTTTTCAAGATGAATATCCTACCGCGGCTGCTCTACCTATTTCAGGCTGCCCCGGTGGCGATACCGAGCTCCTTTTTTGCTGCCCTTAAGGCGGAAATGATCAAATTTGTATGGGCAGGTCGGAAACCTAGGATCCGTCTCTCGGTACTATGTAGGCCTAAGATGGCGGGTGGCCTTGCGCTCCCAGATCTTGTAACCTATTATAGGGCGGCCCAGCTTAACAGGCTGGTGGACTGGTCCTCAGAGGGGAGGGGAGATGGCTGGCTGGATATGGAGGGGGCAGATGTGGCAGTACCGCTATGGGTGTTGCCTTGGCTTCCCCGCGAGCGGTGCCAAAGGAGGCCCGCACTCACCCCTTGATAGGTACCACCCTACGATTGTGGGATCGCTTAAAGTTTTCACACGCCCTGTCTTCGACTCCTTCGCCTTTATTACCACTGACCTCCAATCCCCTTTTCTGCCCCGGTGTCCGGAGAACACTGCAACAACATCTTGTGGAGGGGGATCGGCTTTTGGCCCTTCACGTAGCCACAGTACCAACGATACATGCCCTGACCTCTCGCCCAGACCTTCCTCCGCTGACGCTGCTGGATAGGTTTAACTTCATGCAAATTCGACACTTCTTGGGCTCTCTCCCTGGAGGGCATAATCTGGCACGTACGCTTTCGCCCTTTGAGCGCTTTTGCTCCCTTCAGCGCCCTTTGGAACACGGGATCTCCACCCTTTATGCAATGCTCCAGTCCAGAGACTCGGAGCTACCTTTGTTCATGGGTCGCTGGGAAACTGAATTGAACCGGTCTCTATCGGACTCCGAGTGGGGAACGATTCTGTTCTTGACACATCATGGCACACAGGCAGTCAGATACCATGAATCGTCTTACAAGATACTAACCCGCTGGTACTGCACCCCACTTCGACTATTCCAATGCGTGGGGACAGCAGACCCCAATTGTTGGAGATGTGGCGTGGAGCTGGGTTCCTATCTCCACATTTGGTGGACCTGCTCCCCTCTGCAGACATACTGGAGGTGGATCAGAGACGCGATCAGGGACGTGACGGATATTACATTGGACCTTAAGCCTCAGGTCTTCTTGTTGCTGCTCACGGGACAGCCGACGACCTCCTTTCGGAGGTCAGTGGCGTTTCGCCTTTTGTTAGCAGCACGTTACCTGGTCCCACGACACTGGAGACAAAAAACGGTTCCCTCACTCCGGGAGTGGGTGACTCAGGTAGACGAGATATACCGAGTTGAGGAATGTATTGCTTCCCGCGATGATGATCTCCCTGATTTTTATCTCACCTGGTTCTACTGGACACAATACACTACCTCGGCCGCCCTCCGTCGCCGACTGGACCTTGAACTGCCGGGGAGGAGGGGTGGAGACGTTGGAGAACAGGCACCTTCCTAGGAGAGCTTTCTGGACGTGGGTAGCCTGGGTATCTCTGCTGGGAGTGGGTCTCCTTCGGCTGTGCTGCATGTGGGAGCGCGGACTTGGGATCTTTAGTAACGGAACATGCTATTCCCTGCCCCACACCTTGGGCTGATAGGGGCTCTTACTATGACGACCGCTGTAAATGTCTTTGTCTTTGTGTTAGTTATGTCCCTTTCACCTCCACCTCCTCTTCTCCCTTTCACCCTCAGGACGGATTGGTGTTTTTTTTTTTTTTTTTTTTTTTCTCTCTTCTTCTCTCTCTCTCCTTTCTCCCTTCTCCCCTCTTCTCTCTCTGTCTCCCCCCCCTCACATCTTCCCCCCTTCTCCTATCTTATTTCACCCCTCGCTTAGCCTGATCTTTTCTTTTCTGCTCTGATCTCTCTCACCATTTTTGACTCACGACTTGGGTATTATATCTGATCTTCCTACCCAGATCACTGGCCTCCCCACTGGTTCCATGCTGTTCTTAGCACTTTTAATACCCATCGGGACGCGCATGTAGACCGCACAGTTGGATGGAACTCGGTTGGGACTCTTCCCAGGATGCACTACAATTTGATACTGAATGACAATGGCTTAAGTGCTACCTTTACCTGGTGACCCTGTTTTGTACAAATGTCATGTACCCTGTCATGCAATCTAATGTTTGCGGTATTATCATATTGTTTTCTGTCATACCTGTCTTCTCTTCAATAAAAATCTTGAATATAAAAAAAAAATTCTAGTGAATTTGCATTGTTAGCCTAGAATTATGCTCGTTGATATTTGACTTCACTATACTTGATCAAACCTTATTATTTGTATAGTCTGTATGATCTTATAAACATAGGTAGTCCAGTGACCGCATGGCTTGGCAGCCATCTTAAACCTCAAAAAGTCACATGTGGTTTCTGCCTATGAGGAAGGGCTTGCAGCAGTAACTGTTACAATCTGTTTAAGCTTACATTTGCGCAACTAAATAATCCAGATTGTTTCTGCCAGATTTATGAATATATAACAATTACTAACCAAATACACATCTAAATGTGTCTGTTATAATTTCTGAAGAGGCTTATCAACTAAACAGTGATTTTGTATGTTAGACTGCTGTGTCATTAGGTTAGTTCGGTTGGTTTAACTTCGGGTCTATAGATTAATATACTAAGCAAGAATCAGTTTCATTGTGGACGGAGGTTAAAGACTTTCACATGTGCAGCTTGGTTCTATTGATAAGGGATTCCAGGGCTGAGGACTCATAAAATGGAGGACAATGCAGCCACTTATGTACAGAACATCTTTGCTCTTTCTCAACTCAAAATGGAGATGGCGTTATTTACATTTCGCAAGGAGACACACACATACAGAGGGGGAAGGTGCACAAACAATGGAGTAACTCTCAGATGCGAACAATGCATCAGATAACAGTGAGCAGGTGACCTTAGTTGCTGGGGGGAGGGGCTGATGGAAGCATGTGAAAACAAAAGGGATTCATTACTTACAGGGGGGTGTACACTATACAAAGACTGGATCGTAATACAGAGGTTACGCTATACAGAGGGAATACAATACTCTACATGATACAGAGAGCAAGGGAATGTAAGGAAAATACATACAAATAAACATTGGGACGGCCGTTTCTTTGCAGAGGCAATAAGTAGGGAAGATGTTTCTGTTAGCTACCATTCATTCAATCAGGTGGTGATTTTGGTAAAGGTAGCTGGCGAGGGGACAGAGTTACCTATGCTTGATCTACAGGCAGCCTTCAGGCTGTACCGCTGTGTCCAGGGGGTTTTCTTTTAATGGGGTGTAAATTCGATGGGTAATTTTACATTGATATCTGTTTACCCATTGGGGTGCGCAATATCCCGTGCTCCCTTTTTAAAGGCTTCCTACTTTTTTGCATTGCTTAGTGGAGAAGAGAGCGGGGAGGAGACGTATAGTACATTACTTGGACGATTTCATGGTAGCGGGTTCCAAAGGGACTGGAGAATGAGGTAGGATCGGGGGGGGGGGGTTACAATATAAGTTTAGTTGATTGGGGAGAATTGTAGGTGGTTTGGGGGGAATGGCCAGACATTAAGATCAAATGGTCTAGTGTAATTTCTAATGGTGAGCAGGCAAATGGCCCAGGAGTGGATTCAATGGATGTGTGCAAAGCTTGGTGTTTCTGGAATTTTTTATTTTCCAATCGTCGGGGCAATACCACTGTGGGGGATAGAATTTAAAAAATATATATATAATATAAAAATAAATAAATAAAAAAAATAAAATTAATAAATTTTAAAAAAACAAAAACAAAAAAAAAAACATCCCTCCCCCCTTTTTTATTTTTGGGTCTGATATTCAAGGTGTGGTGCAAGTGCTGAATAACATGTCTGCATCATCACCGCAGGTTGTAGCCTATGTCAGGTATTTTGTGTTGATATGTTTGAAAAGCAATATTAATTTAACGGCAAATCACATACCGGGGGTAAGGAAGGTGGTGGCGGATACATTGTCCAGTTTCAGGTGGGATGTGTTCCGACATTTGGAGGGGGGAGGAGGGGAAAAAATAAATAAATAAATAAATAAATAAATAATAAAAATAATAATAATGAAAATAAAAAATAATAAAAAAAATAAATAAAAAAAATTCCAGGGTGAGCACTGCCCTCCATTTCTTTGCCAGATGGGGAGCAGTTAGAGGGCATCAATGATTTGGTGAGGAGATTGTTGTTGCAGAAGACATGGGCACCGTAGAGCAAGCAGTGAAAGGGTTGGATCGAGTTTTAAAGGGACAGAGGAGATAGGGCAGAATGTTGTTTTCAAATAGCTACTGAAGTTCGGCGGTAAGTCAATAAAGGACAGCTTGGAACTATTTAGTGGTATTTCATACTTTGCCCGGTTAAAGGAAGAGGAGGACTGGGCTAAACAATTCGTGGTGAGGAAAATCTTGACAGCAGAGTACAAGTAGGAGATAAGATGGAGCTGATAACAATCTTTGTAGGGCAGCATTTGTTTTAGTTTTTCAGCTGCCCTAAGGATTGAGGAAACAATTGCTCTAGGTGCCCATGGTGGGGAAGTATGCCCAGTGGTATGTGTGAGGGCATACTTGTGTGAGGGCATACATAGTTGAGGAACCACCATTCCCTATGCCTAAGGTATGCAGGACTGCAACCAAGAACAATAAGGAAAAGGTGGGACATGATAGAAGGCAATTGTTGCTGGGTGATTCTATCATAAGAGGTGTTGAGCTGGAGAGTAGTGGTTTGGTGAGATGTCTTCCTGGGGCTACTGCTCGTAGAGACAAGAGATGTATTCTCAATATTGTCAAACAAGCAAAGCAGCCAGGGGAAGTGGATGTTCTAGTCCATCTAGGGACAAATGACTTGGCTAGCAATGAGGTTTCTGAGATTAAGGAAGATTTTTGTGTTCTTGGAGGTGAAATACAGCAGATTGCATCCACTGAGTCATTCTCTGAAGTTTTGCCTGTGCATAACATTCAGGATAGGCAGATGCGCAATAGGGAATTTAATTTGGGGCTTCGGGAATGGTGTCGAGAGCAAGGATTTGGCTTTGTGTCCCATGATAGCTCTAATTGGAGCAGAAAGGAACTGTATAAAAAAGATGGTTTGCATCTTACTCATAGGGGAACATATGTTCTCAGTGAGAAGTTCAAAGGTTTCGCAAAGAAATATTTAAACTAGAAGGGGGGGACAAAAGGGTAAAAAACAATCTGCCTGATTGTCCCCCAAAACTAAATCGGAGGGTGCAAGCAACATGCGGGGAAAAAAATGACAAGCTCAGAGTCGTGTCTATAAATGCCTGCAGTTTAGTCAATAAAATCAATGAACTGGAGGCAATGATGGCAGCTGAAAAAGTAGATTTAGTGGCGGTTACTGAGACATGGTTCAGTGAGAAAAATAACTGGGACATAACAATACCGGGGTACTCTTTATATAGAAAAGACAGAGAAGGTAGGAAAGGAGGAGGAGTGGCCCTGTATGTGAAAAACAACATAAAAACGAACCAAATAAAAGTGAGCGAGGTGAACATAGAGTCAGTTTGGGTTACGCTAACATTTGGCAATCATACAGTAGCTCGTGTAGGTGTGATCTATAGACCCCCTGGACAAGTAGAAGAGCTAGATAATCTGCTGCTTGAGGAAATAGCCAAAATGGCAATGAAGGGGGAAGTTATTATCATGGGGGACTTTAATCTTCCTGATGTGAACTGGAAAAAAAAACAGCTGGGTGCACCAGGAGTACAAACATTCTAAACTCCCTACTGGGATTATCTCTAACACAAGTAGTTGAGGAGCCGACCCGTAAAGAGGCCATATTGGATTTAATACTCACAAATGGAGGTTTGGTATCGGATGTTGTTGTAGGTGAAAATTTGGGATCTAGTGATCACCAGTCAGTATGGTTTAATATAAGAACAGGGATGGAGCCGCACCACACAAAAACAAAAGTTTTAGACTTTAAAAAAACAGATTTTTCTAAAATGAGACTTTGTGTGAAGGAGTCATTATCAGACTGGAGGAGTTTAAAGGGAGTCCAGGAGAAATGGGATTATTTAAAGGAAGCATTATTGAAGGCCACAGGCAATTGCATTCGACTTGTTAGCAAAAACAAAAAAGGGAAGAAACCACTGTGGTACTCTGCAGAAGTGGCCAAAATAGTGAAGAACAAAAAGACAGCATTCAATAATTATAAAACAACTCAGAGTGAAGAAGATAGGCAAACCTATAAGATTAGGCAGAAAGAGGCAAAGCAATTTATAAGAGCTTCCAAAGCACACGCAGAAGAGAAAATAGCTCAGTCAGTAAAAAAGGGGGACAAAACATTTTTTAGATACATAAACGAGAACAGAAAAGTAAAACAAGGATTAGTTAGATTAAAAACAAAGGAAGGAAGGTATGTAGAAGAGGATAAAAGTCTCGCTGACTGCCTCAATGAATATTTTTGTTCAGTCTTTGCAGAAGAAAAGGAAGGAAAGGGACCTCAGTTAGGAGGAAACACTAACGAGACAATTACATATCAGTTTACAGAGGAGGAGGTTCTACAGCAGCTGTCTAAAGTAAAGACAAATAAGTCAATGGGGCCTGATGGGATCCACCCTAAATTATTAAAAGAGCTCAGTGATGTAATAGCAAAACCGTTAACAGATTTATTTAACCAATCCTTGCTAACGGGAGTCGTCCCAGAAGACTGGAAATTAGCAAATGTTGTGCCCATTCACAAGAAGGGTAGTAGGGAGGAATCTGGGAACTATAGGCCAGTTAGTCTTACGTCAGTAGTGGGGAAATTAATGGAAACCATGTTAAAGGAAAGGATTGTTGACCATCTAAAAACACATAGATTACAGGATCAGAAACAACATGGGTTTACCTCAGGGAGATCATGCCAAACTAATCTTATTGATTTTTTTGATTGGGTAACAAAAATAATAGACACAGGTGGTGCAGTAGACATTGCTTATTTAGATTTCAGTAAGGCTTTTGATACTGTTCCGCATAGAAGGCTTATCAATAAATTGCAATCTTTGAGTTTGGATTCCAATATTGTTGAATGGATTAGGCAGTGGCTGAGTGACAGGCAACAGAGGGTTGTGGTAAATGGAGTTTATTCGGCGCAAGGTCTTGTTACCAGTGGGGTACCTCAGGGGTCAGTACTTGGACCCATTCTATTTAATATTTTTATTAGTGATATTGCAGAAGGTATTAATGGAAAAGTATGTCTTTTTGCTGATGACACAAAGATTTGCAACAGGGTTGACGTTCCTGGAGGGATCAGCCAAATGACAAATGATTTAGGTAAACTAAAAAAATGGTCGGAGCTGTGGCAATTGAGTTTTAACGTGGATAAGTGCAAGATAATGCACCTGGGACGTAACAACCCAAGGGCTGAATATAGAATATTTGATACAGTCCTAACCTCAACATCTGAGGAAAGGGATTTAGGGGTTATTATTGCAGAGGATCTAAAGGTAAGTAGTCAATGTAATAGAGCAGCAGGAAATGCTAGCAGAATGCTTGGTTGTGTAGGGAGAGGTATTAGCAGTAGGAAAAGGGAAGTGCTCATGCCACTGTACAGAGCACTAGTGAGACCTCACTTGGAGTACTGTGTGCAGTACTGGAGACCGTATCTCCAGAAGGATATAGACATCTTAGAGAGAGTTCAGAGAAGGGCTACTAAAATGGTGTACGGCTTGAAGGAGAAAAGTTACCAGGAAAGGCTTAATGATCTTAACATGTACAGCTTGGAAAAAAGACGAGACAGAGGAGATATGATAGAAACATTTAAATACGTAAAGGGAATCCACAAGGTAGAGGAAGGGAGTATATTTAAAAGGAAACAAAGTAGCAAAACAAGAGGACATAGTCTTAGATTAGAGGGGCAAATGTTTAAAAGTAACATCAGAAAGCATTATTTTACTGAGAGGGTGGTGGATACATGGAACAGTCTTCCAGTTGAAGTGGTAGAGGCCAAAACAGTAATTGAATTTAAGCAAGCATGGGATAGGCATAAGGCTATCCTAAACAAAAGATAAATCCAGGTAAAGTATCCAGGTAATTGGGCAGACTAGATGGGCCGAAAAGGTTCTTATCTGCCGACATTTTTCTATGTTTCTATGTTTCTATGTTTCTACTTGGAGGCCACTCCTTCAAACGGTCGCATGTTCTGGGGGCACAAAGGTGGTACTAACTTGTCCGGGTATCCATTCAAAATGGTTCCGCAGCAGGCCACGGAGGGGCTTGGTTGAAAGGGGAGTTACATTTGCCCCCATTCTTTCAGGATAGGAGCTGCTGGTACTGGAGGCAGAATTGGGTTACCCAAAGGACCGAATTAAAAAGATGGGGAGATGGAAATGGGAAGTATATAGGAGATATGTGAGGTCATTAAAGAAATGAAGGGAAAATTTATGGGGAACAATTGTTTTGTTTTAATAATAATAATATGTTTCCTTGTTTCTTTTTTGGTTATTTGCAGGTTAGTAGGTTTAAGAAGGTAATTTACATGGGAAAAAGTGTAAGAAGAGGATAAGGGTATAATTCTTAGTTCGAGAGAAAGACTAATTAGGAATGAAGGAGGTTTAAGGATTATCTCTGTATTGCACAAGAGTGAAAGGGGGGGAGTTTCCTTTATCTATGGGATCAGGCTTTGTTTTATGAGCTGAAGCATGGCTCTTTGTGATTGGGTACAATGGGAAGATAAACAATGGAAAAGGAGGGGGAAGGGAGGATACAAGAGGCTGGGCGGGGGGGCATTTTGGGATTGCAGTAATTTTTCTTTTACTCCCACCCAACCCACCCTGTTTTGTTTTCTCTTTCATAGATGCTGGTTCTCTACAATGTCGGAAAGGTCACGCAGCACAAGCACCATGGATAGGGGCAATGGAGTGGTGATTCCACCACTCATGCAAGACCGCCCGTGGTTTCCCATATGGAAATATGCCATGTTGCATGAACCCAGTTCATGGTTTATACAGCCATGTCTGGGGGATTGTCTAAATATGGACATGGTTAGTCTACCTATTCCATCGAATTATATACCATGTTACATGAAGCCAGCCTGTGGTTTTTGAACGACCAGGGTTGGGGGATTGTTCTTTGATTAAAAGCATGGTTTAGAGCAATTATTATCGATCAGATAGTATCTCAAGTGGCTTGAAGCCAGTTGGTGTTTTTTTACGGCCACAACTGGGTGGATTGCGCTTAAATTGGGTACTTTACCATGTGGCAGGAAGCCAGCTGGTGGTTTGAACGGCCAAAGCTGGGGGATTGCGCTTAAGATGGACATGGTTTAGGTTAGGGAGGAGCGGTGAAATAGGCGGCCTGGCATGTGGAGGGCGATAGTGGGGGGAGGATCTGCAGGGTACGGGGTGAGTTGTGGTTTCATACGGCCAGGCTCAGGTGCCTTCCTGGTTTGCAGATCCTCTCGGCCTGCTATCTGCCACAAAAATACACTGAGCAGACGTGTGGTCATCCTGCTTAGCCACGTGGGGCGCTATTTCTGGGCAATGCTTGTGGTGCATTGCAGTTGCCAGTGTTATCTGGCTGCCAGTGTTATCTGGTGTAGCGTATTTGGCATACGAGGATCGATAATAATAATTCTGCCTTAGAGGCAAAGAATTTGGCCTTAAGTAATAAAAGACGTGACCTTTTCAAAATGCCAATACTTTGTTGTGTTTTCATTTACGGGAAAGGGAGGGGGGGTGGGGGGCGGGTAGGGGGGCCTGGGGGGGGTAGTAGGTTTAAGAAGGTAACTTACATGGGAAAAAGTGTAAGAAGAGGATAAGGGTATAATTCTTAATGGCTTTTTCAAGAACCAGCACATTAACACTAACCTGCCTGGCTCCTGATAAGGTCCTGCAATGCAGGGGACCAGGCAGTGTTACCTCTGTGCTGCCTCTGCCCAGCTGCATTGAACTAAGCTATAGGCAGCCCTGGGGAAAGTGTAAAGAATAGGGAGGGGGAAATCTTAAATAAATTAAGAAAAAAAACAAATGAAAAAGTAAATTTAAAAAAAAATCATAGTATACAGCACAGCACCCAAAAAAATAACCCGAAATTTCTTACACCCCTAAATAACCATGCAGCCTCTCCCAAAAACAAAACCCATAACAATATTTGCCCCCCCCATACCAGCTCAGCAACTCCTGTCACACAAAACCAACAGCCTCAAACACACATCAAACAGACTCCCATCACACAGAACCAGCCACTTCAAACACACATAAACTCCCATCACACAGAACCAGCCACTTCAAACACACACAAACTCCCATCACACAGAACCAGCCACTTCAAACACACACAAACTCCCATCACACAGAACCAGCCACTTCAAACACACACAAACTCCCATCACACAGAACCAGCCACTTCAAACACACACAAACTTCCATCACACAGAACCAGCCACTTCAAACACACACAAACTCCCATCACACAGAACCAGCCACTTCAAACACACACAAACTCCCATCACACAGAACCAGCCACTTCAAACACACACAAACTCCCATCACACAGAACCAGCCACTTAAAACACACAAACTATATATGTGTGTTGTTTGTTTACTTATTTTCTTTGCTGTGTTGTCATTGGACACCCTATTTACCCACTGCGTGCGAACACACACACACATACCAGGGCTGGATATATTTACATTAAATGTAGGAGACAGGAAGAAAATAGTGAAGCCAACTAGATGTTTTTAGATGCCAAAGACAGCTTTCAGCTTTCAGATTTGGTGTAAAATAAACTGGAAATTTAGGAGCCAGGAGTAAAATTCTAGGAGCCAGTGGCTACCAGGCTCCTGGCTTTGTCAAGCTCTGGGGTAAGGAGTTCAATGCTCTAATGGTGGACGGGAATCAGGGCATGCTAACGTGTCCACAGGTTAAGGGGGGGCACACAATCCGTAACCAGGAAATCCACCCCATTGCCTAAAGCCGCACCATTGCCTAACCTGCACTACAGAGAACCTGCCACTGCAACTCCACCTCCTGTAACACCACCTGAATCTCCACCAAGACCCACCAGACAACAGACTTGTTCACCCACACCAATGTCCTATGAAAGTATGGATGTTGAACCGTCTGTACCTGAACCATATGGTGTGCCTATGGATACTACATCTGTATTTGCTGCTAGCATCTCTACACCCATTGCTCACAGCCAGCCACTGATCAATGCAACAATGTACCCTGCACAGGTCAGTGTTTCTACTGAACCAATATCGCCAGATTGTACGATTGCTTCCAATGGGACAATAGTTCGCAAAAAGGACTTGAATATGTTTGAAACAGCCTTGAAAGCTAGGAAAGGGATGTACCAGCCTGAAAGAGTGAATGTAACTGTAACCACTGTTCCCATCACTCCTAGCCACCATAGCACAGACCTACGTCTCTCAAAGTTTCCTATGCTTGACAATAGTTCTGAAGGCTGGGATAGTGATGACTCGCTGAAGATACCTATACAGGTAGCACGGCATCCTAATGGTGGTCCTGGGCGCTGTACTGGCTTCATCGGATCCACCACAGTTGTTCCTCGCAGAGATACATGAAAGGACTTTCTTCCTTTTGATCGTTCCTCATCTGGCAAATTCACTGACACCGAACGTACACCTTCTTCACCTATAGGTGGTACAGTATTTGTAAATGTGGCTGATCAACTCCATCAAGGTCCTCCAGGTCATCGAATTACAGATCCCGGTAACCCTCACCCGGTTCCCTCCAAGAAAATACCGGAGGTTGAGCCACGAGATCCTAAGACCTTGGCTAGGCAAATAGAATCGTGTCTGGAAACCTCAACCCAAGCCGCAGTACCCGCTGCTGAAGCTCCACTTTGTAAAGAACAGTCTGTTGCTAACACCTTCACGCCGAGGTACTCGCTACCACGTTATCAAGTGATGAGGCTTCAGTTCATGCCAAAGTGCCTGCTGCCAGAGTTCTAGTTGCTGAGGTACCATCATTCATCGCCAAGCTGCCTTCTACCAGCAAGTCACCTGTTGCTGTACCTGCTGTCAAAATAGTGTTCCATGGTGCCGAGGATCTACAGGTCAACATACCGGACACTGAACCACTACAGGTTACCGAGACCCCATCTAATGAGAAGGCTTCTTCTGGGATTGAATTGCCTGGTGAGTTTACAATCTGTGCCAAGACCCACGCCACTCTCTCTTTACCTGATATGGCCGTTGCTGCTGGTAGAAAACCTATAAAGGAATCTATTGAAACCACCACTATACCTGCTATGATCTCTGCTATAACTACACTCACAAATCAAGTCAGTGAACTTGCTCAGTCTGTGACCAGTCAACAGAGTCTCATCATGTCCCTACAAAACCAACTATAGAGCAGTGTAAATAACGTCTTTCCTCCATTATCTGATTCTGTCAAGAATACTGTACCTGTATCTATCTTATTTCCAGCTGTACAACCATATGGAATGGCCTGTCCTGAAAGGACATCTGGGATGACCAAAATAGACCATCCTATCATCAGTACCAGGAAATTTAAACCAAAGAAATCTCCATTAACGGATACAATTGTACAGATCTCCATATTTTCTGAATCAGAAGATATTCCAGAGTCTACTCACACCATCACCGATTCAGAGATACCAGAGGACACTGTGGGCACCCAGAGTGTGCCCTTGCGGAGGGGCATATGTAAGGAAAATCGCTGACGGCGTAATAAAAAGCATAGTGCTGCCTCATAGTAATGGGACTTGCAGCAGTATTACTAAGATTCACCTCCTACCATGCAGTGCTCAGGTGCTGCCTAATTCACCTTAATGCTCCCTGCATAAAACCAGACCACACCTCAGGAACCACGCTTCCACATTGCCTTGGAATCTCCAAGCTGCTAGGAGCTGAACTTGTTCATCCCATACTTACCTGAATTCTGGATCCTATTTCAACCTGCTGGATCTTCTCTTTATACCTCCTGGACTTATTGTTTCTCCCTGGATTCCTCTTATAAACTCCCCTGGATTACAAGGATTTATTTCACTACCTACCTGGATGCCTATACAGAGTGCACTCTGAGGACTAAGTTATAACTTTATTATTTAAAGACTTCTTCCTCTTGTTTATCTCCGCATATATATATATTCAGTGTACTTCTGTATTCCTTAACTCTTATAATTATATGTGTCCTTCTCTGTATAACCTATACCTTATTTCTCTGTGCTAATACCAATACCTGCAATCTGTATATGTAATATCAGTTTCTCTCTCCTACTCCATACCTCTCCCTCTCTGTGTATGATATATATATGTGTATTATTCCTTTTCTGTTCTGGATCTGCATCATTATTACATCATACTCTTATCCCAGTTTAGTGTCCTCATCTACTTCTGTATATCTTCAGTGTGTCTATTATTATTTATTCATCTTTCTCCTTCTCTAGTATAACCCCCTTTTACATTCTGGTATTATCTCTTGTGTCCTTTAAAATAAACCCTTATATATACCTTGCAAGCCTCCTGATTTAATGCACAGTGGCTCGAATCTACCGCCCCGGAACCTGTATCCTGACAGGGATCCCCCGCAACCGGAGGTTCCTGCGCTGGTGTCGGGCCTCTAGAGCGAGGACTGCAGAGTTTAGGTGAGTAACTTGGGTCTGCAAATCCACAATCGCGGCAGCAGCAGTCGCCTGCGCTGTCTCTGTTACCTGGGTCCAGGCCTGTACCTCCGTTATCCGAGTCTGCAAAGGCTCCAAAGCAGCCCACACCTCCTGCAGGTCCCGATGCCATAGGACCCGGAACTCTCCCATCACTCGGTGCAAGTCATCTGCCATGAGTGTTGGCGCCAGAGGCTGCACCAGTGGGGCCCCCAAAGACACAGGCGGGATTTCAACTGTCAGAGACTCTGAGCAGGCTGATGTCCTAGGACCTCGGGCCTCACCCACGCGTCCAGTTCCCAGAGAGATCCAGATGTCGGGCAGGTGAGGGTTCTATGCCTCCTTGGTCTTCTTCATCTTCTTGCCCATGGGTCCGAAGGCGGTGAAGGCGCAGACACCCCCCGATGCAGGCCGCAAGATGGCCACCACTCTCCAGGGGCCGCGTGTAAAAACGGCTCCAGAGCACCACCGGACACCGGTAACCCAACCTCAGGCTAGCGTCAAAAGGGTCCCGAGATGACCAGCAATCTGCCCGAGGAGAGTGTGCCAAAAATAGGACAGGAAAGGGCCATCATAGCCGAAAATCCGGCAACCCTGCACAGAGTACAGCAAAACAGCAGCCACTCTCCTCGGCGGTTGGACACGCCCCCCCCAGGAACATCTTAGATTGCATGATTGATTTTCTTTCTGGGACAACAGATGCACTCTTCCCTTAGGATGCATTGATCCAAGAGAAATTCAATAGCGCAGTCATATGGCCTATGGGGAGGCAATATTTCAGATTTTCATTTTTCAAACACCTATTTGAGGTCCACATACCATTCAAGTATTTCAGTGGATAAGAGAGGAGCGGTAGGAACATTTAGACTGCCGATAGTAGATATAGACATGAGACATTGGGACCAACAGTAAGGGCTCCAAGACTGGATGTCACCAGGAGTCCAGTCCAGAACAGGATTATATTCTAATAGCCATGGGAAATCCAGACCACAGTACAAGAAGGTGAATTGATAATCTGGAAAGTGATTAACACTTTGTGTAATACCCCGGTATACATAAACACAGGTACAGAATCATGAATTATCCTAGGGCTAGTCAAAAGTCTTCCATTGATTTCCTACACAACCAGAGGCATCTCTCTTTCCACCAAAGAAAGAGAATGGCCAGAAGCAAATCGTTGATCAATGAAATTACCCACAGCGCAAGAATCAATGAAGGCCATAGTATCAATCGTAACCCAAGACTCATGTCAACGACACAGGAACCAATACATGGGTTCTACATTTTTCTTATGGAGACATACATGTCACACCCAGGGCTCGTGTCTTTAGTTGCCCTAGGTGTGGGAGTTTTCCATTTCATTGGTTCTTAGGGACCACCTGGGGCACCGTAACCTAAAATATCCCTGGGCACTACAATAAAGGCACAATCCCGCCCGTATTCTCTGTTGTCTTTGTTCCTCAGACAATCAAGTGCGACCAATTTGCATAGCTTCTACTGGTCAGGAATCCCCCTTAGGGGCCACATACACAGAGGGTTCTCTAGGCAACATTCTTTTGTGTCTCTCTCTGGGCGTTCTCCTGTTCCTGATTTGATCATCCAGAGAAATACAAAATTCAATTAGATCTTCCAATTCCTCTGGCAATTTCATGGGTGCTAGCTCATGCATTAAAGTATCAGACAACCCTTCAGTAAATGCTAGGGATGTGCAATTTCTTTTGTACAGATTCATTTTTCCTACGAAAGTTACCATTTTCGTGATTCCAAGGGCATTCCGAATCCGAAATTTCGACCACACGAAATTTCGGATTGATTCAAAATTTCGGGTCAAATTTCGGATTGATTCAAAATTTTGGGTCAAATTTCGGATTGATTCAAAATTTCGGGTCAAATTTCGAATTGATAAAAAAAATATATATATTTTTAAAAAATGCTTAAAAGATCCTAAAAAATCTAAAAATTAAAAGAGACTTTTTACTGCAGAATATTATAAGCAACGGTTTATTAGACATTGGATTAAAATTGGAATATTTTTAACATTGAAGCCTATGGGATACAACATTTCCCACACTATCGAATTTGATATCAACTATCAAATTTGAAATCAAATTTAGAATTGATATCAACTATCAAATTGATTTTAATTTACAATACAAGTAATAGTCAGCAAAGGACTTTATGAAACAAATTAATTTAATTTCACTGTTTAATTTGACTCAAGTACAAAATCTGTGACACAGCTTAATATTTAATAAGGATTTGCGTTTCGTTTCGGACCGATTCATTTTTTTTCACGAATTGGGCCGATTCGGTGCTTCGGATTCGTCCTGTGTTCCGAATTGGATCGGCACCGAAATACACAGCATCCGAAATTTTTTCCGATCCGAAACAAAATAATTTCGTTATTTCGTATGAACGTGAAATTTGTAAAATCGCAAGTCATTTTCGTTCCATTCATGATTTCAGTTCCATTTCGGTAATTTCGGACATCGCATTTTTCGATTCCATTGCTGATTCTGTAATTTCGTATCATTTCGATCAAATTCGATAGTTACTTGATATCCATTTGATAGTTCATTTCAAGTTTGATAGTTGCAGCATATGAATCCTCACACTGTCAGGCAGCACCTCTACAGTATAATAATGTAGCATTTGATTCCGCACACTGCCGGGCAGCACCTCTACAGTATAATTAATGCAGCATATGATTCCGCACACTGCCGGGCAGCACCACTACAGTAGTGATGGGCGGAACACCCCCGTGTTCGGCTCGCATTCGAACTTGAACTTTTGAAAAGTTCGAATTCAAACGAGAACACGATTCGAACTCAATGCAAGTCTATGGGGCTTAAAAATTTGAATTTTAAAGTGCCCTCCAAGAGGGCATATATGCAGGGGCTTAAAAGTTTGAATTTTAAAGTGCCCTCCAAGAGGGCATATATGCAAGATATTGGCCATAAAAGGTGTGTGGGGGTCCGGGTACTGCCCTGGGGGACAGGAAACAATGAAAATAAAGTAAAAAAAAAGTTGTTTTTCTTAAATAAAGAAATGTGCACCGATTTGGATATCGACTAACTATCGAATTTGAAATGAACTATCAAATGGCACAATCCTCCACCCCTCCGAAAAATTCCTGCAAAGCTTCTAGACACTTAGCAGCAGTGCAGCCTGGCTTGTCTCTTTTTAGATTTTTGATGACATCTGAAGCAGGAGCTCTTAATCTCTCGATCAACCTCTGTCTCTTCACGGTGTCAGCAACTTCCCATTCTTCCACAGCTTGCACTGCCTGATCAATCCAAGTTTCAAAGTTCTCCTCTCCAGTTGGCACAGGGACCCTACCAGAATAAAACTGCAACTTGCAATATCCATAACTGGCAGACGCAGTGGAGTTTTGGGCTAATGTTTCCACCAGTTCTCCCATCGTAGTGAAGAATGTCATAGGACGGAACCCTGTCACTGGGGTAGAAGTAGTATCCGGTACCCTGTGACTTGATGTTGTCGGGCTAGCCGCGGGAACATTCGCGGGATCACCACGTGGCGCACTTGGCTGGACCAGTCGAACTTCCACATCGTCGGCCAGCTTTACACTCGCGCCCTGAAAACACGCTGGAACACCCTTTCTCCACTCAAAAAGAACATATGTGTGAGAAGTCTCTGGGTTCGCTTTAATGTCCAGAATTAACCCCCGGTGATCTGGTGTTAGTGCGGCCACGGCCCGGCGAATCTGGTCTTTGGCCCAAGTGTCTGCTGGAATGTCCATAACTACACTTAACCCTATCTGGCTACTGTGCTCCTCGCTCCATTTGGCAGCAGTGTCTGGATCCATATTAACCTTTTAATTGCGGTATCTAAGAGACTGAGATCCCGGATGAGGCCCCACGTGTAGCGCTCACCCCCGGAGGAGCCGCTGAATAAACCTCGGGATAGTCTCACCGCACTAGGAATTATTACTCACCAGCACTGTTGTGGATTTTCTAGTTTTATATACTTTACTAAAGGATAAAGTGTCATAAAATATAAATGCGCGTTGAATGAATTTACAGGATGCGTCACGCGGGAAAAACACGCGGCGAAAAAGAACGGTTAACCCCCTCAGTTCTGGAGTATAAGTCCTGCAAAATAACTCAAAATATATATGTGTGTGCGTGTTGTCTAGGGTACCCGGGTACTGTGATCGACTGGCCAGTGAATGAAAAAAACAATCTTCGACTAGTCACCTTTGGGGCCCTGTGAATTTAAACAATATTGCAAGCGTGCGTTTCTGTTTTGGAACTATGGGTCTGGAGGCCTCTCACCCAACCGTCGAATGAAACTGTCCAGCACTCGATGCCTCGACCAAAGGAACTTCTGCCGCTGTATACTGGGACTCTGTGCCACGAATCTGCTCACTGCTTGCCGAATCTCTGCAACTGGAACCATCGATCCGCAGCCTGCACTCCCAATCGATCGGCGCGGCCTCCTAACGCGGGGTCCTGCCGGAACCAGCTTGTCCTCCAAATCTCTCAGCGCTGGGTAGGTAAGTCACAGCACGATTTCTGTCCCGATCTCCAGCACCAGTAAGACAGCATCTGCACTCCGGCCTGGTTGCGATCCCTGACAGCTCCAACGTGCGTCCTCCACCTTTCACTGCTCCCCTCACTCTCTCTGCGCCAAACACGAGGCTCCCAAGTATATCCTTCAACTTGTACCACCCACTTCCTGTCCTCACGCAAAGGGTGCTGGGAGATGGAGTCCGCTTTGTCCAGCTTTGTCCACAATGTCTCCACTCTGTCTCCCTCTAGTGGCAGCAATAATTCAATGTACCAGTACAGTTCTTAAAGCAGCGCTACACATGTTTCCTTGGGGAGGGATTTATGACTCTCTCAGCAAAAGACATTAGCTGCCTGTGAACTAAAATGCAATACAGAACTTTTGCAAATGAATCACAGAACAGATAGGGAGTCTGGATGCTCAGTAAGGTTCGACCATGTTAACCCTTCTCTACTCTGCTATAATTCCCTCTGCGAGTGTCAGCTAAAGAAATATAGTCTCTTGGGGAAAAAGGAGCAGTATATAAATATACTTGTTTATATATGTGTGTATTTGTGTGCAAATGTTTACAATGCAGCTAAGCTGTTGGTTGGGGGAAAACTTTTTCAGTTTTTCAAAGTTAATAGTATAAGCATCCATGCATCTGAACAACTACACTACTCTAAGCCATCCCAGGCTCAGCTGTCATTCACACAGATTAGATTTTTAATCCCTCCTATGAAAGAGAGGAAGTAAAAAACATGGCGCACTTTATGAGAAGAGTTAGAGACTACAAAAACTCGCAAAACTCCAATGACGAATTTTTCAGGCGCCGCCCAGCAGAGCTGGATGAATACCTGAAGAGGGGATCCTTTTGGACCCCTGTACCTCCTCATCCACAGGGGCTAGGAAGGAAAGAAAGGTATCACTAGAAAGGACACAGTCTGACCTATCCAATTATGCCTCTCTTAACCCCTGGATGACTGACGCTGTGCTAAGCAAGTCCTCCACTAGGGTGCAGAGGACTTGCTCAATGTCTCATCCCAAATCCACAGTCTGGTGCCGTTCAAGGACTTTTCCCGGAGGGGGCTAACATCTTGGATGTCAGCCCTTCCTCTGGGGCCTGCCCCCACCCACTGACATAATCACGTATGGACGCGATGATGTCCGAAAGGGACTGTGACAGACCACCTGGCACACCGACCGTGTGCCTCTGTCAAACCTCTAGCTTTCTCCAAGCTGGCCCCCGAAATTCAATTTCAGCAGCCCCAAAAGTCTAAAAATGCCAGGCACGACCAGAGTTTTAGAGCAGCAAACAAAGACTGACTCTTTATTTGAAAAACACACAAGTAGAACACAGTTAAGGGACAACTCCCTCCCTTCCAGAATACACTACAGATTAGATCAGATAACATCAGTAAAGAACAATGGAATAGACCTAGCAGGAGGGAGGGGTGAGCGAAGCAGGGAGAACAAATGAAATCTTTCTACACTATACAGAAGACCACTAATACAGAGATGTACACTATACAGAGAGAAGGTACACATAAATAATACTCTACAATAAACACATAAGGGAATATTATTATATACATAGACATCAGGTAATAGAGCACACATAAAACACAAACACCCTTCATCTAATATTGTAGATACAGGGTGACTTTAACAAAGGAAACAGCAGGAAATCAATATGAAACATCAGGCCCACATCTCCCAAATACATTTCTAGGCCCATGTACTTCGAGTCCAAAGTGACGCACGTCACAGGGACCCCCCTAGCAATCCCTATGGTGGAGGTACGTGGGTCATTTGGACCCTAGTATCTCCTAATCCATGGGACATGGAAGCTATTCATTGGAAAGGACAGAGCATGGTACTTCCAATGATACTGAACACGACCAGGTTATGTATAAAAATAAACCAGAAACAGTAGTGTCACCTTCGTACTCAGAAATAGATACAATAAAATACAATACTTATCTCAATAAGTCTTGTATCGTCTCTCCCTTCAGACGTAGCAACAATAAAACTTAGTGTAAAAAAACTAGTAAAAAAAAGCGTGTGAAGCTGTATTATGCTGTTTGCAATATTTTTGTCTTTTATAGATACACTTTTGTTTTTACTCTAAGTTTTTTGTGTAAAAATAAATTAAAAAATTAAATAAAAATAAATTTTTTGTTCCTAAGCAATGGCATTGTCCATTTGTCTCCTATAAAATGAGCAATACCACTGCCATTACTCACCTTCTCATTTCCCATGCTGAAAGTTAATTGTTTTGTGCATAGTCATTTTATGCATAAAATACAATGCGCCAAAATACAAGCAAAAAATTTAGGCCCCTATTACGATCTTCACGCTAATGGTAGCGCTCACCTGCGTGAGCGCTACCGTTAGCTGCGGTATTTGCCGCATATTACAATCCAAACGCAAATGGGTTAAAAAACCCGTTTGCGTTTGGTATGTTGCGCTGCTCTGCGCGAGGTTACTGCCCTTTGTGCTCCCTATACTTAGCATGGGGAGCGCAAAGTGTTAATCAGCGCTGGATTACAATGTCCCAGCGCTGATTAACGCCTTGCTCTGGTCAACGAAAAGTTAACCAGAGCCAGGACCTGGTGTTAACGGATTCCGCTGGAGCAGAATCCGTTAACACCAGCTTATAAAAGTTTTTAAAAAAATCAGATACTTACCCTCTGTCCCGCGGCGAAGACCGCGGCTCCGGTCGCCTCCTCCGGCCGGCGGGAGCAGGGAAAGACAGGGGGAAAAGTCCCCCCTGTCTCTCCCTGCGTATCCCTACGTCGACTGGCCGGATCTCGTGATGCGAGATCCGGCCGGTCACGTGACCGGCAGAGAGGAACTCAATGGAGTCCTATGGACTCCAGCGAGTGGATGCTCGTGGCTGCGCTCAGCGCTGCAGCGAGCATCCTGATTTTTAACGGGCACTACAATGCAGGCAGCATTTTTTTGCACCTGCATTGTAATCCCCCATTAAACCGGGGACGGCAGGGGAATACCGCAGGCGCAGTTTTTTCCCCCTACCGCCCCCGGTTTAGCGCAGGGATCGTAACAGAGCCCTTAGTTTTTTTCAGTTTTAGTTAAAATCGCGTATTGTCTCACAAAAATACACTAATAGGTGCCCCGTTTATATTTTTATTAAGAAGAGTGGCCCATGGAATATATAACTACAAAGGTTTAAATGGTAAAATGTTACATTTCTTGTTATAGCATTCTGACAGGACATGACGTATACATATAATAGTGATTTATTTTGAATCTGCTGAGTCTGCTGAAAAAAAGGATATATAATTTGTTTAGGTTCAACAATAAAACATGACTTCAAATTGCGTTTGAGGTGAAATGGCTCAGAATTGAAGGAGTTAACGTATCATAGCGTCATCTGACACTTCAATCAAATCAGTAAAATATAAATGTGCAAAATGAAAATCAAATTTTCAAGAACCCTTTTTTCAAAAGCTGCTCAAAAATATAAGGCTTCTTGTGTATTTCCTAGGCTTCTGCAAAATATATATTATAATATTTCGACAAAATAGCTCAATAGCATTTCATCACATTAATAGTAATAAAACCACAATATAAAACAATTTATAGCAAACAAGATTTGTTTTGCTGTTCAACTTCTTCCTTTGGAGCATCTGTGACAAAATAGTATTTATATGCTAAACGCATGTGATGTTTTTACTCCTTGCCTTCCTGACTCACAGTGGGAGGAGTGGAGGAGGACTGAGATCAGTATACAGAGGGACTGCGGAAGTAGCTGTTGCTACCCTAAATTAATCTAAAAAAAGTAAAATGTCTCTATTTGCTAATCCCTTCCAAAGAATTAACGTGAACATGATTCAGTTTGGTGGTAGATAAAAAAAATTCTGGATGCAACTATAAACTACAAGAAATCACCTTAAACCCTATTAAACGTTTTATATATTTTCTTTTAATTTTCTACTCTCCTTTAGCATCACTTTATTCCATTGGAGTAACTTGTATTTTTGATTCTCTGTAATGCCTATTCATCCTTAGTGCAGCAGGCTAAATAACAATGAGGCTAGGATCAGACGAGCGCATTCTGTGCGCCCGTGCACAACGGACGTACTTTCTGACAGATGACAAGGTAGTGGCCACATAGTCCGTTTTCGTGACTGATGTTTTTTTTGACTGATGTTGAAAGGAAAATAAATTAATATGAAAAACATTTTGTTAGTCAAAATGCTGGACGTCAAAAATGTAGTCCGTCTGACTTCGCTCCATTACTCACACACAAAGCTATGCGGACGTTGCGCATGCAGCGCACTCTGTGCGTCCGTTCTAGCGGATTTACGTTCCTGCCTAACCTGCGTCCATTTGCCGCGTCCGTTTTGCGTCCGCAGTTCCGTGCGGATGTACTTCGTGTGTGGGGCTCCATTGGTCATAATTATATGCTATAACGGACGTACAAATGTGCGGCAACACGGACGTGATCAGTGCGCTCGTCTGACACGAGCCTTAGTATTGGTAAACTAATCCAACATTTCCTCATTTCCAAAGTCTATAGGGGTTATTCAGAGAGAGCCAAAATGTCACCGAAAAAGTGAATTTCCCCGTACAGTGACATTTCGGGGCCATTCGGCTATTCAGGGAGCAGGTAGTTCATCAAATTTTGGTGAAATGTCTGCACATACGGTGCCTGTTTGAAGGCAGTGAAAGTCCCCATAGATAAGTAATGGTTAACCTATTGAGAGAACACCGAAGAGCAGTGAAATGTTGTCGAACTTCCCTGCTGTTCGGTGGTTTCATTCGGCAGGTTTATTCAGGCGAACCCCATAGGCTTCAATGTTAAAAATATTCCTGTTTTTATACAATATCTAATAAACCATTTATTATTTTAGTCTGCAGTAAATAGTCTCTTTATTTATTGATTTTTTTTAGGATCTTTTATGCATTTTTCAGAATTTTTTGGGCAAATTTTTTTCTTTCTTTTTTTCAAAAGCGTTCTTTTTTCTGTAGCAGTCTTTTTTATTATCATTCATAGAATCTTGTATGTAAATTCCAGGCATTTTCTTCAGTAGTTTCTTGTTTGCAAACAGCTTTTCAATTTTGGCACTTTCAATTGTATTGTTTTTTTTTTTTTTTACCCTGTTTGTCAGCTTGTCGGCTTTGTCCGAAGTGTTCTGCGTGTTTTTTGCGGCAGTTTCCACGGGGTTTTGGCGGGTGTTCGGCGGGTTTTCTCTGCACTTCAGGGACCCTGTGGTGAATGCTGAATTTACTGCAGGGTGGAGAACTTTCATTCCCCGAAGTGCAGGGAAGCGCGAGGAACGAGAGAGCACCGAAATGTTAGCGACATTTCGGTGCTCTCTGAATAACCCCTTATGAATTATCTAAGCTCCTATGAGCAGGGCCCTCTACACCTCTTGTTTCCATCATATATCAGTTTAACTCGTTCCTAGTGGTGGAACTACCGCCATAACGACCCACGCGGGCGCTATGGGGCCCGCAGCCGAGTGGGGCCCGGCAGGGGAGGAGGACTGATGCGGGTTGGTAGGGCCCCTACCGCGGGCCTGGTTTTTGTATGTATAGTGCCGCCGCCGTGGGCCCTGCCCGCTATCCCTCTGTCCAGAAAGATCATTCATAAGCCTGCTCAAGGGCCCAGCGGCGCGCCGCGTGAAATCGCCGTGGCGGCGGCTCTGCAGCGTGCCTGTCACATTCTACACTCAAGCAGAGCACGCTGCCTTGGCGCCGCCCCCTCACTTGATGCGCAGCAGAAGGAGATGAAAGGGACAGAGGGTGAGGTCCAGGCCAGAGCTGTGTGCAGCTGCAGCGTGTGCACAAAAGATTGCTGCCCTGACTGAGTGCCCTCAGCCTCAAGTGGATACCGGCGAGGGGGGACCGGGGGAGTTAAGATGTCAAATTTCAATCAGACACTGATTAGACTCTATAGTCTATAGCCATACAGGTTGAGAGTTCGTTGAAAGATTGCTGTAACCCGACCAGTTCTGTATATAGTAAGTGTAGTCTGGACGTTAGAAAGGCAGGCCCCTCCATCCTCACCCATTAATTGACAACTCCCCATCAGTGCTCTTGCACATGGTCCCAGGTGATTGTGAGCGCAACCAGGAAAGACTCTGTGCTTACAATACTATACAACTACCAGAAGTCCTCAATATAAGGTCACAAAATTAAATGTTGGTCTTTCACTCAATGAATTCCCAATTGCATGGGTTCTACCTATGTGTACCATTTTTCTTTACTTTATAAGGATAAACTGCTTAGTAAAATCCTGGAGCAAATGGAAGAGGCTGTTTATACTCTTCGGCAGAGAGTTTATTTCCCACATTTTGCTGACGCCCTAGATTTGTACATGGTTGTCCTGCAGTCACAAAATGTCCAGTATTCACTGGCCAACCATGTGTCGCTATTGGAGCTTGCATTCCCATGGCACATTGCATGGTGCTGGAAATCTTGCCATTCCATTAGTGATTGGAGGAAGTGATGGGTTCCCAACAGAGACGTGCAAATTTCAGTACTTGGGGGGGGGGGTGTGTGCAAATTTCAATGCTTGGGGTGTGTGTGTGTGCAAATTTCAATGCTTGGGGTGTGTGTGCAAATTTCAATGCTTGGGGGTTGTGTGTGCAAATTTCAATGCTCGGGGGGTGCAAATTTCAATGCTTGGGGGAGTGAAAATTTCAATGCTTGGGGGGGTGCAAATTTCAAAGCATGGGGGGGGGGGATTGGGGAAAATGTGCAAAATTCAATGCTAAGTTGGGGCCGGGGGGGGAGATGTCAAATATCAATGCTGAAGGGGGTTTGATTAAACTAGCAGTACATTACAAGAATGTTTATTGCTGTGGAGCTCTGCGATACGCTCATACACACCGCACATTGCTGTGAGTTTTATTGCTGTGGAGCTCTGTGATATCCTCATACACTCTGCACATTACTGTGAGTTTCATGGCTGTGGAGCTCTGCGATACGCTCATACACACCGCACATTACTGTAAGTTTTATTGCTGTGGAGCTCTGTGATACGCTCATACACTCTGCACATTACTGTGAGTTTTATTGCTATGGAGCTCTGTGATACACTCATACGAACACCGCACATTACTGTGAGTTTTAAAACCAATAGAATTATCTCAGAAGCACTATGTCTGAGCAAAGGCTTTCTGGCCTTGCTATCCTAAGCATTGAAAATGCTAGCGCAAAACAGCTGGACCTATAACAGCATTGTAGACACTTTTGCAGAATTGAAGGCACGCAGACGTGTTTTCTAAGATGTGGTGTTTTGTGAGTATGCAAGTTGGAAGAGTTTTCAAAGTTTATGTTTGGTTTTGTTGCCATAGCCTATCTATAACCTGTTTTGTGTGTGTCTGTGTGTGTGGGGGGGGGGTAGGTTGTGGGGGGGGGGTGTTAGGTTGCAGGGCTGGGCCCATACAACATTTTGCTATGAGGCCCTGTGATTTCTAGTTACGCCCCTGCTTGTTCCCTTTAGTTATTGTAAAGCGCTGCGGAAACTGTTGGTGCTATATATATGATGACAATAATAATAATCTACTATTATATTGGGTATTTATATTATAAATTATACAACGCAGACTAGAGCCTTTTTAATCCTAGAATTAGAAGTAAAATTTACTGGTTTATTGGGAACAATCCATATTGAAATCCACCTGACAGTGCCTTCAAAGCTTGTCATCCAGAAGTTATTTTCATCACAATAATAGAGCAGAATATATTTTCAAAAGAAAACAAGTGTTGGATATAACATAAAGTGTCTAATTTAAAGAATCCATGAAAAGATTGTTATACAAGTTGCAGCGGTGATATAGAAGTGAATGCTACAATAGGGATGATGGGGGAAAAAAGGATTAGCTGGTTACAAGGACATTGCTGTCTTAAGGTTGGGAAGCAGATGGAGAGAGACCTGCTAACATCCAGCATGAGAGTGTACAGCCGCTGAGAGGTATGGAATATTAGAATAATCAGGGTTTTATTGACGCGCTTCCTAGACAAAGCAAACACTATAATGCGCACAATATTTTGATATTCTATCCAGCAAATCAATGTTCTGTTAAATGATACAATTAGCTAAACTGCATGTTATTTAATAAAGCAGAATGATGCTGTGAGATTTACAAACAACAACAAGTACAGACCACATTACTCATAACAACAAAGCGTGCAGAATATTGTAAGAATAAATATATTAGTCTAAAGCTCTTAAGTGTTATTTTGCTAGATTGCTCGACTGACGGCTGTAAAAAACACAGAATAGCATCTCCCTTATATCATACTCAGCACATTATGGTAACCCCCAGCTTTGACAAATAATTAAATCATTGTCATTCCATAAAGGATAACAGCAAATAGGCTCTTCAAATGAATGACATTTATATTGGGAACAATTTATTTGAAAGGTTACCTTAAAAATGATACATTTGCTTCCTTGGTAATATAGATTTTAATATAAAAATAAAAAGTGGTCCTAGGTATGTTGGATGTGTTGGGCATTTGAGAGATGTACATGCATATGTAAAACCTTTCGTATGATAGGTAAATGAAGGCATTTAGGTTTTCTGCATCAGTATCATTCAGCTACATCGGTTCTTTCACCAATGGCTTACTTAGCACGGTATTGCTTGATTTTATACTCTATGCTTCAAGATTAATCACCAGTCCTGTTTGCTGTGTTCTTCCTAATGCTCTTAGCTTTATTACTTTAGTGCTTCTGGAACCTTACGCAGTGACTCCATGCAGTACAAATCAGGATATTGTTACCAGACACAAAGGCCCTATACAGTAAAAGTATATTTCCTGGGATTGGGGAGTGTTCAAAAAAAGACTTCAATGGTGACTGATAGTAGAGAATAAAATTGTTGGTCCATCATAACCCAGTACTTTGCTTTCCTTATCATTACAACCTGTAAAAGATCTCCGTACCCCGACATAGTCACATCTGTTAATGCCGTTTACTTGCTGGACCCCCGTTCTCCCACCAGCAGTCTTTTGTGCCTTTCTCCAGCCCTTAGCCGAAGCTTAAGGATGGGTACACGTAAAGAGCAGTGATAGCATCCCCCCAGAAATGAGGCACCATGCACGTCTAGAGGTTTAGTTAGAACAGGCAACAACAACTTGCTCAGCCTTTAATTAAATAATATATTATATATATATATATGTGGGGCAAAAAAGTATTTAGTCAGCCACCAATTGTGCAGGTTCTCCCACTTAAAAAGATGAGAGAGGCCTGTAATTGTCATCATAGGTACACTTCAACTATGAGAGACAAAATGAGAAAAGAAAAATCCAGAAAATCGCATTGTCTGATTTTTAAAGAATTTATTTCCAAATTATGGTGGAAAATAAGAATTTGGTCACCTACAGTACAGTACAAACAAGCAAGATTTCCGGCTCTCGCAGACCTGTAACGTCTTCTTTAAGAGGCTCCTCTGTCCTCCACTCGTTACCTGTATGAATGGCACCTGTTTGAACTTGTTATCAGTATAAAAGACACCTGTCCACAACCTCAAACAGACACACTCCAAACTCCACTATGGTCAAGACCAAAGAGCGGTTGAGGGACACCAGAAACAAAATTGTAGACCTGCACCAGGCTGGGAAGACTGAATCTGCAATAGGCAAGCAGCTTGGTGTGAAGAAATCAACTGTGGGAGCAATCATTAGAAAATGGAAGACATGCAAGACCACTGATAATCTCCATCGATCTGGGGCTCCACGCAAGATCTCACCCCGTGGGGTCAAAATGATCACAAGAACGGTGAGCAAAAATCCCAGAACCACACGGGGGACCTAGTGAATGACCTGCAGAGAGCTGGGACCAAAGTAACAAAGGCTACCATCAGTAACACACTATGCCGCCAGGGACTCAAATCCTGCAGTCCCCCTGCTTAAGCCAGTACATGTCTGGGCCCGTCTGAAGTTTGCTAGAGAGCATTTGGATGATCCAGAAGAGGATTGGGAGAATGTCATATGGTCAGATGAAACCAAAGTAGAACTTTTTGGTAAAAACTCAACTCGTCGTGTTTGGAGGAGAGAGAATGCTGAGTTGCATCCAAAGAACACCATACCTACTGTGAAGCATGGTGGCGGAAACATCATGCTTTGGGGCTGTTTTTCTGCAAAGGGACTAGGACGACTGATCCCGTGTAAAGGGAAGAATGAATGGGGCCATGTATCGTGAGATTTTGAGTGAAAACCTGCTTCCATCAGCAAGGGCATTGAAGATGAAACGTGGCTGGGTCTTTCAGCAGGACAATGATCCCAAACACACCGCCCGGGCAACGAAGGAGTGGCTTCGTAAGAAGCATATCAAGGTCCTGGAGTGTCAGGTTTAATACCTTGCAGGTACTTGCCTTTCAGGTTATGAGCCCAATATGCAGGTCTTGGGGATGCACACAGTTCGTGGGAGAGGAGAATCACACAGGAGGGCTGTGAGACAGGACGCAATGAGACTCACAGGTTGGCTGAGGGTGATGGGGAAAGCAGTCCTTGTGTCCAGGTATGAAGATAGGATGGTTGCTCCTGGGAGAGCATGTGGGATTAGGGAGGATGGATGGGTCCTTGCTCTTGGGAGAGCACGGTGGGATAATAGGGGGGAAATACAATGAGTGGATAAGGAAAGCAGGTTTCTGGAGCTTGGTCTTGCAGGTCTTGTTCATAAGAACAGCAGACAACAATGAAGCATTGGGCAAAAGGGTGTGTGGAGCCTTTATTGATTAGGCACAGGGGTGTGTCATGTGACCTGTGGTGTGTGTGGTTTAACTGTTTATTAGCTGGTTCACAGCAGAAGGGCAGCACCTTTCATGGAGCTGCCACTTTCATGGAATGACACAGGAATGGACAGGTACGGTCCTGACATGGAGTGGCCTAGCCAGTCTCCAGATCTCAACCCCATAGAAAACCTTTGGAGGGAGTTGAAGGTCCGTGTTGCCCAGCGACAGCCCCAAAACATCACTGCTCTAGAGGAGATCTGCATGGAGGAATGGGCAAAAATACCTGCAACAGTGTGTGAAAACCTTGTGAAGACTTACAGAAAACGTTTGACCTCTGTCATTGCCAACAAAGGATATATAACAAAGTATTGAGATGGACTTTTGATATTGACCAAATACTTATTTTCCACCATAATTTGCAAATAAATTCTTTAAAAATCAGACCATGTGATTTTCTTGATTTTCTTTTCTCATTTTGTCTCTCATAGTTGAAGTGTACCCATGATGACAATTACAGGCCTCTCTCATCTTTTTAAGTGGGAGAACCTGCACAATTGGTGGCTGACTAAATACTTTTTTGCCCCACTGTATATATACATATATATATATATATTTTAAATGCAGTTCTTTGAATTGCTGTGATTTGCAAATGGCTTCTGCAATAATAAGTGTATATGTATATATATACAGTGCCAGGGGGAGCCTGACAGCCAATGGAGACCGATACCCTGGCCTCCCACTGCACCTCATCGTAATCCCTTCCCTAGAATATTGTTCAGGAGGTTTCAGCTGTCCAGTCTGCTTCTCAGAGTCTGGGACACAATCAGACCAGGGACAGACAATGGGATTAGCATTGCTCAACATTTGGCAAACAAGATATTGAATGGAACAATATCCATATAAACACTTTCTAGACAGGGGGGGAGTTGGAAAAGAATAAGGTGACCCACACAGTAATCTTATCAGCAGATAGTAACATATACACTTAGACAATAACAATTTTCATATATAACACAGATTACAGAAACACCCTGCACCCTACAGATACAGGGTGACTTCAACATAGGAGAGGGCAGGGAAATAATATAGAACATCAAGCCTGCACCTCCCAAATACATATCTAGGCCCATGAACCCCAAGTTCAAAGTGAAGCACATCACACACCCCTCTTTTTTTGTCCGTGTCTTCTCTATTTCCTCCATTTCTTATATGATGATATGTGGCTAGTGCCCCATAAATATGAGTTTAGAAACAGTCAGTTTACCTGATTAACCAGTCTTCTTGAAGTCGAGTCCTAGACTTTTCAATTTGACAATTTTGACACAATTTGAATTTACTGATGTCTGGAAATGGCATTAGTTACAAGATATCTCCTTATTGGCCTCCCCAACTCCTGTATTGCCCCTTTGAAATCTGTAATGAATGCAGGTGCCAGGCTTATTTTTCTCACCAGACGCACCTCGCGTACCTCCCCACTCTGCCAGTCCCTCCATTGGCTTCCTGTACGTTTCAGGATACAGTTAAAAATACTGACGCTCACACTCAAATCGTTCAATAACTCAACACCTCCCTACATGTCTTCATTACTCCACAAGCACGTCCCATCTAGACAACTCCAGTCCACAGGCATTCTCCTCCTGTCATCTGTCTACACGCGCATGGCCAACTCTTGCCTTCAAGACTTCTCAAGGGCAGCACCAATCCTGCGCAATGACTTGCCTCGCCCTATCAGACTTTCCCATAATCTTCAGGCCTTCAAGAAATCCCTCAAAACCCATCTCTTCACATTAACGTACCACATCCCTGATTCAACTCATCCCTATGCTCATCTACTCACACATGATTGAAGCTGCTTCTATGGCCCCACCGTTCCCAAACCACTGGCACTAATGATCCTGCTATCTAGTAAAATTCCTCTTGTCTTCCTCAACCCCAATCCCTCTAGATTGTAAACTCCGATGAGCAGCGCCCTCTACACCTCTTGTTTCCATCATATGTCCGCTTATCTCGTTCCCTTTGGTTATTGGAAAATAATACAAGCCAATGACCGTGATTCTCTGGCTATTTAAATCTGTAACGTCATTTCCACATGGCCCAGTCATGGTTCTAGAGCGCAGTTTATATTTCCTGTTTAATATACCGTGTGCCATTCCAGTATTGTTTCTGGACCTCTTTGTATTCTGTTGCCCATTTTCCCACAGCTTGTCTGACTTCCTGTGCTGTGTATGACCTTTGGCTTGCCTGACTTCCCACACCATATATGGCCTTTGGCTTGTCTGACCCCGAGTTCTGCTTTGTCCCTTTCTGTCTGTTTGTCTTCAGTTAGCTTTTTCTCTAAACATTTTCAGGACAATAGTTAGGTTACTGCTTAGTCTATGTGTGTTAAGTTACTCCTCCCCATGCTATCTGTGACATTTTCTGGTTTCTGACCTGGCTATTCTTGGCCTCACTGCCCTCTGGTTGTACTTGATTGGGTTCTAGTTACATGATACTGCAACTGTGTATGTATTTCCTGATCTTGGCCAGTTACAGAGCATTCTTCATCCTTTCCTTTTTACCACACTAAGCCCAGCCACTGTAAAAACCGTTATACATGTAGTATCATTCTAGATTTTGAGATAGTATTAACAAAGGGAAAATACTAATGGGCAAACCCTCATGGCCACCTCGGTTGAGGAAGCCGCCAAACATCTCAAGGCTTGTGGTTCTTCGAGCTTTGAAGGTGGAGGGTCAACTACCTGTTTCTCTCTGCCCCCACTGGATTTGAACTGAGAGCAATGGTCCCTACCAGGACACTGGTTTCCCTTTGGTTCTTAATTTTTACAGTTTTGTTTAACTTGTTGGAATAGCTGGCACTACTTTTCCCACAGAGTTAATGTGTTGGCCATTCGGCTATCCAGAGAGCAGGCAATTCGCCAACTCCTGGCGAATTGCCTGCACATACGGTGCCTGTTCGGTGCCTGTTCGAGGGCAGTGAAATCCCCATAAAAAAGCACTGCTTCGGCTATTCAGAGAACTAAAACCAGCAGTGAAAGGTTCCCGAATTGCCCTGCCATTCGGTGGTTTAATTCGGCAGGTTTATTCAGGCGAATCCCCTAGGCTTCAATGTTAAAAATATTCCTGTTTTAATTCAATATCTAATAAACCATTCATTATAAAATTCTGCAGTAAAGAGTCGCTTTATTTATAGATTTTTTAGGCTATTTTAAGCATTTTTCTGGATTTTTTTTTAAAAAAATTCTGTTTTTTTTTTTAAAGTTTACTTATTTTTTTCTGTAACAGCCCTTTTTATTATTATTCATTGGACCTCATATGTAAATTTCAGACATTTTCGCTCAGTAGTATCTTTGCAAACAGCGTTTCACTTTTCAAACATTCAAGCAAACTGTTTTTCTAATTTATTCAATGCATTCGTCTGCGGTGTTGGCTTTTTCCGCGGCTTCGCTGCGTGTGATCGACTCCTGCTCGGGTTACAATCCAGATGTTTTTGCGGGTTTTCAGCGTGCATTCGCCGGGTTTTGCGGTTAGTTTTTGTCGGGTTTGCGGTGACCTTCCCCTGCAATTCGGGGACCCTGTGATGTTTGCTGAATACACCGCAGGGTCACCGAAATGGGATCGCCAAATCGAACCGAATTAAAGAGAACGAAAAGTCACCGAACGTGCGGTGACTTTTCGATTCTCTTTGAATAACCCTGTTAGTGTTTTGTTATTCACCTTTTTTGTGGCTTCCATATCTCATGCCTTTACTGTTTTAATGTTACAAACTCCATTATTATTGTTCACCTGTCTCTGTCATGCTGGTCCTGCACAACTCTTTTATATTTACCTTAATGATTTTGCATTGTATGACAAATTTCTATAAATAAATTCAAAAACAAAAAAAGGGAAAATACAGGCACTCCAATTGTCAGTTAAAACAGGGAACATTTAATGAAAAACCTCAATGTTTTGGTTGTGGGCAGCCCTTTTTAAGCCTTGATCTCCTTTTCATTCAAGTTCTAAATGACGGTTTTCCAGGACACCCGTCTGAGGTTTCATTAGTCATGTTTTTTTATAATAATATGGCCTAACACTTGGGGCTTGATCACATTCTCCGCGCAAAACCGCATTAACGGGAGGGGCAAAACCCTTCGCGCTGAACGCGTATTACGACGTTCGCGCGTACGATGCACGTTAACGTCTAACGCGAGTGACCCTGCGGGAACGCAAGTTCGTGCGCGCATCCCATACTTAACATTGTGAGCGCAAATGCGTTCGTGCGCTGGTACGCGGATGGTATTACAATCGATGCGCAACTTTTTACGAACTACGTTTGCGCGCATAATTTTAACGTATTTTAAAAGCTGGTGGTAATTGCAAATCTGAACGTTCTGGCCGAAACCAAATACACCAGCACGAAAAAAAAAAATACAACACAGTATAGTTACACATTCTACACATACCCAAACAACAAAATAGAGAGGTTGTGTGTGTTTTTATTATTGCTGCAGCATATATACTCAGATTGATTTTGACAGGCGCTAAAACTGAACGGGAGACAATTGTGGTTCTTAATTCTGATTGGCTGAATCGTGTGAAAAAACAGTCTGCCCACCGATTTCTGTGTGCAACGTTAATGCGTGCGTGTTTTTGCACGTCTTTTTTACGCGCAATATATTTTGACGGATGAAAAAATGCGCTCGGATCGTAATACCTGCGTTAATTTACGCGCGTTAACATTTAACGCTGCGCGCAAAAAAAATTGCGCTGCGCTTACGAATTTGCGCGGAGAATGTAAGAGCCCTTGATGTTTGCTTTTGGCCTCACAGAGAGCTGCCTTTGGTGTTAAATCATATCTTTTTGGGTACAGCTAGCCATGGAGATAAAAAGGAGAGCTGATAACGTTTTGTTATGTCTTGGTGATCTCTTGGGGCACAAAGAAAGTTTTTCAGAGTGCACAGGAAAAATTATGTGGAGGTAAGAGCTCAACCACCTTTTACTTCCATTTATTTCCAAAGTAACTTATCCAGCATTCTCATACTCACAGATAAATCAGATCATGGCTGTTGAGTGTGAATAAGGACGGGATCCTTGAGGCTCATTCAGGACAAGAAATGGAATGCCCAATATGTAATTAAAGGGAAAACCAGGAAAATAATTTAAATAGCTGGATACAATCCAATGTAATATGTGTGCAGTGTCTCCCCATGTAGCCACTTTGAGACAATTCAAGAATAAAAGGATGAAAGTCAGGCCCATCAAATGTCACAGGAGAAGGTTTGATAGGATATTTGTTTGTAAAGGCAACCTGTATCTAGGGCTTTTGCAAATGAACATTGTCCCATTAACCTCCTCCTTCTTTGAAATATATTCTTCAAAATTGTAATTAAAATCCAAATATTCAGAACAAAAAAGAAGTGGGTTATGTGAGAGATGAACCAAAAACAAAAATAGAGCACCTATGCATCCACAATGGATCTCTGTCCCCAGTGTATACACAATTGTACACCTTTATTAATACATACAAATTGACAAGTAGACAAATAAAATCACAAACATATTGTATAATGAGTACGTAGTCAGAGTACCTGGTCCATATCTATGTGAGAGATGACCCTGCCGGAGCTTGATTTGTGCGACGCTCACTCACAATCATATATATATTTATAATAGTTAGATAGATTCAGTACATGTACATGTGATCAAATATCTGAATGATTTTAAAAAAATAGATAAATAAACAGTTATATTATCAAAGTGAAGAGTTTATCAATTGGTGTTATTAAACCTGAACCAGAATGTTGTGTCATGGACGATTTGTCTGGACTACGAGTGCTCAGTCAGAATACAACGGTATCACATCCTATACAAGTAAAAAACTTTCCAATTCTTAGACGCTTTCCTCCAATCCTTGCAGGAAGCACCATGAACGAAGTTTCAGTTCTCCGTCTGCCGGTAGAAGAAGCGGTGAATGAAGTTATTCACAGCCTTGAAGGAGTGGCCCTGAAACATAGTGACAACCGGCTTCCATTCCAGGTAAAATGGACTATGTGGGAAATACGTTTGAGTGGACTCCCCAATAGAACTCAGCCAGTTCTAAAATTATCAATTAGAAATTATTAAGTTGAAAAAATCATGATATTTTACAGATATGAATTGAAACATACCAATGCGCATAAAAAAAAGATTAATAGTGTCGGGGCATTGATTCGTCTGCGTATACTAAAAAAAGGTATAGAGACGTACATAGAAGGAAGTCATAGAATTTAAAACGAAATTATGCCTATTCAGTGGGGAAAAACATTACACCAGTAGATTTATCCAATACATGAGTTTTCTTAGATATTATTAGTCTTAATATTAATAATATAAAGCATCTGAAAAAGCCACATAAAAATAGACTGGGGATATCGGCTATATGGGTAATGAAATATTACAAGAAGCTGCATTTTCTTGTGGATATATGGTATATTGAGATTGAAGGAAACGTTTGTGGATTGCCCTGATTCACATCTTGGCCACTGCCAAAAGGAGTGTCACACCAGCACCTGAGCAGCAGGGTAGCTAGCTGGGTCTGCTGAGCAGCAAGCCAGGGCTGCTCATACACATGCACTGCTTGCAACGTTGGTGTATGGGCTTCAAAAGCACTAATTTTAACCATTTATGCACCGCAACCACCATTAAACAGGCATTTGCTAGGCAACTAAGCTTTGTTGTGACTAAATCTACATAGAAAACCCTAACCGATGACTAAAACTATGACGAAGATTCATTAACATTGTAGTCGACTAATAAAAACAAGACTAAAATGTCAGGGAGGGACTATTTGGGAAGAGATCCTATCACTACTAAAATAAGAGAGAAATTATGAATTTTCTATATTCAGATAAGATGTTTTCTCCAAGAGTGTATAATGAGTTTGGAAATGCTATAAGAATGCTTAAATAATGTATTACACTTAAAAACAATTCGATTTTGTGACATTTAGTTGACTAAAGTAGACTAAAACTAAAACAATTCAGATGACTAAAATATGACTACAACCACATGGCATTTTAGTCACAAGATTTCCAGGGTTATTCAAAGAGCTAAGAATTGGGGTCGAAAGGTAACCGAACAGTGAAATTCAGTGTACGGTTACATTTCCTGGCCATTCGGCTATCGAGAGAGCAGGCAGTTCGCCAAATGTTGGCGAATTGCCTGCACATACGGTGCCTGTTCGGTGCCTGTTCGAGGGCAGTGAAATTCCCATAGAGAAGCAATGCTTTGTCTATTCAGAGAACAAAAACCAGCAGTGAAAGGTTCCCGAAATGCCCTGCCATCCGGTTGCTTCATGCGGCAGATTTATTCAGGCGAATCCCATAGGCTTCAATGTTAAAAATATTGCTGTTTTAATACAATATCTAATAAACCATTTATTATAATATTCTGCAGTAAAAAGTCTCTTTATTTGTAGATTTTTTAGGATCTTTTAAGTATTTTTCAGGATTTTTTGCAAAAGATTTTTTTTAAACGTTTTTTCTTTTTTCTGTAACAGCCCTTTTTATTATCATTCATTGGATCTTATATGTAAATTTCAGACATTTTCGCTCAGTAGTTTGTTTAGCAAACAGCGTTTTTTTTCTCACTCCATTTGTCTGCGGTGTCGGGTTTTTCCGGCAGCTGCTCTGCGCTCTGATTGGCTCCAGCTCGGGTTTCTCCGGCGTGTTCGGCGGGGTTAATCCAGATGTTTTTGCGGGTTTCGGTGTGCATTCGCCTGGGTTTGCGGTGAGTGTCGTCGGGTTTGCGGCGGCTTTTCCCTCCACTACGATGACCCTGTGGTGCTTGCTGAATACACCGCAGGGTTGACGAAATGGGATCGCCAAATCGCACCAAATTGAAGAGAATGAAAAGTCACCGAACGTGCGGTGACCTTTCGATTTTCTTTGAATAAATCTGCATGACTAAAACGGAATTAAAATTTGCTGTCAAAAACAACAGTGATTCGCAGTGCATTTTCCCTCAAGGCTCCCAGAAACCGAAAGGCAGCCTAGGTCAGGTTGTGGATGACATGTATCAATCAGATAAAGAGGACAATGTGTAAAAAGGTTCCACCAAAAAACTTTTCATCTTAATTATTTTCCATTTGAGTAAAAAAAAATAAGGTGCAGGAGAACTACCAACTATAAAAACTGTTAAAGAATTTCTTTTTAAAATGTGAGGTCAGATAATATGCTTACACAGCTCTAATTTCATAATATATATTATTCTGTCATGTCATTAATTAATTCATTATTTACAACCATTGGTTAAATAGAAATTATCTCTTCTCATGCAGGTTGTTCTTTGCTTGACTTTATATTGGTTTTGTAACAGACCCTAACAGACCTTTACTTAAAGAACTCTCAGCAAAGCCTTTAGATCAGAGCCTTTAGATCAGAGCCTCTAGGAGGCAGCACAAGATCTCTGAAAAAGTGGTCTGTGAAGCTTAAATATTCTTACAGCAACTTATCCATTTGAATATTAAAAATAAGGGCTGCTTAACCTCAATACTTTTCAAAGATATATATATTTGGACACAGGCACAATTTTCATACTTTGGGCTCTGTATGCCACCAGAATAAAATTAAAACAAAACAATCCAAATGAATTTGAAGTGCAGACTTTCAGCTTTTGTTCAATGGGTTGAACATAAATATCAAATACAAATTTTTGGAACTACAACCATTTTTATACATAAACCCCATTTTTATGGGCTCAAATGTAATTTGACAAATGAATATAATCATGAATAAAATGTTAATTTTTAATATTGTGTTGAGAATCCTTTACTGGCAATGACTGCCTGACGTCTGGAACCCATGAACATTACCAAAGAATTGCAGGTCTATTCAATAAAGGTGAAACTCAGGAGAACTGGCAGGAGAAGTGAAATGTCTAGGTCAAAATAGTCAAACCAGAAAAATTATTCCATTTATTTCACTTTCCAAATCAGCTATTTGGTCTAGATTGTTCACTTCTGCCAATTCTCCCGAGTCTCACCTTTTAGTGAATACACCTGTTGGTTTCCTACTTTGATTTCTTTCTGCCTTTAGTTTTGCCTTCAGCAAGTGAAATGCAGCTCAATTGGGTTGAGATCAGGTGATTGACCATTGCAGAATATTCCACGTCTCTTTCTTCAAAAACACCTGGGTTGCTTTTGCAGTATGTTTTGGATCATTATCCATCTGTATTGCGAAGTGCCATGCAATCAACTTTGCTGCATTTGGCTGAATCTGGGCTGACAGTATATCTCTAAACACTGCTGAATTCATCCGGCTGCTTCTGTCACATCATCAATAAACTACAATGTCCCATTGCCACTGGAAGCCATGCACGCCCATGCCATCACACTGCCTACACAATGTTTTACAGATGATGCTGTGTGCTTGGTATCATGAGCTGTTCCAAGCCTTCTCCACACTTTTTTCTTGCTGTCATTCTGGTACAGACTAATCTTAGTTTCATCCGTCCAAAGTATGCTTTTCCAGAACTGGTCTGACTTTTTTAGATGTTTTCTGGAAATGTCTGATCTGGCTTTTCTATTCTTCAGGCTCATGAATGGTTTGCACCTTGTGGTGTATCCTCTGTATTTGCTCTCGTGAAGTCTTCTCTTGATTATAGACTTTGACAATGATATGCCCACCTCCTGGAGAGTTCCCTGCACTTGTCCAGATGTTGTGAATGGGTTTTTCTTTACCATAGAGCGGATCCTACGATCATCCACCACTGTTGTCTTCCGTGGACGTCCAGGCTTTTTTTTGTTGCTGTGCTCACTAGTTCGTTCTTCTTTCCACAGAATGTACCAAACTGTTGATTTGGCCACTTCTAATGTTGCTGCTATCTCTGATGGATTTGTTTTGTTTTTGAAGCCTTACAATGGCCTGTTTCACTTGCATGGACAGCTCCTTTGAACACATGATGTAGGTTCAAGGCAATAGATTCCAAATGCAAATACCACACTTAGAATCGACTCCAGACCTTTTACCTGCTTAATTGATGAAGAAATAATGAAGCAGTAGCCCACACCTGGCCATGAAACGGCTTTTGATTCAATTGTCCAATTACTTTTGGTCCCTTGAAAAGGGGGAGGTGGCTACTTTTAAGAGCTGTAATTCCTAAACCCTTCCTCCAATTTGGATGTACAAACCCTCAAATTAAACCTGAGATTGTGCACTTTCAGTCCATATCCATTATATAGCTATAGCTTGAATTTGTTTTGGTAAATACCAGCAGGGCTGGCACTAATGTAAGGCGGCACAGGCGGCCACTCTCCTGTCTGGCTCCCTGTCAGTTCGAGGGGGCAGAGTTTTGGAGATTGATTGCGGTGACTGATGCTGGCCACTGGCCGGGGAGAGACCCGACGCAGCGCAGCCCCGCCTCCTTCTCACTCTGACCCAGAGAGCAGAGGTGGCGCCTTGCCGACGTCATCATTGGTGGGGGCGGGCTGGGTGCCGCCATCATAGTGGGAGACTCTGCCCCTATTGGTCTCTACCATCTTGCAGGGTTATTCAAAGAGAATCGAAAAGCCACCGCACGTTCGGTGACTTTTCATTCTCTTCAATTTGGTTTGATTTGGCGATCCCATTTCGGCAACCCTTCGGTGTATTCAGCAAGCACCACAGGGTCCCCGAATTGCAGGAAAAGGTCGCCGCAAACCCGCCGAAAACTCACCGAAAACTCACCGCAAAACCCAAGCGATGTCAGCCCTCGGAGGCTGGCGCACCTCCGGCGTTCCTCCCGGCGGTCTCGGGGACTGCGTCCTCCCCGCAGCTCCTCTACGCGTCCTATGCGCGCGTCCCGCCGGTCCCAATGGCTTTAGGAGAGGGTCAGCGGCACGCCGTGCGTGACGTCATCACGCCTCCAACGTGGGTTCCTCTGCACCATGTGACCCTGGTAACCTATCAGATTGCAGGGCGCCTTATTTAAAAGTGCTTTTTCCTTTTTGCATTGCCCTTTCGTGTTTTGCTTGTGTATACCTATATACTTGCTCAGGGGCGGATCCAGAGACTAGTCTCGGGAGGGGCACTTACAGAAAATAAGGTGTTTTAGCAGAGAGCCCGACTCACGAGAATTTACAGAGGGCCCGGCTCACAGGAGCTTACAATCTAGAGGAGCAGAGGGCCCGGCTCACAGGAGCTTACAATCTAGAGGAGCAGAGGGCACCCAGGAGCTTACAATCTAGAGGAGCAGAGGGCACCCAGGAGCTTACAATCTAGAGGAGCAGAGGACACCCAGGAGTTTACAATCTAGAGGAGCAGAGGGCACCCCGGATTTTACAATCTAGAGGAGCAGAGAGCCCCCAGCTCACACATGAATTTGCCCCCAGCTCAAGGATTTGCCCAGCTCATGGATTTGCCCAGCTCATGGATTTGCCCCCAGGTCATGGATTTGCCCAGCACATGGATTTGCCCCCAGCTCATGGATTTGCCCCCAGGTCATGGATTTGCCCAGCACATGGATTTGCCCAGCTCATGGATTTGCCCCCAGGTCATGGATTTGCCCAGCACATGGATTTGCCCCCAGCTCATGGATTTGCCCCCAGGTCATGGATTTGCCCAGCTCATGGATTTGCCCCCAGGTCATGGATTTGCCCAGCACATGGATTTGCCCAGCTCATGGATTTGCCCCCAGGTCATGGATTTGCCCAGCTCATGTATTTGCCCAGCTCATGTATTTGCCCCCAGGTCATGTATTTGCCCCCAGGTCATGGATTTGCCCCAGCTCATGGATTTGCCCCCAGCTCATGGATTTGCCCAGCTCATGTATTTGCCCAGCTCATGGATTTGCCCCCAGGTCACACATGGATTTGCCCCCAGCTCATGGATTTGCCCCCAGGTCACACATGGATTTGCCCCCAGGTCACACATGGATTTGCCCAGCTCATGGATTTGCCCCCAGGTCACACATGGATTTGCCCCCAGGTCACACATGGATTTGCCCCCAGCTCATGGATTTGCCCCCAGGTCACACATGGATTTGCCCCAGCTCATGGATTTGCCCCCAGGTCACACATGGATTTGCCCCCAGGTCATGGATTTGCCCCAGCTCTCACCTGGATTGTTGCCCCAGCTCCGGCAGGGGGTTGAGGGACCCAGATGCCGGGCAGCGCGAGAGCACCTGCCCGGTCTTGAACAGTCCGACTCAGTACCACCTGATTAGCCGGACCACGTGACCGGCTGCGCACGCACACAGCCGCATCCACTTCACAGGACGGACTGTTCAAGACCGGGCAGGCGCTCTCGCGCTGCCCGGCATCTGGGTCCCTCAACCCCCGGGCCAAATCTCGGGGGGGGCAATTGCCCCGTTGCCCCCCCCTGGATCCGCCCCTGTACTTGCTGCTCTTTACATTTGACTGACTTTCTGTGTATGACCTGGCTTTTGGATTTCAACTTGTGTATCTCTCCACTCCTTTGACTCGGCTTTTGTATTTTTGATCTTGTATACTGCATATTCCTTCGACCTAGGATTGTGTTTTACTCCTCTTGTTCTCCATACTTTCCTGTCTCCATACCAGCCACCCTAAGGACTGGTTTCTGTCCTCCTTGCCGACTTCCCTGCCTTATAGGTTCACCTTTCGCTACTGCGTAACCCAGCCACCTCAAGGACTGGTATCGCATTTGTTTAGAGTCTCCTGTTTATTCATAGGGCTGACCGTATCTACCCTCGTATACGTGTGTCTGCCTGACAGGCGAATGCACACCGAAACCTGCAAAAACATCTGGATTAATCCGCCAGAAATGCTGGAAAAACCCAAGCAGGAGCCGATCACATGCAGTGCAGCCGCCGGAAAAAGTCGACACCGCAGACGAATGCAGTGAATAAATTAAGAAAACAGTCCCCTTGAATGTTTGAAAAGTGAAACGCTGTTTGCAAAGAAACTACTGAGCGAAAATGTCTGAAATTTACATATGAGGTCCAATGAATGATAATAAAAAGGGCTATTACAAAAAAAAATAAGTAACGTTAAAAAAACAAAAATAAAAAAAAAAATCGGAATTGTTTTTTAAAAATAAATTCCCGAAAAATGCTTAAAATATCCTAAAAAATCTATAAATAAAGCGACTCTTTACTGCAGAATATTATAATGAACGGTTTATTAGATATTGAATTAAAACGGGAATATTTTTAACTTTGAAGCCTATGGGATTCGCCTGAATAAACCTGCCGAATTAAACCACCGAATGCCAGGGCATTTCGGGAACCTTTCACTGCTGGTTTTTGTTCTCTGAATAGCCGAAGCATTGCTTCTCTATGGGGAATTCACTGTCCTCGAACAGGCACTGAACAGGCACCGTATGTGCAGGCAATTCGTCAAGATTTATATTTTTAGAATAGCCGAATGGCCTGGAAAAGGTAACCGTACGCTGAATTTCAGCATTCGGTTACCTTTCTCCAGCAATTCGGATCTCTTTGAATAACCCAGTAGGTTTTCACCAAGATGGCAGCACCTGGCCCGCCCCGCCAATGATGATGATGTCGGCAGGGCGCGACGGCGAGACCTCTTCTCGCGCTAGACTAGCCGGGCCGGGGCACTTAAACCAGATGGGGACTGGGAGCCGCCCTATCGGTCATTGCGGCAGCTGGTGCCAGCCAGGCCAGGTCAGCTGCACCCTCCTCATGGTCCACCATCCACACCACTCCCCCTCCTTGACTCCTGGCTGGACAGACGTGACAGGCATCTGGTCTGAGGTCTCTGTATATATGTATCTGGGCGTGATGTTCTGGTCTGAGGTCTCTGTATATATGTATCTGGGAATGTTCTGGTCTGTATATATGTATCTGAGTGGGCATGATATCGGTGAGTACCTGAAAAAAAGTATTGGTACTTGTACTCTGTCTTACAATGGTATCGGTGCAACCCTAGTGTGTGTATATATGTATGTGTATATATAGAGATTATTATGGCACCTCTATTCTGATTGGCTTGACATGACACGGATTGGGGGCTACCAAAACGCACCTTTGCCTGACTAGACAAAAATACTTGCACCGGCCCTGAATACCGGGAGCTGCCTGCTGGGGCAATATATAATCATGTGTGAGCTGCTGGGGGCAATATATATCCCTGTGTGAGCTGCTGGGGCAATATATATCCCTGTGTGAGCTACTGGGGCAATATATATCCATGTGTAAGCTGCGGGGGCAATATATATCCATGTGTGAGCTGCTGGGGGCAATATATATCCATGTGTGAGCTGCTCGAGCAATATACATCCATGTGCGAGCTGGGGGTAATATTTCCATGTGAGCTGGGAGCAATATATCCATGTGTGAGCTGGGGGCAATATATCCATGTGTGAGCTGGGGGCAATATATCCATGTGAGCTGGCGGCAATATATCCATGTGCGGTGTGTATGAATGTGAGTTTTATTGCTCTGGAGCTCTGAGATACACTCATACACACCGCACATTACTGTGAGTTGTATTGCTGTGGAGCTCTGTGATACAGCACATTACTGTGAGTTTTATAGTTGTGGAGCTCTGTGATACGCTCATACACACCATACGCAGCCAATGAGGGTAGTGGCACGTCGACTAGTCTTGGCAAAACCTGCCCGTCAGTAAGGCTAGGGTCAGACTAACACATTTTTCGCGTCGTCCGTGAAAAAGTGTGTTTGAACGAATGGACGTATTTTTTCACGGAATACGCGATAGCGGTCATACGATGCACATTTTCGCCCGTGATTTTGTATGGATTGTCAATAAAACCCTTTTTGCGTCTGGACGTTATGTTGGCCGGACATTAGCAGCGTCTGACGTCTCCTAATCATGCACAAACGCCGCTAGCGGACACAGCGCACTCTGTACATCAGTACTAGCGGTATCACGTTCTCTAAAAAAATGTGTTTGTTTGCGGCTTGCGTTGTGCGGCCACACTTTTGTGCGGACGTACTTCGTATATTGCCCGTCATTGGCCGTCATTTGCTGCTACTACGGCCGTGATAAATTTCGGCTGCACGCGCGTTCGCACTGCGTTCGTTTGACCCTAGCCTAAGAGGTTAATGATTCTCTCCTGTTAACAGTTGGAAAGGTGCAACACATAAAACAGGTTATTGAAAAAAATAGTTATTATATTTTGGGGGGTTATAAATATTTGGAAAATTTGTATGCTTTAGTGATTATTTTTGGTTGGAGGGGGCACTAATGAAAGACTTCCCCCCAGGCGCCACATAATTTTGCTACGCCTCTGTGGTGGGGAGACGTGTTTTCCTGGAGCTCCGTTAGCTGGACTCCAGATTGAGGACTTTATTGCCTACTGCAGGCTTGTCCGACTCCCTCCTTGCTGCTCTTGAGACTTGGTGGATAATGAGCACCTGAACCAGGTGCTTTTGACGGCTGTGGCGAGTGCTTTTTGTCTGCGTTTTTCACCTGGCGCGGTGGCCATATTTGGGCATAGGTGGAGACAAGCCTTTACAACGTTGCTTCTACTGGGGAACCACGTGTGGACCTGAGAAGGCTGAGACTGCTTCAATTCGCCGGATTGCCACGCCATTCTCCAGGGTTCCTGGGATTTCGACATGTCGGCTGGCTGTAAGGTCACTACCCACGGCCTACAGAGCGGAAGGCCTTTGTGAGGGCCACGGACAGCGCCGGATTGGCCCAGCCTTCTGGCGCATTCGCTCACAGGAGGGTGAGGAGACACATAAGAAGGCCTGCCTCATGGGGAGCCCCCGAAAGCGGCAAATATGTGCTTCGCTGGAAGGGAGCCAAAGACAGCGTCATGGTGCCCCCCCTGTTTGTCCCTCCAGGGTTTAGCTCGGAAAATGTGCGCGTGTGCAAAAACGCATTAACGTGAGGGACAAAACTCTGATGCGCGTTGACGTCTAACGCGAGTGACCCTGCACGAACCCTGCGCGAGCGCAAGTTTGTGCGCGCATCCCATACTTAACATTTTGAGCGCAAATGCGTTCGTGCGCTGTTACGCGGATGGTATTACAATCGATGCGCAAATTTTTACGAACGACGTTTGCGCGCATAATTTTAACGTCTTTTAAAAGCTGGTGGTAACGGCAAATCTGAACGTTCTGGCCGAAACCAAATACACCAGCACGAAAAAAAAATACAGCAGAGTATATTTACACATTCTACACATACCCAAACAATAAAATTGAGAGATTGTGCGTGTTTTTATTATTGCTGCAGCATACATACTCAGATTGATTTTGGCAGGTGCAAAAACTGAACGGGAGACAATTGTGGTTCTTAATTCAGATTGGCTAAATCGCGTGAAAAAACAGTCTGCCCATCGATTTCTGCGCGCAATGTTAATGCGCTCGTGTTTTTGCGTGTCTTTTTTACGCACAATATTTTTTGACGGATGAAAAAATGCGCTTGGATTGTAATACCAGCGTTAATTTACGTGCGCTAACGTTTAACCCTGCGCACAATAAAAATTACGCTGCGTGTGCGAGTCCAGGGTGTCACGGAATTGATCATTACTGATGTGGGTACTCTGGGTAGGACATGCAAATTAAGTCTCGAACTTCTCACTTTTTTGCATCCATGGTCTGTTTTAACACAGAACCCTCCTTGCCAGTGCAATGCCATACTAGATGGCTTTTTAGAAAAAGTCAGGTAATGCAACGAGTCACAGCCACTCCTCGACAGCTGTTTCGGGCTTATTATGCCCTCATCTGCAGGAGATAGGCCGTGACTCATTGCTGTATATATATATATATATATATTGTAGTATAGCAACCGCTCGAGATCCTTGGTTCCAGCCAAACAACACGGTCCTCTAGGGAAGAAACAGCTGCAGACTTGAAACTTGTGCAAATTGGAGGTCTTTTATTCCAGCATATACTGTAGCAGCAAACCCAGGACATACTTGAAAACGAGAGAAATCTCAATGTATCCTTCCTGGTAAAATCCTTAATAAATAAATAGCAGACAAGGCTTTGGAATCACTATTACTGGTGATTCAGCGGAAAAAAAAACTACAAAAGAAAACCTAACTCAAATGAGAGTTCTTACTAAACATCCAGCACTCCTAACTATCTCGAAACCATAATCGAATAAACAAAAAAACCACAGCATCTCTTTAGAAGTGTTACTGCTCCACACCCTGCTCTGAGCAGTCTGATTTAACACACTTCTATCTAGCAGTCAACAGCCTGGGAATTTACATGTGGGTTTAATTGATTAATTGGCAACAAGTGTGAGAGAGGGTAGAGGCCATGCAGGATTCTGGGTCCTATATACCTTCCCTCAATTACTCTCCCAGACATCCTGTTACCCAACCCCTGCACACCGTCACTATATACTGTATATATATTGTTATTTTTGATGTCAGTATTGATATATATCACTTGATAATTTTTTTTCACTTTACATATGTCACGTGTTGCTTGATGCATTTATTTGATGCACATTGTTTTACACCTTATTATTATTGTCATCATTTATATAGCGCCAACAGTTTCTGTAGCGCTTTACAATAACCTAAGGGAACGAGTTACAGATAAACGGACATATGATGGAAACAAGAAGTGTAGAGGGCCCTGCTTATAGGAGTTTACAATCTAAAGGGATTGGGGGTTGAGGAAGACAAGGGGAATTTTACTAGAAGGGGAATTTTACTAGATAGCAGGATCATTAGTGCCAGTGGTTTTGGAATGGTGGCACCATGGAAGCAGGTTCAATCATGTGTGAGTAGGTGAGAAGAGGGAGGAGTTGCATCAGTGATGTGGTACAATAATCTGAAGAGATGGGTTTTGAGGGATTTCTTGAAGGCCTGAAGGTCAGGGTAGAGTTTGTTAGGGCGATGCAAGTCATTCCACAGGACTGGTGCTGCCCTTGAAGTTTTGGAGGCGAGAGTTGGCCATACACGTGTAGACCGATCACAGGTGGAGATCACCTGCTGTCAGTAGTTTATCACGGTTGGACCTCGATATGCAGGTTTACATCAGGCGTGTTGCAGATATCGGTATAGATAGTCTCGTAGTCAATTCTCAATTCAAGGGTCAGTGGAGACAGTGAAGGGTTAGTTGTTCGTAAGGTAGAAGGGAAGGTCAAAAACCAGGATAGACAGGTTCAGTATAGTAGTGTCTCTGGGAGTTTCAGACAACAACTGGACAATGAAGCACGGGTGGTTCAGGTTTATATAGGGGAGTTCAGCCCACTCCTACTCCACCCCTGAGAGAGGGGCGTGACGTCAGAGTCAGGGAAACCCCAGTCACTAACCCTGCAGGCTTGATCCCTTGGCCCAGCCCCCTGGCTGCTGTCATCGTCTTCCTGTCCAATCTCTTCGGGGGAACTCCCCAAACAGAGGCGGAGCAGGGTCTGACTGCCACGCCGGGGGCACCACGCTGGGATCCCTCCCCGCATGTCGAGACACAGGTCTGACTCCCGGTCCGCGCCACCTCTCCTCAGGCGACTGGGGCTAGGAGGCTGGTGCTGGACGGTGGCAGCCGCCGGAGGTGAGCCGGCACCCAACAATCTCTCGTTGCCGGCCGAGGATCGGGCGCGAGGACGCTGCGGCCGAGCGTCGGTGCCCCTCCCTTTTGCCGACCCCCAGAACCACCGCGGAGAGACATGCCGGAGCGCGGTGCCATCCTCCTGCGTGGCCCCAGAGCGGACGGCTGCCGCGGTGAGTCCTGACACCTGCTGACCAGAGCTGTATAGATGGGATGTGCTTGCAAAGTAATGAAGACATGTAGGGTGGAGATGCGTTATTGAGCGATTTGAATGTGAGCATCAGTATTTTAAACTGTATCCTGAAATGTACAGGAAGCCAATGGAGATGACTGGCAGAGGGGGGGAGTTACGCGAGGTGCGTTTAGTGAGAAAGATAAACCTGGCACCTGCATTCATTACAGATTGCAAAGGGGTAATACGGGAGTTGGGGAGGCCAAAAAGGAACGAGTTGCAGTAATCAAGCCGTGAAATGACCAGAGCATGAACCAGCACCTTTGCGGTATCTTGTGTCAGAAAGGGTTGGACACATGCACTTTGGGAAACTGTACCTGTGCCATTTGTATAAGTAAAGGAGGATATATAATACAGTTGAAGATGTGGGGAACAGACAGTCAAAACAAATGAAAAGTGAACCCCGTGGCTCAAAGCACCAAAAAAATGTAGTCCCAAACTACACCAAATACAGTAAAAATATAATGCAAGGGGCAGGTGCTCAGCGCTCCCGCGTTCACAATATAGAGGATATCTGTTGTAACATGAATATGTTTGGATATTTAATAAATATAACAGTTCATAGTTGTGATGTAAAGTTCATCACGATTTTCACTTTCAAGAGCCTCGTTAGGCTCGATCACTTCGCCTGCGGGTGTTTCAATCGGCTCACCCAATAGCCCTCAGTGGTTGGCCCGTTGTGTAGCTTTGGTGTCTTTTAGGAATCCCGGGTGGTCCACAGGTCCTGGTAAGAAATCTCCTCTCTGTCTCGGTCCTCCTTCACAGCAGAGTGAAAGCACGTAGGCTGGCTGAGGCCTTCACCAGCCTGTGTGCTTTCACTCTGCTGTGAAGGAGGACCGAGGCAGAGAGGAGATTTCTTACCAGGACCTGTGGACCACCTGGGATTCCTAAAAGACACCAAAGCTACACGACGGGCCAACCTCTGAGGGCTATTGGGTGAGCCGATTGAAACACCCGCAGGCGAAGTGATCGAGCCTAACGAGGCTCTTGAAAGTGAAAATCGTGATGAACTTTACATCACAACTATGAACTGTTATATTTATTAAATATCCAAACATATTCATGTTACATCTGTATGGATCTCTAAATATATAAGAGATATCCTCTATATTGTGAACGCGGGAGCGCTGAGCACCTGCCCCTTGCATTATTTTTTACTGTAAAGGAGGATATATTATCGACTGTTTCTGCTTAGAGCAGCATCTAATATAGAACATTTAATAACATATAAAAGTACTACACTTCTTCCACAAAAAGAATAGCTTTGACGCTTATTCAAGGACACTTTCCTTTATATTATTTTTGGCTGTGGGAGGGATTGGAGCCAGTTTATGGAAGACAGAATTTGTATTTGGCAGGGCAGCTTCCAGAGATATGTTGTCCCATATTCCCATTTGATCCACTTCTGATTGAGGCTGTATTTAACCCTCCTTGATTACAGGTTAACACCTACTGGAACTGAGGAAGCTCTATCTCAGTACTCTAGGGTAAAGTGAAAGATCCCAGCATCCCACATGTGCTGTTAGCCATATTTAAAATGCAAATAATGAGGCTAGATGTTGGGCTAATATTGAGAATGTAACTACATAAAGTACAACGAAAACATATTGTCCCATTTTTATTCCAATCAATGGTTTCTAAGGCCTTAACTATAATAAAAAAACATTTGATGTCTGTGGGATTTGGACTGGGAAATATACTGCTATATTATAATAAATTTGGGTAACACAAAAAGTGTAATTTAGCTTTCCTGCAGGCATCCCACTGATGTCTTTCTTTACTCTTCAACAAAAGGAGATTTCATGCCATAGGTTAGGGAGGATCCACCAAAAAATACTCACTTATAGCACCATAAAACATTGGCCATCTGTTCCCATGGCTCACTAGTCTACTCCTTTATAGTTTTCTCAGTTCACTTCATTCATACACATACCCACCACCTTCATTCCCTATTTTGACACATGGTATAGTGTAATATGATTTTCTCTCTGCCTCTTAGATTTTTCCAGATCCATGTGAGGAGGAAGAGGTCCCAGTGAAAATGAGGGGCAGACTGCCCTCAATTGTTGTAGAACCAACAGATATAATTGATGTTGAAAGTGGAGAGTTGAGGTGGCCACCAGACTCTCTCCGAAAGGAGAACAAAGAGGACATGCTAGAAGAGGAGGAGACTGAGGAAGAAGAACAAGAAGACCAAAAAGGTAAACTAATTAATTTACCTGGATTACCCTCTTTCTACATCTGGGCAAGAAGGATAACATGTATGCTTATATTTCAATGAATATTTAAATATTTGAAAATCAAGGACAATGACATAGCAGTGTGGAATAATTATCTCCTTCACTACCCAATGGTTTTGTTAAGCTAATATGCCTAACATTTATTTGAAACATGGCATATGCAGTTAACACTTGAATATGAGATACAAAAGCAATTTTTCATATGCACTTATTTTGAGACAATTGAAGATTAAAAGTAATGTAAATTTGCTCATGTTTAATATTTTGTTTATTCATTTATCCTCTACAGAAACATAGGGCCCTATTCCATAGTTGTCGATAAGATAACTACAGGAGGCGTTACCAGTGCTTTTTTCTGGAAAAATAGGTGGGGGTACTGTCATGCTCAGAGAAAAACTGATTATTATGACTATTTTTGTGTCTTAATAAACAATAGTTGTATCTCACTTAAAGGAAGACACTATAAAAGGGAACCATATTTTTTAATACTGTGTTCCTTTAAATGAACTACAACTATTGTTGTAACCCTATGGGGGTTATTCACTAAGTGCCTCTGTTGCAAGAAAAGTCTGTATTGCAGTGCAGTTAGCGGTTTTTTTGCAACGCTGGCACTGAGTGGATAATCCCCTAGCATTTGTGAGCACCACAGCAATGAAACTCACAGTAATGTGCAGTATGTATGAGCTCCACAGCAATGAAACTCCCAGTAATGTGCAGTGTGTATGAGCTCCACAGCAATGAAACTCCACTATCCACCAAGTACTGTTTGAATAATATTGGGACTCCAATGAGAGGGTGTTTGACCTTGAACACCCCCACGTGGTGGTAACAGCAGGACCAGGTTAATATACCTGTGTTGCCAGAACTGATATTTTTAAATGCTGTTTTGAAGTGCATTTGGAAGCAGCAGCAGTTTTTTTTCTTTGTTCTGAGGCCTGCCTGTCACTGAGTCCCTGCAGAGCAATGCAGCCAGGACTTAAATTTCCACCTTCTCACCTTCCAGGGTGCACCACACACTGTCTGGGGAGGCTGGGGGTAAGGCGGCAGTGTAGACGTCTTTTGGCACGCCCTCCTCTTGACATCATCAGAGGGGGCCAGGCACCAGCAAGGAGGAAGGGACCAGGTGGAGAGAGAGCGCAGGCTTCCGTATCCAGCACAGCGGGGGGAGTCTGCTCTCTGACCTGGCAGATACAATGCAGCTCGCTGGGCACCTGCATCTTATAGGAGAAGCAGCAGGGACACAGCGCCAGGCAGATAGTTAAAAAATTTGGATCCCTGTCAAGGCAAGTGACCAGGGATTCAAATTTGTTTTGCACCCCCTCCTGGTCTTGCACTCTTAGGTGGCCACCTGTACCACCTTACAGTGCCAGCTCCTCTGATCACACGGCTTGCCTGACAATCCGCAGCTCTGGCAGATGTGTGTAAACATGCTGCACCCCCTCTCTATGCTGTTCAAAGTTTCAGCGGCTGCAGAGAGAGGGGTGCAGCATGTTTACACACATCTGCCAGAACTGGGGCACTGAAGAAACAGGAGAGATTTTAATTAACCAGCACTCCCTTGTCACTTACTGGGAGAAGAGGGGGGTTATCAGTCCCTACATACACTCCTCACAATCGGAAGCGTTCAGGAGCAATATGAGCTGCCGAGCACTTCTGATTCTCTGCCTGTCACTGCAGTAGGAGGGAGGAGCATCATGCTCTGTTAGTTCGGGCTGGTGGTGAGGTGCCGGTACTGAGTACCGGTGAGTACCCCCATTAAAAAAGCACTGTAGCTTGTAGCTCACTTAAAGGAAGACACTATAAAAGGGAACCATATTTTTTAATACCGTGTTCCTTTAAATGAACTACAACTATTGTTGTAACCCTATGTAGGTGATCCACTAAGTGCCTCTGTTGCAAGAAAAATCTGTATTGCAGTGCAGTTAGCTGTTTTGTTTTTTTGCAACGCTGGCACTGAGTGGATAATCCCCTAGCATTTGTGAGCACCACAGCAATGAAATTCACAGTTTTGCTGAGTATGTATGAGCTCCATAGCAATAAACTCACAGTAATGTGCAGTGTGTATGAGCTCCACAGCAATGAAACTCACAGTAATGCATGAGCATTAACGTTAGCCACGGTGTCTACCGCATATTACCAGGCCCAGATTAAGATCTCTATGGGCCTGGAGCTGAATACTTTGGGTGGTCTTTTTTTGTAATTTAGGTGAAATGAAAACCTATTTTTGGTTATTTAATAGTGCAGATACAGGTTTATCTAACCAGGCAGATATTGTGTGATACATTTTTCACTCAGATTTCAATCATTTAAAGAGTGTAAAAAAATGTTTTTCCTATTTTATCATCCAAACCTTTGTGGTTATATATAGGGCATTCTTGTTAAAAAAAATGTGAAATGGGAACCTGTTACTGCATTTTTCTGAGAAAATATACAATTTTAAGCAAAAAACGAAAAAAAAAAATATATATTTCCCTTGTGTTTTGGAACATGTTTTTTTATGAATAATGTGACTATATATAAAACACTGACCTTGCTCCCAGCGTGGGAAATGAGAAAGTGAGTAATGGCAGTGGTATTGCTCATTTTATACGTGACAAATGGACAATGCCATCGCTGTGGAACTAAAAATAAGTAAAAAATAGTTTTTATTTTAGAATTTACATGGTCAGGTTTGGTATAAATGCAAAGGCCAGACTCTGCCCTGTCCAATGACACCTCACTTGACCGTTTGAGGTGTAAAGATTAGTTACACAGGGGTCCAAAGTTCCCCGCAGTGCTTTTCGCTGCAGTGCGGCGGTTTAGTTTTTTTGATGTAACATTTTGTTACAATGGATTGTACCATCACCTCCACACTTGTTGGTGACATGAGAAATGTGATGGTTATTTAGTGCAACGTCATTGTTTACTTTATAATTGAAAAGTGAAAAATATTACTGTTGGAAAGAAAAATTAAATATTTATTAGTTCATTTTCTTACTTAAAACCTGGTCATATTTGGTATCATTGGAAAGGCCATGCTCTGGCCTTTTCAGTGATACCTTACTTGACCCTGTAGCTTCTATGGAGTTGGAGATACAGTGGTCCAAATGCAGACATAGTTATCTTTTCTCTGGGCCTTATCTGAGGCATGGGCCTGGAGCTGCTGCTCCATCTGCCCCTTTGTTAATCCGGCCCTGCATATTACAATCCAAACGCAAATGGGTTAAGTACCCGTTTGCGTTTGGTACCTTGTGCTTTTCAGCACGAGGTTACTGTACTTTGCGCTCCCCATGTTAAGTATAGGGAGCGCAAAGTGTTAATCAGCGTTAGGATTACAAAGTCAAAACGCTGATTAACGTCCGGCTCTGGTTAGCCGAAAGTTAACCAGAGCCAGGACTTGGTGTTAACGGATTCCGCTTCTGCAGAATCCATTAACACCAGCCAAAAAAATAAAAAATAAAATCGTATACTCACCTCCTGTCCCGCGGCGAGGACTGCGGCTTCGTCCGCCTCCTCCATCCGGTGGGAGCAGGGAGAGACTGGGGTAAAAAGTTCCTCAGTCTCCCTGTCACGGTGGCCCATGTCCGGGGAAGTGTTGCACCTTCGCCCCTGGTTGCGGTTGTCACAGCAGCTGATATCCGGAACGCTTTATTTCCGGGTACTGTTTACCGCCGGACAGGGAATGGCGGCGCACGCCAACCACTAGGTCATAACATCCGCCAACCACACCCGGGAGTGGAGCCTGCCCACGAATCAGACGCATTATGCAGGGGAGGTAACCAATCGCAGCACTCGATCGGCGACCCTATGGGAGAGCGGGGCATCTCCTCTGATCTCCAATAGGAATTATGGTGTCTCCATTTAAGGGGCTTCTTGTCTCTTAGTAATCGCCCTAGCATGGTTTCACTTCACCTAGTGCCTTGTTGCTACATATATATACACACACACACACACACATTCACATACATCTACAGTCAGGTCCAGAAATATTGGGACAGCGACACAATTCTAACATCTTTGGCTCTATACACCACCACAATGGAGTTGGAATGAAACAAACACAATGTGCTTTAACTGCAGACTGTCGGCTTTAATTTGAGGGTATGTACATCCAACTCAGGTGAGCGGTGTAGGACTTACAGCAGTTTGCAGATGTGCCTCCCACTTGTTAAGGGACCAAAGGTAATGGGACAATTGGCTTCTCAGCTGTTCCATGGCCAGGTGTGTGATATTCCCTCATTACCCCAATTACAATGAGCAGATAAAAAGCCCAGAGTTAATTTCAAGTGTGCTATTTGCATTTGGAATCTGTTGCTGTCAACTCTCAAGATGAGATCCAAAGAGCTGTCACTATCAGTGAAGCAAGACATCATTAGGCTGAAGAAACAAAACAAACCCAGAGAGATAGCAAGAACATTAGCTGTGGCCAAAACAACTGTTTGGAACATTCTCAAAAAGAACGAATGCACCGGTGAGCTCAGCAACACCAAAAGACCCAGGAGACCACAGAAAACAACTGTGGTGGATGACCGAAGAATTCTTTCCCTGGTGAAGAAAACACCCTTCACAACAGTTGGCCAGATCAAGAACACTCTCCAGGAGGTAAGTGTATGTGTGTCAACAATCAAGAGAAGACTTCACCAGAGTATGGAGAAGGAAAGGAACTGCTCATGATCCTAAGCATACCACCTCATAAGTGAAGCATGGTGGTGGTAGTGTCATAACGTGGGCATGTATGGCTGCCTATGGAACTGGTTCTCTTGTATTTATTGATGATGTGACTGCTGACAAAAGCAGCAGGATGATTTCTGAAGTGTTTCGGGCAATATTATCTGCTCAATTCAGCCAAATGCTGCAGAACTCATTGGACGGCGCTTCACAGTGCAGATGGACAATGACCCAAAGCATACTGCAAAAGCAACCAAAGAGTTTTTGAAGGGACAGAAGTGGAATGTTATGCAATGGCCAAGTCAATCACCTGACCTGAATCCCATTGAGCATGCATTTCACTTGCTGAAGACAAAACTGAAGGGAAAATGCCCCAAGAACAAGCAGGAACTGAAGACCGTTGTAGTAGAGGCCTGGCAGAGCATCACCAGGGATAAAACCCAGCATCTGGTGATGTCTATGCGTTCCAGACTTCAGGCTGTGATTGAATGCAAAGGATTTGCAACCAAGTATTAAGAAGGGAAAGTTTGATTTATGATTATTATTCTGTCCGATTACCTTTGGTCCCTTAACAAGTGGGAGGCACATCTGCAAACTGCTGTAAGTCCTACACCGTTCACCTGAGTTGGATGTACATACCCTCAAATTAAAGCTGACAGTCTGCAGTTAAAGCACATTGTTTGTTTCATTCCAACTCCATTGTGGTGGTGTATAGAGCCAAAGATGTTAGAATTGTGTCGATGTCCCAATATTTCTGGACCTGACTGTATTTCTCTGATTGTTTCTCTAATTCTTTTGATCCCGGCTTGTCCTGACTATCCTGACCTATGGCACCCCGACGTTTGGCTTTGTTATACTGTTTTCCAGCACTCTGTTTTCCATTTAACCTTTTGCTTGCCAATTAGTTTACTGTTTTAACCCGGCCATATTCAAGGACCGGTTATTTAGGATTTATGTACTATTTTATGCAAGCAGGGTTTTCTATCCTTGACAACCGGTTATTAGGGTCAGTGGTATTACTTATACTGTAAGCTGCTTGACTGTGAGAGACTTCTGTGTTATCTGGCTTCATTACTGTGTATAGCCCGGCCATTACCAAGGACCGGTAGGTAGAGTCTGTTGGCTTATTGTCTGCAAGCGGGGTTTCCCGATCCTGACATTACGCTAGGGCCATGGACCCTGCAGACATAGGTCAGCAGCTTGCTGCATGTGTCTCTCGTGTCAATGAATTAGACCACCGCATGGATGCCTTTGCTCAGGCTATACAAACAATTCTTACCCGTACTGCCTATTTGCAGCCTGAACCACAGGTGGCGACCTCTGCCCGTGCCCTGCAATCCCACACACCTGAGGTTGCTATACCTGCCTCCCATGTATCCATGACCTCTCCAATTCGTTTTGGTGGGGAACAAACAGGGTGTCGTGGGTTTTTGACTCAGGTCAGCATTAATTTTGAACTAAACCCTAGAACTTATGTTTCAGATCGTGCCCATGTGGGATTTATGATTAATCATATGTCTGGTAGAGCCCTTGCATGGGCTAACCCATTGTGGGAAAATGATGTTGCCGTGGTATATAACTACCACAACTTTGTACGTGCTCTCAGACACACCTTTGATCCTCCTGGTCGTTCCAAGAGGGCTGGGAGATCCCTGCTCAGAATTAAGCAAGGTTCTAGGTCTGTTGCAGATTACGCCATAGACTTCAAAACCCTAGTCGCAGAGGTCGATTGGACTAATGATTGCCTTGTGTTGCTTTTCCAGGAGGGTCTTTCTGATACTATCCTAGACGAGATAGAAGATATGATCGATTACACGATTGATATGGATAACAGAATCAGGGACAGAGCTAAACACAGAGAAAGACCCAGAAGAAGCGTTGTTAGGGTTCCTACACGAGGTTCCGTTAGTCCACATCTCGCTCTTCACAGGTTTCTGACACTGAACCCATGCAATTGGGACACACCAATTTGACTGAAGAGAAATCTTATAGATGTAGAGAGGGTCTTTGCTTATATTGCGGACGTAAGGGGCACCAACGCCTTGATTGCCCATCACGCCCAGGAAACGCTTGCACCTTAGTCTTAGGGGGGGACCGGTCTTGGGTGTCCTTACTCTGTGCCCCACTACGACCTCACTACGTTTGCTTCTTCCTGTCTGTCTGTCATGGGGTTCCATCAAGGTCAATTGCAATAAATTATTGGATTCTGGGGCTGCTGATAACCTTATGGATGGTTCCTTTGCCTCAGGACCCCTTGTTCCTTTGTCTCCTAGATCCAAACCCCTAATGGTACAGGCCATTGACGGCAGGCCTCTCCTGTGATAACCCAAGAGACTAAAGCTATTTCCACGTGTCTTGGGGATCATCATACCAAATCCATTGTGTTTCAAATCATATCATCACCATATTGTTCAGTTGTTTCAGGCCTCTCATGGTTACAAAAGCATAATCCGCACATTGACTGGGTTAAGGGTACTGTCGTCGCATGGGGTCCCACGTGTTCCTCCTCTTGTTTCCCCTCTATATTACCTATCGGGTTACTCAATACCCCCACTGCCAGACCTTTGTCGTCTACTGTTCCGGAGCAATACCTGTCTGTGAAACAAGTGTTTGATAAAAATTGAGCCGATAAGCTACCCCCGCACCGTCCTTATGACTGTGCTATTAAGCTCTACCCAGGTACCATTCCCCCAAAAGGGAGGATTTATCCTTTGTCCCCAAAGGAACATATTATCATGGAGGAATATATCCAGGAATCACTGGAGAAGGGTTTCATAAGAAGATCCTCTTCCCCAGCAAGGGCAGGGTTCTTCTTCGTAGCCAAGAAAGAGGGCGACCTTCGTCCGTATATAGATTATAGAGGGTTGAATCGTATCACCATTAAGAAAGCCTACCCTATTCCTCTGATCTCTTTGACCGTCTTAGAGACTCCACGGTGTTTTCCAAATTGGATCTCAGGGGTGCTTACAACCTGGTACGCATAAAAGAGGGGGACGAGTGGATGACCGCATTCAACACTCATAGCGGCCGCTACGAGTATCTGGTCATGCCGTTTGGGTTGTGCAACGCCCCTGCGGTTTTTTAGGATTTTATAAATGATGTCCTTCAAGACTACCTCTCCTCATGTGTCATAGTCTATCTAGATGACATTCTGGTGCACTCTCCTGACCTACACACACATTATGATCACATGCGTTCTGTTCTTGGCATGCTGTTCCGAAATGGTTTATACTGTAAACTAGAGAAATGCATCTTCCATGTGGCACAGGTTCCGTTCCTGGGGTACAGTGTCGTCCAAGGGTTTTTTAATGGATCAAGAAACTGGAATCCACCCAAAGGGTTGAAACCTATCCAGAGGTTTATCGGATTCGCCAATTACTACAGAAAATTTATCCCACACTTTTCTTCTGTTATTGCTCCTATCACCTCTATGACCAAAACAGGATCCGATACAACCAATTGGTCACCAGTTGCCCTTAAAGTCTTTGAGGACTTAAAAGCAGCCTTTGCCTCAGCACCCATTCTAGCACATCCTAACCCTTCCAAACCATTCATCATGGAGGTCAACGCATCAGAATCTGGGATAGGGGCAGGCTTTCCCAGAGAGATTCCTGGGACGCCCCACTTCACCCTTGTGCCTACTTCTCCCAGAAGTTAGACTCAAAGAAACTATGACATAGGCAACAGAGAACTCTTAGCTATTATCATGGCCCTAAAGGAATGGAGACATCTGTTAGAGGGTTCACAAATTCCGGTGATCATTTTAACTGACCATAAGAACCTAGCCTACCTGGCAGACGTTAAACGACTATCCCCCCGCCAGGCCAGATGGTCGTTATTTCTCAGTCGCTTCAATTATTTGATCACCTATCGCCCAGGGTCTCGTAATACCAAGGCGGATGCTCTTTCTAGACCGTTCGAGGAAGAGGAGTTACCTCACATCGAACCGGTTTCTCTCATATAGTTGCCACTGTGTCTATGCAAGTATCCTCTCAACTGATCGAACGCATTTTGTCCTATCAGAATACCGCTCCTAGCTCTCTACCTCCAGAGAGATTATTTGTAGGAGAGAACGAGAGAGGGGATCTATTACAAGTCCTACATGCATCAAAGGTTGCAGGCCACCCCGGAGTCAATAAGACCATCCTAACCATTTCTCACCTATATTGGTGGCCCACTCTCCGTGCTGACATCTGAGAGTGTAAGGGTTTGACTGCGGTGGGTGTAGCAGGTTGGGGTTGTGAGCCCAGGATGCAGTGATGAAGGCAGATTCAGAATAGCAATGAGTGTTTATTGCAGGTAAACACAGTGGCATGAAATCAGACAGGGTACATGCAATGGCGTCGTCAGGGTTCAGCAAGGGGGTTCGGTACACAGCAAGGCTGGCAGAGAATAGTCGGTGGTACAGCAGGGGTTCGGTACACGGCAAGGCTTAGATGGGGGCAGAGGGGGAGCAGGATGGGAGGGTTACCGGTGAGTGAAGCAATGAGAGTCCAGATAAATAACAGAAGGTCCTTGGGGTCTTAGCAGAGAGTTCAGGAGATGGTCAGGCGGTTTCAGGGAGCTTTAGTAAACAGGTAACGCAGTCAGTAACTTCAATGTGGAAGTCCAGGGTTGAGGGTGGGACTCCCTTATATGCAGGGCTAATCAGGGAGGATGAAGGGCAGGTGTGGATCCAGGGCCAGAACGGTAGAATCAGGAAGGTGAATTGTTCATACAAGGGTTTTGGAATCTGCAGGGGACATGTAGTAAAAGGCACAAAAAGGGGCGCCAGGGGGTGAGGGCCTCCAGGACCTTACAGAGCCCCCCTCTAAGGGCCGGACTCCGAACGGCCCAGGGCGAGGTCAAGGCCACACCGGTGGATTACGGGATAGAAAGGCATTGCACCATTGGAGGGTAGAATAATGATCATGGTGACCAGAGTTGGGCAGAGCTTCGCCACTGCGAAGCGATCTCCAGGCACTCTCGGCATTTGTAAACACCTGCAGGTCCGCGCATCTGACTACAGTCCCATTTGAACCGTAAATAAACTCCGGCGGCAAGGGTTCCATAGTCATGGTGCCTTCAGGGGTGTTGATCCTTTTGGTGACACGACTCTTCGACGTCCACTTGACATGGACCGGCTGGGCAGCGCCCGTGGAAAGGACCGGCGGGGCAGCGCCCGTGGAAAGGACCGGCGGGGCAGCGCCCGTGGAAAGGACCGGCGGGGCAGCGCCCGTGGAAAGGACCGGCAGGGCAGCGCCCGTGGAAAGGACCGGCAGGGCAGCGCCCGTGGAAAGGACCGGCGGGACAGCGCCCGTGGAAAGGACCGGCGGGGCAGCGCCCGTGGAAAGGACCGGCGGGGCAGCGCCCGTGGAAAGGACCGGCGGGGCAGCGCCCTTGGCAACCTCCTTGGCACTACACGGCTCTGCGGCGGTGACCTCCTTGGCACTGCACGGCCCTTGCGGGGCAGTTAGCGGCTTGGCCTTACGGCGGCGGCGACGGCCCCGTGGCGGTGAGAGGTCAGGAGATCCTGCAGGTTGCAGGGCAGCGACCTCTTGAGATCCCGCAGGTTGCAGGGCAGCGACCTCTTGAGATCCCACGGGTTGCAGGGCAGCGACCTCTTGAGATCCCGCGGGTTGCAGGGCAGCGACCTCTTGAGATCCCGCGGGTTGCAGGGCAGCGACCTCTGAGATCCCGCGGGTTGCAGGGCAGCGACCTCTTGAGATCCCGCGGGTTGCAGGGCAGCGACGTCTCTTGAGATCCCGCGGGTTGCAGGGCAGCGACGTCCTGAGATCCCGCGGGTTGCAGGGCAGCGACGTCCTGAGATCCCGCGGGTTGCAGGGCAGCGACGTCCTGAGATCCCGCGGGTTGCAGGGCAGCGACGTCCTGAGATCCTGCGGGTTGCAGGGCAGCGACGTCCTGAGATCCCGCGGGTTTCAGGGCAGCGACGTCCTGAGATCCCGCGGGTTGCAGGGCAGCGACGTCCTGAGATCCCGCGGTTTGCAGGGCAGCGACGTCCTGAGATCCCGCGGTTGCAGGGCAGCGACGTCCTGAGATCCCGCGGGTTGCAGGGCAGCGACGTCCTGAGATCCCGCGGGTTGCAGGGCAGCGACGTCCTGAGATCCCGCGGGTTGCAGGCAGCGACGTCCTGAGATCCCGCGGGTTGCAGGCAGCGACGTCCTGAGATCCTGCGGGTTGCAGGGCAGGCACCGGCTTCCCCAATGAAGACTTTGTGGGCTTGATCGTTGGTGTAGCTATTTGGCTTGTGGGTACTGTTTTAACCACCAGCCTGGTGGTTTTGACAGGTGCAGGCTCGGTACAAACAGGCTTTACAGGAACAGGGGTATGAAAGCATTTTGTACCTGGATTAGGTGGGCGCAGCAGGCAGGCCGAGATTTGATGCAAGGGGCCCCCGCAGTAGAAGCAGAGGTCTAGCGCTCTCCTCCTTGCCTTTTCTTCTGGGGTCAGCGGTCCTCTGGCTCCCTCTGTAGCAGGAACGCGCACCTTAGATGAGGTGCCCCTTGGGTTTTGCTGCACATAATCAAGCAGGGAGTCCAGGTACTGCTGGATCTGTAGAAAGGCACCTTTCAAGTTCTTCACCATGGCATGGATCACCGCGTGCTCACAGGTTTTGGACTTCCACATTCTGTAAGGGTTTGACTGCGGTGGGTGTAGCAGGTTGGGGTTGTGAGCCCAGGATGCAGTGATGAAGGCAGATTCAGAATATCAATGAGTGTTTATTGCAGGTAAACACAGTGGCATGAAATCAGACAGGGTACAGGCAATGGCGTCGTCAGGGTTCAGCAAGGGGGTTCGGTACACGGCAAGGCTGGCAGAGAATAGTCGGTGGTACAGCAGGGGTTCGGTACACGGCAAGGCTTAGATGGGGGCAGAGGGGAGCAGGATGGGAGGGTTACCGGTGAGTGAAGCAATGAGAGTCCAGATAAATAACAGAAGGTCCTTGGGGTCTTAGCAGAGAGTTCAGGAGATGGTCAGGCGGTTCAGGGAGCTTTAGTAAACAGGTAAGCAGTCAGTAACTTCAATGTGGAAGTCCAGGGTTGAGGGTGGGACTCCTTATATGCAGGGCTAATCAGGAGGATGAAGGGCAGGTGTGGATCCAGGGCCAGAACGGTAGAATCAGGAAGGTGATTTGTTCATACAAGGGTTTTGGAATCTGCAGGGGACATGTAGTAAAAGGCACAAAAAGGGGCGCCAGGGGGTGAGGGCCTCCAGGACCTTACAGAGAGTATATTGCATCCTGTAACGTGTGTGCCCAGAACAAGACCCCTGCTGATCTTCCAGTGGATCTCTTACTACCTCTAGCTGGTCCATCGAGACCATGAACCCATGTATCCATGGACTTTATTGTGGATTTACCCCCATCTGAGGGTAATACCACTATTCTCACAGTCATTGACAGTTTTTCTAAAATGGCCCATTTTGTTCTGCTGACAAAACTTCCTTCTTCAGAGCAGCTAGCCAGTATATTTGCTAAAGAGGTGGTAAGGTTACATGGCATACCTCAGGAAATAGTCTCAGATCCTGGTACTCAGTTCATTTCCTGGTTCTGGAGATCCTTTTGTAAAGAAATGGGTATCAGACTATCCTTTTCTTCCGCCTACCACCCACAATCCAACGGTGCTGCTGAACGTACCAAGCAGTCCTTGGAACAATATTTGAGGTTCTTCATATCCCACCACTAAGACAATTGGAGTTCCTTGTTACCTTGGGCTGAGTTGGCAAGGAACAATGCGGTACTGTCACGGTTCCCACCACGCAGTTCTTAACGCCCAACACTCCACAGAGCCCAAAAGCTACCAACAGAGTAGCCGTAGAAGATCCCTAACTGTCTGGTCCTTAGAATTGGCCAGGTAAACTAGCTAGACAGAAAGGGTTAAGCAAAAGACAATGTAGTAATGCAACACGGGGGTAGTCAGACGAGCCAGAATCAGGAATACAGAGTACAGAATAGTCAAATGGAATAGCCGGGTCGATAGCAGTGCAGTAGCGTAGTACAAGAAAATAGTCTAGGGCAACAAAAGGCAGAATAGTCAGAAAACAAGCAGAGGTCAATAACAGGTTAAATCACAATAGCATTCAGGTACAAGGAGCTCAGGTATGGATAACCACGATCTGGCACTGCTGAGAAATAACTGAGGGTTTCTAAAGACCTTCATCAGACTGCGCCCCCCCACTCAAGCCGCGCCTCATGCAGCCACCTCCCTGCCTGTCTCCATTTAAACCGGGCGTTGGTCAGTGAGCAGCATCAGACATGCTGCCCTCAAGCACACAGGAGAGGCTGGAAGCCCCCAACGTTACAAGTACATGACAGTTCCGGTCATACCCCGTTCTTTGCAACCTATGGGTTCCACCCTGCATTATTGCCTGGTACTCCGACTGAGTCACCCATTCCTGCACTTGACGATCACTTACGTCTCCAACGTCATTCCTGGACGCAGATTCACTCCGCTTTGCAAAAGGCTTCTTTAGTCCATAAGAAGTTTGCAGACCGCCACAGACGACCAGGTCCTTCTTATGTCCCTGGTCAAAGGGTATGGCTCTCCATTTGGCATATCAAACTCCATGTGCCCTCTCACAGATTGGCACCAGGATTTATTGTCCCTTAGAGGGTCCTCCGATGCATCAGTGATGTATCTTATGCCTTGGACTTGCCTACCTCATTGACGATCACCCAACTCCTTCCATACCTCCCTACTCAAACCCCTTGTCTATAACCGGTATTCCACTCCTGTGAAACAGCCTTCTCCTTTACAGGTTCCGGGACAGGAGGAGTACGAGGTTCAGGCCCTCATCAATTCCAGGTGGTCTAGAGGCAGGTTACAATATCTTGTACACAGTGGCGACTCTAGGAACAATATTTAGGGGGGGCACAGAAGAAACCGCAGTCAAAACTGGGGGGGGCACTAATAATTTTCACCACTAAATCATACCACTGAATAAAACTAAGGGCCCTATCACCTGGTGTGAACTAAAACACCATCACTAAAGGAAAAATTTAGTGCGAGTCGCTAAAACTTACAGGGTTATTCAGAGAGCGGTGAAAAGCAGGAGAATGACAGGAGAATGGAAAATTCTTGGTCAAAATAGCCAAACCAGAAAAATTCTCCCAGTCATCTCACTTTCCAAATCGGCTATTTTGACCTTGAATTTAACATTCTCCAGTCATTCTCCTGCTTTTCACCGCTTTCTGAATAACCCTGTTAGTGCCTGACGACTTACTAACAGATCACCTTGTCTGCAGTAGTCCATGAACAAGGTCGTTTGGCGCACGCTAGGGAAACTCTAAGACCCAAGTTGAGACCCAGCGCTAATGCGGTTGTGTACAGGATAGAACTGTTTCTCTTTTCCATACCTATCCCCCACCCTCACAAGCTTGAATATGAACACATCCAGTGAATAACCTCACACCCCTGCATTATTAAAATCCTCCACGGTGGTCGTATCATCCATGTTTTGATGCACACATATATTAAGGCTGATGGGCATTGCATGATAAATGCCACCCAGCAGCATGTAGAATCATTACACTGCATTTAATAGATCCAAAAGGAAGGCCAGGTGAGCGACAACAATTTCCCTGCTGCAGCATAGCAATAATACATGTTTCAGGGCAAGACTTATTCACGTGTCCCTTTAAACATGGTCCACACAGTCACCCTAATAATCAACTGCTTCCATACAATGAATAACCCCCAGCATAAAATGTTTAAAATTAGGCAATATATTAGAATTAGGATATATGTGCATAAAGGATACATTTATAATAGAGCTTACTGCAACAGCAGCGACATTGCTGACCATATCCATTACTATGGTGTATGGGGCCAAGAGAACACCTGTGCTGCATTCCTTTCAATTGCCTATTAATTTTGGACAAGGACCAGGTTTTTCTGCTTTTTTGGAGTTAGCACCAGGGTTGAGCAGTAGGTAAAATGTTGCAATTAGTGCACCTCAAAAAATTTAGCGCTGGCACCAAGTGATCTGTTAGCTACAAAAGCGCTAGAGATCTCTAGCACTCCCTGTGTTAAGTATAGGACGCGGAAAGTACATTAAGCTCGCGGTACAAATCGCTAATAGCAACGCGCTAAGTGATTTTTCCCATTTGTAGCGGGAGGCAAACAATCTGTTGGTCCAGCGCTAGACTCAATTAACCTATCGCTAACGCAAAATCACGCCAACGCAAGGGTTAGCTCACACCAGGTAATAGTGCCCTAAATAAGTATATATAAATAAGATTCCAAAACCCCAGAGTAATGTGATGCAATGATGCCTTTTTGTTGTACTAACCTGATACTTAAATTCAATATTTCATTCGCTGCAATTCGGCAGTTTTCGCTGAATGTCTGATAGCTGCTTCAGCGACTCCACTTTTAGCAAATTACAGTGACCATTCGCCTAAATATGGAATTCACCTTATTTTCGGAAAAATAAATTCCCCGAAATGTGACGGAAAGCAGAGGATCTAAAGATAAATAGACCCTTTAGATTCTAACTTCCATAATAACCCCTAAAATGCCATAAACCCAGAGAAATACAATAAAAATAATAAACAATGTGGCATTTAGCTACCCCTTAACCCGTAAAATGACATTCATCAAGGGAAAACCTGAAATGAATACACTGAGGCATGTAGTTTACCCATCAACCCGTAAAATGCCATTAATCAAGGAAAAACAAATGTATACTGTAAGGGATAAAGCCTGCCCATTAACCCTTAATATACAACTAAAACCAAGGCAAAAACTAACGTAATACACAATGTAGTGTATAGTCTGAACATTAACCATTTCACTGCTGATCCATTTCAACCCTGTGAAAATGTTTAAGTTTAAGTACATGTTTTTATTTAATGTTTTATGACTTATACTTCACACTGAATATGGTCATGTGGGGTATCATTGGAAAGGCCAGAATCTGCCCTTTCAAATGACACCTAGATCGTCCATATACGATGCATAGCGACGGAGATACGTTGGTCCGAAGAAGTGTGGGAAGCTGGATGCTGATTTTTGGTGGGGGGGGCACATGGGGGGGGCAAGGAATAACCTAGGGGGGCAATTGCCCCCCCTTGCCCCCCTGTAGAGTCGCCTATGCTTGTACATTGGAGGGGATACGGCCCGGAGGAACGTTCCTGGGTGGCTGCTTCTGATGTTCATGCCCTGATGCTGCTCCGCCTATCATCACCGTTTCCCTTCTCACCCTCGACCCCGCCGTCAGGGTTTGGGGGTGCTGTCACGGTGGCCCATGTCCAGGGAAGTTTTTGTCACGGTTCCCAGATCCCACCACGCAGTACTTAACACCCCACACTCCACAGAGCCCAGAAGCTACCAACAGAGTAGCCGTGAAAGATCTCTAACTGTCTGGTCCTTAGAATTGGCCAGGTAAACTAGCTAGACAGAAAGGGTTAACAACACGGGGAGTAGTCAGCCGAGCCAGAATCAGGAATACAGAGTTCAGAATGGTCAAATGGAATAGCCGGGTCGATATCAGAGCAGTGGCGTAGTACAAGAAAATGGTCTAGGGCAACAGAAGGGTCTAGGGCAACAGAAGGCAGAATAGTCAGAAACAAGCAGAGGTCAATAATGGGTTAATTCAATATAGCAGTCAGGTACAAGGAGCTCAGGTATGGATAACCACGATCTGGCAACTGCTGAGAATACACTGAGGGTTTTTAAAGACCTTCACCAGGCCATGCCCCCCACTCAAGCCGCACCTCATGCAACCACCTCCCTGCCTGTCTCCATTTAAACCGGGCATTGGTCAGCGAGCAGCATCAGACATGCTGCCCTCAAGCACACAGGTAGGGCTGGAAGCTCCCAACGTTACAGTTTTGCGCCTTCGCCCCTGGTTGCGGTTGTCACAGCAGTAGTGGTGAGCCGAACACACCCGTGTTTGGTTCGCATTCGAACTCGAACAATTTCAAAAGTTCGGGTTCGAACTCAATCCAAGTCAATGGGACTCAAACGTTCGAATTTTAGAGTGCCCTTCAAGAGGGCATATATGCAAGATATTTTCCAGAAAAGGTATATGGGAGTCCAGGTAGTGCCCTGGGGGACAGGAAACAAGGACAAAACGTTTAAAAAAAAACATTTTTAAAGGAACAGTGAGTTTTCCATGAAATAAAGGTTAAGAAAAAAAACAAAAAATTCCTTCAAATATCGTGCCTAGGAGGTCCCCATAACCTGCCCGTGAAGTGGCGGATTTGTAAGATGTATAGAAACATTTAAAAACAAAATGACATTTCAAATGACGGTAAATGGTTTTCCTTTAATCTATTCATAAACAACTGCTTTGGGCGGCAACCTGTATGAAAAGAGGAGATGTTTTACGACACGCAGAACAAGTTTAGTGGGTTTTTTTGCTAAATTATGGTGAAACTTATGCAGGCTTTGGATGAAAGTAACAATAGGTGCTTTAAAATTGGGCCTTTAGTGTCGGCAACAGTGCAGTCACACCGTAACCCCTCTGTGGTATTGTGGAAGAGTGCAGGGTTGGACCCTGCGGTCCAATATTAAAATTATATGAATCTGGTATAGGCGTCAGTGGCAGTGCACCCAAATATTAGGCCTTTGGTGCCAGCTAGTGCCTTCACAACGTAACCCCTCTGAGGTATTGTGGAAGAGTGCAGGGGTGGAGGTTTTGGTAATTCAGAAGAGATCCCCGATCTATTCAATTACGTCAGCATCAGGGGATTGATAGCTGCTGATCCAGGACTGATTAATTTTTATAAATGTCAGCCGGTCTACAGACTCGGTGGACAGACGCACTCTTTTGTCTGTGACAAAACCTCCAGCAGCACTGAACGTCCTTTCAGAAAGCACGCTGGATGAAGGGCAACCTAGTAGCTGCATAGCATATTGGCTTAAGTTCTGGCCAGTGATCCAATCTCAACACCCAGTAAGCCAGTGGATCATCTGCTGGAAAGGTATCCAGGTCTGCCCTTGCCCCTAGGTAGTGCTGTACCATATGGTGAAGACACTGGCAATGGGTGCCTACATTTGACGTCCCTGGGCGTCGTGGACTAAAAAAAATTAAAAAGACATCAGTCAAGCGGCCCCACCTTCACCGCTCTTCCTCTGATCATCCGCAGCTTCAGAAGCAGCTGTGTCATCACTTGGTAACCTACCACTGCCTGGAAAGGTGTTAGACAAGTGTCGCTTTAGAGCGTACTCAAGTTGTTTCATCCTGTCCTCCCTCTGTGCGGGCAGGATGAGCTCTGTAACTTTACCCTTGTATCGTGGATTAAGAAGGCTTGCCAACCGGTAATGATCCCTCTCCTTGATAGCACGAATCCTGGGGCCCTTTAGCAGGCTTTGCAGGATAAGGGAGCCCATGCAGCGTAGGTTGGAGGTGGCATTAGCTTCCGAGTCTTCCTGGTCAATGAGGATGACCCCATTGTGCACTTTCTCCTCCCAGCCACGTACTAGTCCTTGGGTTTCTGGGCACACAAAACCCACCCTTGAGGAATCTCCACCTTCAGTGCCCCCACTATTTAAATATTCCTCCTCCTCCTGTCTGATCTGAGGACCCGCAGGAATGCTGTCTGCGGAAAGACTGGGGCCTTGAGAGCTAGGGAAGCCCTCCTCTTCCTCCCGCTGCTCTGCCTCTAGTGCCACATCTATAATTCCCAGCAGAGTGCGCTCCAGCAGGAACATTAAAGGAATTGTGTCACTGATGCATGCACTGTCCCTGCTCACCATCCTAGTTGCCTCCTCAAATGGTGACAGTATAGTGCATGCATCCTTGATCATCAGCCACTGCGGGGGGGAACCAAGTTGACCTGAACCTGTCCTTGTGCCATACTCACACAGGTACTCATTGATGGCCCTCTGCTGCTTGTGCAGACGCTGCAGCATTGCTAATGTCGAGTTCCACCTGGTGGGCATGTCACAGATCAGATGGTTTGTGGGAAGGTGGAATTCTCTTTGAATTTCTGCAAGGCGAACACTTGCTGGGAATGACCGTCTGAAGTGGCTGCAGACTTTTCTGGCCTGGCTGAGAAGCTGTGCCAGCCCTGGGTACCTGGTTAGGAAACGCTGTACCACCAGATTTAGGACGTGTGCTAGGCATGGTACATGCGTCAACTTACCCTGGCGTAGGGCGGAGAGAAGGTTGCTGCCATTATCACAGATGACCATTCCCAGCTGAAGCTGACGTGGTGTTAACCATCTCTGCACCTGTCCCTGCAGAGCTGACAGAATTTCTGGCCCAGTGTGGCTCCTGTCCCCTAAACAAACCAGCTAAAGCACAGTATGGGATATTTTTGCTTGAGCCATTGCGTAGCCCCTGCCACTCGTCGGTTTAACTGCCACTTCACCAGAGACAGAGAAGGGGGAGGAGGAGGAGGAGGAGGAAGAGGTGGTGGAGCAGACAGACCTCATACAAGCAGCTTTCTGGAGGCGTGGTGGATGAACAAGCTCCAGCACAGAGCCCCATCCTGGATCCCTCCCAGCTGCAAGCAGAGTTACCCAGTGTGCCGTGAAGGAAATGTAATGGCCCTGTCCATGCTTGTTGGACCACGTGTCTAAAGTCATGTGCACCTTGCTGCTGACTGCCTTTCCCAATGACTCCATAACATTGTCTTCCACATGCTGGTATAGTGCTGGAATGGCCTTATGTGAAAAGAAATGGTGTTTTGGAACCTGCCACTGTGGTACAGCACATTCAGCAAATTCACGGAAGGAAGCAGAGTCCACCAGCTGGAAAGGCAGCAGCTGTAATGCGAGTAATTTTGCTAAGCTGCCATTTAGATGCTGTGCTTGGGGATGGTTGGGACTATATTTTTTCTAACGCTGCAGCAGCTGGGGCAAAGTAATCTGACTGCGTAAATCTTCAGCTGATGGGATGCTGTCACATTCTGAGGAAGGACCTGGTATACCCATTACTGTAGCATCATCCCTGTCAGTGGAGGTTGTAGGCAATGACATGGCAGGACATATAGTGGGGGTAGAGACAGATGAGGAGGAGGACCTATGCAAAGTGTTGTGCCAACAGGATGCATGGCAGGTGGTCATATGTCGCCTCAAGCACGTGGTACCCAAGTGTGGGATGTCTTTCCCACGCTTGATCCTCTTCCGACATAGCTTACAAATAGCAACGCTGCAGTCTGCTGCACATGTCGTGAAGAACTCCGAGACAGCAGAGATCCTGGACGTGTGCTGCGAGACCACAGCGCTCTGCACCTGAGCAGCTCTGACATCTGATGCCTTGGACTGGCTACGGTTGCTCATAGAGGATATTCTGCCTCGTTTTTGTTGTGCCTCCTCCTCCTCCCTTGACTCCTCTGTTCGATCAGGCACCCAGGTGGAGTCAGTGACCTCATCATCGTCATCACCCCCTATCTCCTCATCACTGGAGCCAACTTGGCAGTATGCTGCAGCTGCTGGGGCGACATGAGTGCCAGTTATTTGTGTGGCACTGGCACCCCCTTCCTCTAGGTTGATTATACTCCCTTCCTCCTCAACCTCAGAGTTTGAATTAGAGCACTGTGGTTGCTGCGCATCCTCAAGCAGCATGTCACTGTCATTGTAGTCAAACAATTCAGCTGACTCCGTGTATGTTGGTGAGGCTACGGCAGGAGTAGCTCAGTGACGTGCGGTGAGGTCAGTGGCTGGTGAGGCACTGGCTAGTATCAGAGCCAGATATACAAATGCAAAACAGCCAGAAAACCTCCTAGCTCCCAAAGAGGAATCTTCAGGCATTTAGTACATCAGAAGGACAGACACAGCGACTAAGGACTGACTGGAAGCCAATTCTGTTCCCACAGACCTCTCGCTCCTTTATACAGTACAATTATTTAACAATATGCCTTCTAAATTGCATTGGCAAAGACTTCTTAAATAAAGACTCTACAGTACAAGGGTACCTAGACTTTTTTTCATACAGGGTTATTCATTCAGAGAGGTGAAAAGCAGGAGATTGAAAATTCTAGGTCAAAATAGCCAAACCAGAAAAAATTCTCCCATTCATCTCCCTTTTCAAGATCTGCTATTTTGACCTAGAATTTTCCATTCTCCAGTCATTCTCCTGCTTTTTACCGCTCTCTGAATAACCCTGATACAGGGCTATTCAGAAAGAGGTGAAAACCTTGAGAATGAGTGGAGAATTGAAATCTAGGTCAAAATAGTCAAACCAGAAAAATTCTCCGATTTATATCACTTTCCAAATTGGCTATTTGTTCATTCTCCTGCCAATTCAAGGTTTTCACTTCTCTCTAAATATCCCTGAAAGTATTATTGACTGAAATACTGAAGAGTGTAAGCTATAGTAGTGAGCCAGCACAATGATTCAATAATACTATCAGGGTTATTCAGAGAGAGGTGAAAACCTTGAAAATTGGCAGGAGAATGAACAATCTAGACCAGGGTTTCTCAACTCCAGTCCTCAGGACCCCCTACAGGCTAGATTTTAAGGATCACCTTGGGGAAATGCAGACTGGATACTGCAATCACTGAGCAGCAAATCATATCACCTGTGCTGTGCTTCAGATATCTGGCAAACCTGGCCTGTTAGTGGCTCCTGATTATACGAGTTGAGAAACACTGATTCTAGACCAAATAGCCAATTTGGAGAGTGAGATAAATGGGAGAATTTTTCTGGTTTGACTATTTTGACCTAGAATTTTCACTTTTCCAGTCAATCTCAAGGTTTTCACTTCTTTCTGAATAGCCATGTATCAGAGAGAGGTGAAAAGCAGAGGAATGACTGGAGAGTGGAAAATTCTAAGTCAAAATAGTCAAACCAGAAAAATTCTCCCATTTATCGCACTTTCCAAATTGGCTGTTCATTCTCCTGCCAATTCAAGGTTTTCACCTCTCTCTGAATAACCCTGATATTTCAGGCTCATAAAAAGGTTAACCCAAGGCTTGCCCCTGGCAAAACACACACACACAATGTGAAAGAAAGGGTGTGTGTAAAGAGACTGGCACTGTAAGAACACACACTCTCTATATGCTGCCCCTATAACAAAGTATTATTAAGAGGAGCCTGGCCACATCCATTAGGTTTCCTTAAAGCACCTATACATTTTGCGTCATTCATATGATACTGAAAGGAAAGCAAGCCACTGACCCAACCTGACTTCTGCACACTGCAGGGCAGCACTTTCAGGCACTGACCAGGGAGCAAAATGGAGATCTGACACCCCAGCCCCAAGCCGGTGACCCATGAAGCACACACTGTGATCTGACAGCCCTGGTAGAAGATGAGTTGTGAGAGTCTTGCTGGCAACTTTGCATCTGCTGAGTCCCCTGCCTGTCCTGTCCTGTCCCTGCCTGTCCTGTCCCTCCCCAGGCAGCCTGGCTAGAGGCACAATACATCATAAAGATTGGCAGCTAAGCACTATCTGAACATCAGGAAATCAGCACAGAGGAAAGCCCCTCCCTCCCCATCATTAACCCTCTCTCCCCCCATGAGGTCACTTACCTTGCAGCTGGGCAAAGCGGGCTTCCTGCTGCTGCTTGAATTTCAAAGGCTGCTGCACCCCCCTCAGATCCCTCCTGGGGGGCAGATGTGTTGTGCATCAGACAATAACCAGCCTGGGGTATAAATGGGCATCCCCAGCTGATGCAGATCTGAGTGGCAGAGCAGGGCACCCCTGTGCCAGGCTCCTGGACTGCAGCTCCCCATGCAGCCACTCAGGGGTTGTCCATCATGCAATCTTTTCACAGACTGTATTGGAGGGCTGCCTGGCCTAACTGCTAGATGTGCCCCTTCCTGTCAATCAGAGGCAGTCCTCTAATGCAGGCGTTTTCTGGGAATGGCTTGGACCAATGGTGCTTTCCCATTGGTCCAAGCTTTTCCAATGCTCTATCAGTGCCTGTCAGTCTCTGCGGCACTAATGAGCAGTGACCAGGAAATAGGCAGCACTTGTCTCTGACGTGTGCTGCACACATCTTGGGCAGTTTACTCAATTAGTGCAGCAGGGAAACGTCCTGCTATGCAAATTGTGTAGGCTGGGAAAACTAATTCCTGCAGAGGCAGAGGATGGAGCTGACAGCGGGGGAGCAGGTGAGTTTGTTTTTAGTTTATTAACTTATCATTTAATGGCAGGTGAGGCTCTGCCTCCCCTGCCTCCACTGACTGCACGTTCCTAGCTGGACATGGAGGCTGCATTAGATGCTTTGGCAGCTGAGGTGGACTGTTAAAACCACTAACAACTGGCTGGCAGAGGACTTCGGAGGATGAGGATGGCCCTAAGTTAGCCAATTGCCACCACAATCCTCTGTATGTTGCTGCCGCTTAAGCGGCCAGCACGGGGGCGTGTCCTGGACTCGGAGCCGAATGGCCGCGTGTTAGCTCGGCTCCCGCACCGACCTCGTTTACCACGGGCACCGCATCATTAGCCTGCACCATGGGCAAGAGCAGACGACAGCCCCAGACTCCGGGACCCTCAGAGGCCTGCCCCAGCCCACCTCAGCCCGGTATCAGGGACTTTTTTCAGCCGCAAAGCGGCACACCAGCGGCGCCGGAAAAATCCAAGATGGCGGCCGCATCTCCATCGGCGGCGCCATGCTCCCCGGCCTCCTCCGGCTCTGGCTGGGATCAGCCGCCGGATCTTACTCAACTGCTCCGCTCACTGCCTACCAGGGAGGATTTGAACGTGGTGGCCAAAGACCTTCGCCTCTCTCTCTCAGGAGAGATTCAGCAGGTACGCCAGGATTTGCAGGGCCTCACGCAGCGCCTCGTGGTGGTGGAGGAGGGGCAGCAGGCCCAAAAATCCACTTTACAGGCGCACTCCACGCAATTGTCACTGCATCACCACCTGTTCCATGCCCTTACGCGACAGGTTGAGGATCTAGAAAATAGAGGCAGACGCCATAATATTAGGGTGCGGGGCCTGCCTGAATCTGAGCAGGACCCTGAGGAGCTCCGCTGCATGCTGACTCGCCTTTTCAATATGCTGTTGCACAATGCCCATGAAGCGCCGATAGAGATGGAGAGATGGCACAGGGCGCTCAGGCCTAAGGGTCCCCCTGGAGCCCCCCCACGAGATATAATTTGCTGTATAACGCGCTTCGGCATGAAAGAACGAATTATGGAACAGGCGCGGGGTAAAACGGCGATACGCTTCGAGGGCTCGAAAGTTGAACTGTACCAGGATATATCTCAGCTCACCCTACACACTAGACGTGTCCTACGACCTCTCACCGCAGCACTGCAACGGGGGGGCCTACAATATAGATGGCTCTACCCCTCGGGTATTCAAGTTCGCACCCCACATGGCCCCGTCACAGTGCGCAATAATGAGGAACTGCCTAATTTCTTGACCTTGCTGGAACTACCGCCTGATATCATTCCGGCCTGGCCGGACCCGATCCAGTTCTATACAGCGGACCTGCCAAGACCTCAGCGTCCCCTCAGGCGCCCCCGTCGCCCTGTACGACAGTCCTCCCGTGATGATAACCTTCCTCCTTACAGCTCACAAGATACCTGAGCCAACGTCTTAACATGTTTTTACGTGACTTTGACGTCAGCGGTTCTTCATTTGACTCGTTCATCTCAGCTGTTAATCACCTTGAATCCGGACGACGCGTAGAATGCCTCCGGGTTGTGCTGCGCCCCACCTTTTTGGACGTCTGGTCGCGGAGTAGACAGGGTCCTCCGGTTCCCGGAGTCCGTTTGTTGCTGTTCTTCTTCTTCTTTTTGGACATGTTTTGCTGCCCTGGCTGCACGTCTATGTTCAACGACGAGATGTGCGGGGACCGTTTTGGTTCGATAGCTTTTTACACTCCATTTACGTGTACTGTTCGTCACTCCGGGACTCGCTCCCCTGGGATTTCGCCCACTCCGGCTGGAGTAGTCTAGGTGGGGAACCCACCTGCGTCGCCACAGGCGTCGCGTTGGAACCTCCCCTGCCTGGGGTGTTCACCCATTGTGATCTATTTGATCTTCTGTTTTTGGTTTTATATATTAGTTAAGTTAAGTTTTATTTTCCCTTTTCCTATCCTCTCCTTTTCCCAAATACGGCATTGTTTTTCTCCGCGTTGGTCTCAATATGTCTTTCTGTCCTAGACCATTGTTAATACGATCCATTAATGCTGGGGGCCTTAATGTCCCGACAAAGAGACATATCGCTTTGCGCGATTTCACTAAAGCGCAGGTATCCGTGGCTCTCATACAGGAGACCCATTTCTCAAGCACACACGCTCCATCATTTAAAAACCCATCTTATCCCTTGGGCTTTTTCAGTAATTGCACAACCGGCAAGATTAGGGGCACTGCCATCCTTTTTGCTAAGCATGTCCCGTTTCAACTGCTCGATTGCGCATTAGATGAGGACGGCAGATATGTTATGGTGAAAGGCCATGTTGGGGATCAACTCTACACCTTTGTTTCTCTTTACCTCCCTAATCGCGGACAACACAGGGCTCTTAGGTCCATCATGAATAAAGTGGCTAACTTCCAAGGGGTATTTTGGTGGTGGGCGGGGACTTCAATCTTCCTCTGGACCCCAAACTGGACACGTCCCGTGGGACGTCTAGCGTCCCGCTCACTGTTATACGATCCACTCGGCTGGCCTTACTGGATTTGTGTTTGACCGATTGTTGGAGGGCTCTCCACCCTACTTCCAGGGATTATACGCACCATAGTGCCTTACATAAGTCATATTCCCGTATTGATCTTATTTTACTACCCTTTGCGCAATCACACCTCCTCCAGTCCGCTAGGATTGGAAGCCAGACATGGTCGGATCACTGCCCGGTAGACGTGGAGCTCCGATCCTCTTTGTATCGTCCAAAGGCTTCACACTGGAGGCTGAACGATACGCTGCTACAGGATGCAGTAGTACTCGCGGGCCTAGAGGCAGAGGTTGCTAGGTATTTTAGTGAGAATGATACCCCCGATGTTACCCCCCCGCTCCTTTGGGAGGCTCACAAGGCTTCAGCCAGAGGTTATCTAATTAAACAGGGTGCCCGCCTTAAGAGGGAACGCGCCCAGCGTCAGAATGACTTGATCCAGCAGATACGCTCACTGGAGACAGCACATAAATCATGCCAATCTGAGGAGATTTACGCACAACTTACTGCGCTTAGGGCGGACCTAAACTCTTTGTTGGACATTAAGGCACAGAAATCCTTTCTTTATGTTAAAAAATTGTTCTTTGAACATGGTAACAAGTGCGGCAGGTTACTCGCGAGGGCCTTACGTAAAAAGCGTAGCGCCTCATACATCTCACGTATCATAGACAAGTCGGGTACGAAGGTCACACTACCAACTGCCATGTTAAGCGTTTTTCGTGATCACTTCCGTTCCCTTTACAATCTGGACGCCAATACCTCCATTAATGCACCACTATCACAGAAAATTGAAAATTATTTACGATTACATATAAAATGCAAATTACCACTGACTGGTAGGCGCCTCTTAGAGTCCCCAATCTCTGAGGAGGAGCTTCTCACAGCTGTTAAGGAGACCCCCTCGGGCAAGGCGCCTGGCCCAGATGGGTTCTCTTTGTCCTATTATAAAAAACTTATGCATGTCCTGCAGCCTTATTGGCTTTCTTCATTTAATTCATTGACTCATGGCCATCGCCTACACCCTGCCACATTGACCGCCACTATCACCCTGCTCCCAAAACCGGGTAGGGATCCTGACTATTGCAGTAATTACAGACCCATCTCCTTACTTAATCAAGACATCAAACTATTTGCAAAAATTTTAGCTACACGTCTCAAACCGTATGTCCCCGGTTTGGTACATCTTGACCAGACTGGATTCATTCCTGGGAGGGAGGCTCGGGATAGCACAGTAAGGGCAATTAATTTAATCCAGGGTGCTTCTCACTCACCTGCTGACCCACTCTTGTTGCTCTCCACGGACTGCGACAAGGCTTTCGACAGGGTCAGATGGGATTTTCTGTTCCGCACATTAACTCATATGGGATTCGGGGATCATATGTTGATGTGGATTCGTGCCCTATACACCAATCCTTGCGCACGCGTTAATATTAACGGGGTTCTCTCTGACGCCTTCCCCGTAGCCAATGGGACTAGACAGGGGTGTCCTTTATCTCCCCTCTTGTTCGCATTATCCCTGGAACCATTTCTACAGGCAGTACGCAGCGCTCCGGACATCACGGGGCTGGAGATCGGGGCCTCAGAGCATCGTCTAGCGGCATACGCTGATGACTTATTATTTTTTATCCGCTCACCGCTTATCACTCTCCCTAATCTTCTGCGGTTATTTGCAGATTACGGCGCTCTCAGCAACTTAAAATTGAACATGGACAAATCAGAGATTCTTCCAATCTCGGTCCCGGCTACGCTGGCGAATAGCCTGCAAAGCGCATTCCCCTTCAGATGGTGCCAAGGTCCTTTAAAATATTTGGGAACATACTTGTCTGGGAACCCGGGGGATCTCTATACGGATAATTATGGGCCATTGTTGCGGTCTGTGGAGAGCGACCTTCGCTCATGGGATCTCTCACACATAACTTGGTTCGGGCGTATCAACGCTATCAAGATGTCTATCCTTCCTAAGATTCTGTATCTCTTTCAGACGATTCCCATTACCTTACCTAGGTCTTTCTTTAGCACCATGGATGGCCTGCTTCGGACATACGTCTGGAACGGCCGCCCACCACGGGTCAAACTTGGATTACTCACTACCCCGCGCTCCGCAGGAGGCATGTCTGTGCCGCATGTTCAGCGGTATTATCAAGCTTCACACCTACAGCGGATAGTGGAATGGGGAACTACGTCAACGCCTAAAGCTTGGGTGGGGGTTGAGAAACACTTCGCCGGCCCTGCTTTGGCTTCCGTGCCATGGGTACCACCGCGCGCGATTCCCCTGCCCCCTACTACTCTTTTCACCACACGCGCTACACTACGCGTCTGGCGAACGTTGCAGTCCCAAACTAACATAGCTCCCTTCCCATCGCCATTAATGCCTTTGCAACACTTACCGGTATTTTCCAGACATCTGATGCCCACTGCCCCTCTAGATGGCCCACCTTCCCCCCTACCGGGCCATTTTGTTGTGGATGGGCACAGGGTAGAAGCTGCACAACTGCCATACCTTCAGCCTATGGGCTTCCTTGCTAAATTCCATTTGCATCGCCTAATACACTACTTATGCTCACTTGCACCGCTGGAGGCTTACTGCAGACAAACAACCACCTTTGAAATTATAATTAAACGGGGCACGACCCCCGCACACAGTATATCCCTCCTTTATAGCATGTTGCAGACACTACATACCCCCCCCACTCTTTTCCGTACTAAATGGGAATCGTCCCTTCAGATTGCTCTGACGGATGCTGAATGGCTTAAGATATATGAACTAGCGCACTGTTGCACCCCTTCCACTAGGATCCAGGAGGTGAACTATAAGATCATGTACCGCTGGTACCGTACACCAGATAGGTTGCGACACATTTTGGGAGGGGGTGGTGGTTTGTGCTGGCGCTGCCAGGCGCCCGGCGCTGACCATTTGCACATCTGGTGGTCATGCCCTCTGATTCAGCCGTTCTGGTCTCGTGTACACGCCTATATATGTATGGTGGTGGAACCACACCCACCTTTTCTTCCAGAACTGTACCTTCTACACCACACATCCATCACCATCTCGGCTTATAAAAAGTCGGTCATGCCCTGCCTGATACACGCGGCCAGACTGACCATTCCCAAGTTTTGGAGACAGGCTGTTACACCTCCTGTTGCTACGTGGCTAGATGAAGTGGAATTCATCCGTGGTGTTGACGAGATGGCATCCCGAGCAGCCGATCGATATGAGATATATACTCGTAAATGGTTCTATTGGTTGACCGATGTATTGCCACACTCTCGCCGCAATCCATAGTTCGATAGTGATTCGGTTTGTCGGTCGGTGGAACGTCCACTGATCGCCTGTATTTATACTTATCTCTATATTTATATTTATATTTACGTATACCTTATGCCATCTGACTCGCTCTGCCGTTCCTCTCCCTTTTCCCCTTTTTCTTTTTATTTACTTTGTTGTATATTGTATATCGCAAAAGGTATTGTTACACATGCTACTGTTATGCACCACTGCAAATCTTCCTTGTAATACCTGTAATTCAAAATAAACTTGAATATGTTAAAAAAAAAAAAAAAAGACGGCCAGCACCATTTTAAGAAAGGACAAGCGTTGCCCCTGCAGAGGATAGCACAACGTCCACGACGACCAGATGGCACAACCTCCACGACAATGAGGCGCTTGCCCTCTTATCTGTGTGGGATCGTCTTGTGTCACGGTGGCTCAGGGGATGGGGCGGCTCTGGCAGCAGCTTCCTCGCTTGCTCGCTGGCCGGCGCCGAATGTAGCGCTTCGGCCCGCTCACGTGGGACGCCGAGGGGGCGGGGCCTGGCGCTGTGACGCGGACCCGCCGGGTTAAAACCCAGTCTCTCCAATACACCGGTGCCCTGACGTGGTATTCACCTCCCGCAGAGCTCTTGTGATTTTTGGCTATCTCCTGTGTATGATCCTTGGCATTGGCAAACGAATCCTCTTGTGTATAACCCTTGGCATTGGCAAACGAACCCTCCTGTGTATTACCCTGGCATTGGCAAACGAACCCTCCTGTGTATGACCCTTGGCATTGGCAAACGAACCCTCCTGTGTATGACTCCTGGTATTGGCAAACGAACCCTCCTGTGTATGACTCCTGGTATTGGCAAACGAACCCTCCTGTGTATGACCCCTGGTATTGGCATTTACTCTGCTCTAGGTTCTGCCCTTAACGTTGGTACTGAGGTCAGTCTATGTGGCATCCTAAGCACGCATCAGATTACCTCTGCTATTACTAAAGTCCTAGGGAGGACTTGTGATCTGTTCTGTACCCCTGTCTGGTATTTCCCTTTCTTTATCTGTTACCTGCTTCATTGTCTATATAGCTTTGCCGACCATTCAAGGATCGGAAGAGTAGAAAGGGAGCTACAGAAAGAGATATATATCTTGGTAGTCAGAAGGATTCGTGACGATACTCTATTCCATACCTCTGTCTGGTGTTACCCCTTGTCTATCTATTGTCTGGTTAATTTCTAGTTTTCGCCGACCATTCAAGGATCGGAAGGGTAGAGAGCGGTCTGCGTAAAGGGACCACACTTTTGGTAATCAGAGGGATCCGTGACATTACGTCAGGGCCAATGGATCCCGCAGACCTCTCTAACCAGCTGGCACGTATCGCAGCCAGACAAGAGGAACAGGACCATAGGATGGACCAGATTTCTCTCGCTCTGCAAACCCTGTTAAATCGGTCCAATACAGGTACCACAAACCCTCCAGATCCAGTGTTACCTAGGGTCAGTCCCGTCCCCCCTGAGGGACATAGGCTTAGTATGAAGGCACCCCTACGCTATGATGGTACACCAAGCCTATGTCGGGGGTTTTTGACTCAACTCGAGATTTTGTTTGAGAACAATCCAGGTTCTTGTATGTCTGATAAAGCCAAAGTCGGATATCTGATTAATCATTTAACAGAAAAAGCTTTATTGTGGGCTACGCCGTTGTGGGAAATAAGAAACCCATCATTTATGACTATGAGGGTTTTACCTCTGAGTTAAAACGTACCTTTGATCCCTCTAGAAGGGCTACCAATGCGGGTAGGTCCTTGTTTCACATCAAACAAGGTAATAAGAGGGTCGCCGATTATGCCATAGAGTTTAAGACTTTGGTTTCTGAAGTACTTGGGCCGAACGAACGACGTTTTAACCTTAGCCTTTACCGAAGGCTTGAACGAGGCTTTTATGTTTGAACTGGCTCCTTAAGATTACCAGAAAGTCTGGACCACCTGATAGATTTCTGTATAGCCATGGACGATCAAATCAGGGAAAGGAGACACCCCAGAGATAGACCCAGAAGGGTCTTGCCTCCTTTACCCTCGTTACCCAGACACCCCAGTACATCAGGTGGTTCGGAGAATGTAAAAACAGATTTACCGGTCGTTGAACCCATGCAAATAGGGAAGACAGGTATTTCAGAAGCAGAAAAAGCTCACAGAAGAGAAAGGGGCTCTGCTTTTATTGTGCAGGGGCAGATCACTTCCGCCTTCAATGTCCTCAGAGACCCAGGGTGGCAGGGCTGAACATAGCAGAGTGGGATTCAGAACAGGAGACACCCAGGTTGTCGGTTCTCTGTGTGCCTCCTTTGTGGATAATGAGAAAAAAAAATCCAGGATTCTGTTACCGGTCTCCCTAACCTGGGAGGGGGTTCACCTCAAGACTGAGGCGTTTTTGGACTCTGGGGCCTCAGGCAATTTTATGGATAAGAATTTTGCTGCCAAAAACCTCATACCACTGGTTCTCAGGGAAAGACCTCTAAGGGTGGAGGCCATAGATGGTAACCCCCTGGCATGTCCACATATCACTCACGATACAGTCGATGTATGTATGAAAGTAGGAGTTTTACACCAGGAGACAATAAGATTTCAAATCATTGAATCACCCTCATGTCCTGTCGTCCTTGGGTTTCCATGGCTAACAGAGCACAACCCAGTAGTCGATTGGGTCCAGAGAGATTAAAATGTTGGGGTCAGAGTTGTCAGTCTAAGTGCCTAGGCACAGTTAATGTGATTGGTAGCCTCAATATTGCCACAGCCCCTCCTTTGTCCACGGAGGTTCCGGAATGTTACCTGGCATTAAAGGAGGTGTTCTCTAAAGCCAGGACTGAGGTCCTACCACCACATCGTCCATATGACTGTGCATTGACTTGCTCCCCGGTACGATGCCTCCTAGGGGTCACGTATACCCTTTGTCACAAAGGGAGAACGACATTATGGAGGAATATATAAGGGAGAATCTGGAACGAGGATTCATTAGACGGTCCTCCTCTCCAGCAGGAGCAGGTTTCTTTTTTGTTTCCAAGAAAGAGGGAGATCTGCGACCTTGCATCGACTATAGGGGTTTAAATAGGATCACTATAAGAAATGCATATCCCATACCTCTCATAACAGAATTGTTTGACCGATTAAAAGGGGCTCGTGTCTATACTAAGCTTGATTTACGCGGAGCGTACAACCTGGTCAGGGTTAAAAAGGGAGACGAATGGAAAACGGCTTTTAATACACGTAGCGGGCATTACGAATACCTGGTGATGCCTTTTGGGTTGTGTAATGCGCCAGCCGTCTTTCAGGACCTTATAAATGACACTCTAAGGGACTTTCTGCAAGAATTCGTCATAGTATATCTGGATGATATCCTGATATACTCTCCTGATGTGGACACTCATCATGTCCACGTGAAACAAGTGTTGAAAAAACTATTGAAGGCTGGATTGTACTGTAAGCTAGAAAAATGTCTATTCGACATAGTAACTGTGCAATTCCTTGGTTATATTATAACTCCTGGGGGTTTTCAAATGGATCCTAAGAAGCTCTCAGCTATTCTTGACTGGCCTCTACCCCAAGGACTTAAAGCCATTCAGAGGTTTCTGGGGTTTACGAACTATTACCGAAGGTTCATTAAAGATTTTTCGGCCTTGGTGGCCCCCCTCACGGCTATGACAAAGAAAGGGGTGGGAAATCAGAAATGGACACCTCAAGCCACTCAAGCCTTTGAGGCACTAAAGCAAGCCTTTACTACTGCCCCTGTTCTCCGGCATCCAGATCCGGCTCTGCCTTTCCAATTAGAAGTTGACGCCTCCGAACTAGGTCTTGGTGCAGTCTTGTCCCAAAGGGAGGCTTCTGACAAACCCCTGCATCCATGCGGCTTCTATTCTCGGAAGTTGTCCCCGGCAGAGAAGAACTATGACATTGGAAATAGAGAATTGTTAGCAGTCATCGCGGCCTTGGCCGAATGGAGATACTTATTAGAAGGGTCTAAGGACCCCATTGTTATCATAACCGACCATAAGAATCTCACGTACATTGGAGATGCCAAACGTTTAAACTCCAGACAAGCGAGATGGTCATTGTTTCTTTCAAGTTTTAATTTCGTACTTACCTATAGACCTGGGTCCAGAAACATAAAGCAGACGCATTGTCGAGACAGTATGAGTCCTTTGAACATAATATCCAAGATCAGCATCCCATTGTACCCCAGGAGAGGATTATAGCCACTACCACGATTAGTGTTTCGTCTCCTCTAATGAAAAGGTTGCAGACCGTCCAGGGCGCAGCTCCTGGGGAAAACCTCCTGCGAAACTCTTTGTACCTGAGAACGAAAGAGAAGAGGTACTTAACATCTATCATGACAATAAAACTTCCGGGCATATGGGTATCACCAAGACTGTGTCTAGTATCAGTAAACTCCTCTGGTGGCCCACATTGCGCCGAGATGTCAAAGATTACATTGCGTGTGCGAAGTGTGCACAAGCAGAAAAGTCCCAAAACAGCACCCATTGGCTTACTCCAGCCTTTGCCGATCCCCGAACGACCCTGGTCACATGTAGCCATGGATTTTATCGTAGAGTTACCTGAGTCAAGAGGGAATACAGTGATACTTACGATCATAGATCGATTTTCCAAGATGGGTCACTATGTTCCTCTTCAGAAACTACCTTCGGCAGCTGAACTGGTGCCCATATTCATTGCCAATGTGTGTCCGCATTCACGGTGTCCCTCGGGAGATAGTCTCTGATAGGGGGACCCAATTCATCTCCGGATTCTGGAGAGGGTTTTGTAAGAACGTGGGGATAGACCTCTCTTTTCTCTTCGGCCTATCACCCCCAGAGAACGGAGAGCAGAACGAGCAAACCAAAACGTAGAGAAATATCTCAGGTGCTTCATCTCAGAACAACAAGATAACTGGTCAGATCTGCTACCGTGGCAGAATATGCTATTAACAGCGCAGTAAGTGAATCCACAGGTCATTCTCCTTTCTTCACTGTTTATGGCTTTGATCCTCCCGTGCTCCCCGCCACGTTTCCTGATTCCACGATTCCTGCTTTAGATAAACAACTGGCATCATTGAAAGAGACTTGGGGGAGAGTGAGACGGGCACTGGAGGAAAGTAGTGCCATCCAGAAAACTAAGGCCGACAGACACAGGAGGCAGGCACCAGTGTATCAAGTTGGGGACAGGGTTTGGCTGTCTTCACGTAACATCAAGCTCTTAGTGCCTTCCATGAAGTTGGCTCCTAGGTATATCGGCCCTATAAGATACTACGGCGACTCAACCCTGTCTCCTATGCTTTGGCGTTACCCCCCATTTTTAAATACACAATGTATTCCATGTAAACCTTTTGAAGCCGCTGTTATGTAACCGGTACACCAAAGTCCATGCTCCACCGCCTCCTGTCTCTGTGGAGGGCGAGGAGGAATTCGAAGTTCAGGCCATTCTGGGTGCCAGGCTGTCTAGGGGGTCTTGCAGTATTTGGTCGATTGGGTGGGGTACGGTCCGGAGGATCGTTCTTGGGTACCGGCTGCGGAAGTCCATGCTCCTAGGCTAGTGAAGGCCTTCTATTTAGCGCACCCCCGTGCCCCTGGGGGTCGTCCAGTGGCCGCCCCTGGAGGGGGGGGTTCTGTCACGGTGGCTCAGGGGATGGGGCGCCTGGCAGCAGCTTCCTCGCTGCTCGCTGGCCAGGCGCCGAATGTAAGCGCTTCCGGGCCCGCTCACGTGGGACGCCGAGGGGCGGGGCTGGCGCTGTGACGCGGACCCGCCGGGTTTAAAACCCAGTCTCTCCCATACACCGGTGCCCTGACGTGGTATTCACCTCCCGCAGAGCTCTTTGATTTTTGGCTATCTCCTGGTATGATCCTTGGCATTGGCAAACGAATCCTCTTGTGTATAACCCTTGGCATTGGCAAACGAACCCTCCTGTGTATTACCCTTGGCATTGGCAAACGAACCCTCCTGTGTATGACCCTTGGCATTGGCAAACGAACCCTCCTGTGTATGACCCTGGCATTGGCAAACGAACCCTCCTGTGTATGACTCCTGGTATTGGCAAACGAACCCTCCTGTGTATGACCCTGGATTGGCATTTTACTCTGCTCTAGGTTCTGCCCTTAACGTTGGTACTGAGGTCAGTCTATGTGGCATCCTAAGCACGCATCAGATTACCTCTGCTATTACTAAAGTCCTAGGGAGGACTTGTGATCTGTTCTGTACCCCTGTCTGGTATTTCCCTTTCTTTATCTGTTACCTGCTTCATTGTCTATATAGCTTTGCCGACCATTCAAGGATCGGAAGAGTAGAAAGGGAGCTACAGAAAGAGAATATATATCTTGGTAGTCAGAAGGATTCGTGACGATACTCTATTCCATACCTCTGTCTGGTGTTACCCCTTGTCTATCTATTGTCTGGTTAATTGTCTTTCTAGTTTCGCCGACCATTCAAGGATCGGAAGGGTAGAGAGCGGTCTGCGTAAAGGGACCACACTTTTGGTAATCAGAGGGATCCGTGACAGTCTGCCTGTCCTTTTGGTCTTACTGACATGGTGAGTGATATATAGATTAAAGATATACAGAACTCTGGGTGGGGGGCTGTGGCGGCTACCGAAGGGAGCAGACGTGTATCTGTGGAGCTCCACATGTCTGCTGCTCTTGAGGTCATCCTTGTACGCCTAATTAGCTGATTTATTTTACTGATTTGGGACTCAGGCTGGCTGGCCATCGAACTGAGTTGTCCGGAGGCCGTTCTGTCCCCCCCTCCGGACCAGAGACGCTCGTTTGTGGCCAACGGAGTGGAGAAGACACGAGGAAGCTTGGCGGCCATTTTGCGGCCTATCGTCCTGGCCCCTGCGCCTTTCTACCTGGAGCGACTGACAGGCACAGCGGATGAGCGGCAGGCTGAACCGACTCCCCCCACGAGAGGTACAGACACCTTCCTAGCCGGCCTGGAGGCTTGCTTGCTGCTCCTGGATGGAGAGGACCTGGACGGTCCGCTCACCAGAGGAGTGTGGTGACGGATGACGCTTGCCTTGCGCCACTGCCGAGGGGTGGTGCGAATCGGGGTTCGACGAGGGATGGAGCTGCATCGGCTGGACGCTCTGCTGAGGCCTATTTTATGGATGCTGCGGGGAGCCTGGATGTGGCTGCTGAGAGAGGTGACAAGCCCGTGAAGCTCGACGGATGCATGGACTTATCGGACTCTGGCGGCCTGTGGAACAAGAGAGGTGCCTCGGGGACCTGGAGGCCGCTGGTCCCTGCGATCAGCGCTGTGTTGGAGACCCAAGGAGCTGGCGCCCGGATTGAGGGGTCCGGACTGCCGGCACGCATTGCACCGGGGGGAGTTCTGGTGCGACCTGGAGGCCGAGATCATGACTTGGAGGGAGTTAGGGCCCCTCTTTGTCGATAGTGTGGGCGAAAATGCTTCGGGGTTCCCCGGATTACATCCCGCGGTGGTCGGAGTCTCTCACCTAGGTGGCGAGAAGGGAGGAGCTTTTCTGGGTGTCCCGAGCATAACGCAGCTGTGGACCGTGCTCCCAGACGTAGAGCCAGCTTGGACGCCCGAACCGGCCGCCCGTGCGACGATCTGCCTGCTGCACGAGCTGCCTTGTTTAGAGATACAGGTTGAATATCTTGTTGTTTCTCGATTGTTGACCCGTTTTCTGATCTGCCTTATTCTTTGACACTTGACGACCCCTTTTTGTTGTCCGAGGACATTTTTTACTTTGCTGTCATGCCCTTTTTCATTTTGTTACATTTTATATTTTTTCTGCTGAATTTCCCCCCCTTTATTTTTTTTAATTATTTTTTTAATATATATGGATATATATATATATTTATTATTTATTTTTTACGGCATATCCGGGATGTCTCGGGAGGTGCTGCAGTGGCCTGGTGCTCAGATTGGCCCCCGAGTGCCCGGACCTGGTGCCACTATGCCCCCTGACCCCACCCACGGTCTGTCACCGTGCGTGAACCCCCCAGGGCAGGCACAATTTTGGCCTTTGCCATTTTCCACCCCCAACCCTACCCCTCATCCTTCTGTTTGTTAAACACAGCAGTGCTTTTATACAGTTGATTCTTTTTGCATACCTTTTCTTTTTACTGCTGACTTCTTTAATTATTGTTTCCCACAAGATGTGTTTGTTTCCGACTTTGTGCTTATTTTTAGATGAGACCCCCCTTCTGGGGATGTTTTTTGCGGATTTATTAATACTCTTTGATGACTTCTTTATCTGTTTTGCTCTACATTGATGTGTTCTTTATGATGACAATTCTTGGCCCTGCGTGGCCCTTCCTTTCTTTATAGCATGATTGTTAAGCTGACTTTTTTCCAAAATAAAAATTTTGAAACATCAAAAAAAAAAAAAAGATATACAGAACTCTGATTCAACTCTGTTATAGAAATTGGAGATATGCAGAACTCTGATTCAACTGTGTTATCTAGATTAAAGATTTCCAGAACTCTGGTATAACTCAGTGAGACACACTGGCAGCCAGTGACAAGACACAGATTAAAATTTGCAGAAACCTCCTATAAATCAGTGAGACCCCCTGATGGGTGGCAGTGAAAAGACACAGATTTACAATTCCCAGATATCTGCTACAAATCTGTGAGACCCCCTGATGGGTGGCAGTGACAAAACACAAATTACAATTCCCAGGAACCTCCTATAAATCAGTGAGACCCCTGATGGGTGGCAGTGACAAGACACAATTTACAATTCCAGGAACCTCCTATAAATCAGTGAGACCCCTGACGGGTGGGCAGTGACAAGACACAAATTACAATTCCCAGGAACCTCCTATAAATCAGTGAGACCCCCTGATGGGTGGCAGTGACAAGACACAAATTAACAATTCCCAGGAACCTCCTATAAATCAGGGAGACCCCCTGATTGGTGGCAGTGACAAGATGCAAATTACAATTCCCAGGAACCTCCTATAAATCAGTGAGACCCCCTGATCGGTGGCAGTGACAAGACACAATTTACAATTCCCAGGAACCTCCTATAAATCAGTGAGACCCCCTAATGGGTGGCAGTGACAAGACACAAGTAACAAATTCCCAGGAACCTCCTATAAATTAGTGAGACCCCCTGATTGGTGGCAGTGACAAGACGCAAATTACAATTCCCATGAACCTCCTATAAATCAGTGAGACCCCCTGATGGGTGCAGTGACAAGACACAAATTACAATTCCCAGGAACCTCCTATAAATCAGTGAGACCCCCTGATGGAGGGCAGTGACAAGACACAAATTACAACAATTCCCAAATATCTGCTAGAAGTCAGACCCCCCAATAGCTGCTGGCACTGAAAAGACACACTAGCAGAACAATCTCCTCTCAAAAAACACTTGCTGGGGCTGCGAGGGACGTCTTATATAGTGTGCTGCGGGACTTAGCTCTGTGAGCCCATGATTGGGCAAAATTTGCCCATAGTCTTGCACCTGACCTGTGGTTAGGTGCAAGGCTGTAGCCAATTACAAGCTTCAGGCCAGTGGAAAAGTGCATTGTGGTCCATTGTGGGCGAACTCGAACTTCTGTCCCTTCAAAAACTCTTTGGTTGCTTTTGCAGTATGCTTTGGGTCATTGTCCATCTGCACTGTGAAGCGCCGTCCAATGAGTTCTGCAGCATTTGGCTGATTGTGAGCAGATAATATTGCCCGAAACACTTCAGAATTCATCCTGCTGCTTTTGTCAGCAGTCACATCATCAATAAATACAAGAGAACCAGTTCCATTGGCAGCCATACATGCCCACGCCATGACACTACCACCACCATGTTTCACTGATGAGGTGGTATGCTTAGGATCATGAGCAGTTCCTTTCCTTCTCCACACTCGTCTCTTCCCATCACTCTGGTACAAGTTGATCTTGGTCTCATCTGTCCATAGGATCTTGTTCTAGAACTGTGAAGGCTTTGTTAGGTGTTGTTTGGCAAACTCTAATCTGGCCTTCCTGTTTATGAGGCTCAACAATGGTTTACATCTTGTGGTGAACCCTCTGTATTCACTCTGGTGAAGTCTTCTCTTGATTGTTGACTTTGACACACATACACCTACCTCCTGGAGAGTGTTCTTGATCTGGCCAACTGTTGTGAAGGGTGTTTTCTTCACCAGGGAAAGAATTCTTCGGTCATCCACCATAGTTGTTTTCCGTGGTCTCCCGGGTCTTTTGGTGTTGCTGAGCTCACCGGTGCATTCCTTCTTTTTGAGAATGTTCCAAACAGTTGTTTTGGCCACAGCTAATGTTCTTGCTATCTCTCTGATGGGTTTGTTTTGTTTCTTCAGCCTAATGATGTCTTGCTTCACTGATAGTTACAGCTCTTTGGATCTCATCTTGAGAGTTGGCAGCAACAGATTCCAAATGCAAATAGCACACTTGAAATTAACTCTGGGCCTTTTATCTGCACATTGTAATTGGGGTAATGAGGGAATATCACACACCTGGCCATGGAACAGCTGAGAAGCCAATCGTCCCATTACCTTTGGTCCCTTAACAAGTGGGAGGCACATCTGCAAACTGCTGTAAGTCCTACACCGTTCACCGGAGTTGAATGTACATACCCTCAAATTAAAGCTGACAGTCTGCAGTTAAAGCACATTGTGTTTATTTCATTCCAACTCCATTGTGGTGGAGTATAGAGCCAAAGATGTTAGAATTGTGTCGATGTCCCAATATTTCTGGACCTGACTGTACATGCTGTTGAAAAGCTCTGTTTTCCATCAATCAAATTCTTCCACGGTATACTTCAATATGAGCGAAATGGCTTCTGATTTCCGGTGGGTCTGCCTTTAGCTATAATAATTAATAATTTACACACACAAAGCAGCACAAAAGTAAAAAGAATAAAAACACAGAACCTTACTCATACGTCAGCAAGCTAACAGGACATCTGTGACTCCTGGGGCTGGAGATTAGAAACACGGGCCAAATCCTCACTTCTTATGTGAACCCCAAGTGGACAAAAGCGCTGAGCCCTTGCTGGTCTCAGAATATATAGGTTTTCCAGTTCATTCAAAAAGAATAGCCCATACATTTTCCCAGAATTCCCCCTCCGGTTAGTTCATGGGCATGCTCAGTTCACTGCTTCTTTGATATTACCGCTGTGCATTAAAATTAATCATCCCAAGATCGTCTCTAGCGATCAAAGCATGTGCCCGCTTCTTTGATCTACGTGATCCCATACAAGGTGCTGCCGCTGAGGGAAAAGCTCCATGGTTTGAAATGCTTGTGGACTCATGCAGGGACGGGACAAGGGACATTCCATTAGAGCAAATGGGTAATTTCCACCCTTATCATGCAGATCAAAGAAAACCTATTCTGCAACAGCCTGTGATATCCCTTCATTACAAAAATTTTAATTATTTTCTGCCACACACCAGGAACTGAGGCTTTTGCTAGTCAGCTGTGCAGCCTTGCTCCTTGTATGTATAGAGATACATACACTATATTGCCAAAAGTATTCGCTCACCTGCCTTGACTCGTATATGAATTTAAGTGACATCTCATTCCTATTCCATAGGGTTCAATATGACGTTGGTCCACCCT